>CM029940.1:9934914-10247478 GCA_017639245.1 Myiopsitta monachus
AGGCAGAAGCAGAATCAGCAGAATCAGAAGCAGTCTGTGCATGCAACACTGCCTATCCCTCCCTTTCCTCCTCACTCTGGCCCGTCCTCAAACACAGCTAGAGCAAATGACCTGGAGCTGGACCACAGGCAGTCCATATGCAGGGCTGAGCATCCCCAAATATCTTCCCAAATCTGTGGACTACAACAAATCCACTAATCAGTACCCAGAACTGCTGCACTATGTATGAGACCTCAGTACTGCATGTCCCCTGTTCCTTCCACTCAAGCCAAGAACCACAACCATTTTTGCCAGCCTAAAGTGAGGGCAGACACAAAAGTGCCTGCTAGACTTGAAGGAAAGAGTTGCTGTTGGGAATGCCTGCCCCTGCATGTCCCCCCTTCCCTTTTCCAACCTGATGTGCTCATGTATCTGCTCACTTCTCGAAGGCAAAGCCCAACCACCTTCGCATGGTTTCTTCCATGAACTGCTTACTTCCCCCTGTACAAACCTCAGCTCTTCACATCCCAGTTCTCCCCAGGGAGCACAACCTGAAGAGCCACGATCTGCATCCCTGCTGCAAAGGGCCAAAGCCCTGAAATCCTCCAAAAGTAGTCCAGCAGCAGCACTATCACCCCAAATTTGTGCTTCACTAACAACGTACTCATATGAGAAGCTGTTAAGGCCAAGTACAATCTGCAGCCAAAATGTTTTAGTTCTCTTATACTGCTCATTTTTCTACTTTGCTAGATTTTTGCATGGTATAAATAAGAAAAGCTTAAAGGTTTGGGGGTGCAAGTGGGCAAGGCTTGAAGGGACAGTCTCTTTCAACAAAGCAGTGGAGAACAGCTGGAAAACAAAGGAGCTATCCAGTACAAACTTTTTCCAGCTCTAGGTTTCCCTATTTTCAGTCTAATCCTTCCCCTGCTATGGGAAAGAGAGAGGACTGAAGAGTGAAAGGTGATAAGGTCACTAGTTCTGTGAAAAACAGAATTACAGCATGGAGTGAGGCAAAGCAGAGCACTGGAAAAACCCATGTCCCCCAAGACAATTACCTGAAGAGTTGTGAGGAGCAACAAAGACTTCACAAAAGCCTCACCAGCTGTGTTAAACTGTGGACCGAGCCAAGTAAGCAGCACTCAGCTGAGCAAGAAACACTGCTGTTTCCCACTTCACCCCGTCTCCTACTGGTACCCAATCTTCACAGTACTGGCCAAAGCAGCACCCAGCTCTTCCACATTGTTTCCCCCCCCCCCAGCTTTAAGAAATGAGCCTAAGGCAATTCTGGCAACTCACTTATCTCAACCTGTAATTGAGAAAGTTATTTAATAAAGTTACTTAACCCCAGAGCAGCTCCAAGATGTGTGGCAGCTGGTGAATATGCATGTCCTGGGATTTCCATGTGCTCAGCAGTGTGACGACAGGATGTCAGGCAAATTAGTTATGAGAAATGTGGCCTATTCAAACATCAGCTCTGCTCTGACTTCACACTGCAGTTTTCATTCTTGAAGCCATTTTTATTATTCTCTTATTTACATAGGAAACATAGTAACAAAACAACGTAGCTTGACAGAAATGGGTCCTGTTCCTATGCACAGAATGGGTTCCTGAGCACAGCTGTAAAAAGAGTGGGGTCCTGGGCTAAAGGCAGACAAAAAAACAACCCCCAAAAAACACCAAACCAAAACAAACAAAGAAACCCAACTGTCATGGGACAAAAAAACAGAAGTGCTGCCAAGATCCTGTCAGGCCACACAACTGGAGTACATACAAACACTCCAAAGCAGGTGGCAGGTCTCAAGTTATTCACAAAGCAATTGCCTACGTGATTTCAGTACATGACCACCAATGAGGTTCAATAATAGGTGGTATAACTTCAAGTATCTAAGATTTTTGCAGCTTCACAAGAGGTTTGCAGGTGTAGCACAGACCATTAATATTTTCCCCACAGGACTTCACCATGTTTCCCCATTTCCTGAATTTGAACATGCAAACTACTCAGTTTTCCTCCTCATTCAAAGTACACAATTAATAAGATTTAATGGCTGCTGTAAAAACGTGCCCAGAAAAACCACTCTTCTAGAAGCATGCACAACTTGCAACCCAATGAGGTAAAATTTCTTAGGGTCACTTGGAAATCATACCTCCTTCAGTAAGCAGAGTGTATTACTTATAAAAACCACAAGAATTGGGTGGGGTTTTTTTTGGGGGGGGAACAAAGAAAAAAAAAACCAACCCCAAAAAAACAACACCCACGTTTCCCCCAACATATGCTTTTATATTAAAGATTTTGTGAGCCATGAACACCCTCTGGATAGTCCCCAAACAAGGGAGGTCCTCACCTTAATTCCATATTTTCCTGGGGGGGGAAGAGAGGGAGAAGTGAGTTAACAGGCTGCGTGAGATTTACAGCTTAAACCACAACACCACTGGATGTCACTATTGCTTTAATCATGGACACCAAGGCAGCCCTGCTTAAGCAGTAGGTTGGAAAAAATCACCCCATAAACATCTAACACATGGGTACAGACTGGCAAGATGTCAGAAATAAATTTACAGGGACTTGTTTTCACTACACAAGTTTATTATGAAAGTTAAACATACAGTACAAAGTAGCAAAAGCAATCCTGTAGCTTAAGGCAACTCTTACAGAAGATGAATTCAAGAAAGATGATGCAACTTCAGTTTAAATAAAAATTATGAAAAATATAAAATTACATCAATAACTTAAAATGCACTTTAAAAAGTCTGCACTAACCAGCAGAGTGTAAGAGTTTGTGATCTTAATGCCAGCATTAAGATATCAAAAGCAGAATGTTAAATGATAATAGAGGAAGTTCAGTATTTACACAAACACAACATTAATATCTGAAAGCATAATTTCCTGTGTACTCGTGGTGTAAAATCACTGCCCAGAAAGTTAGGGAAGCCTTTTAAAATACACCTTCAGACTATTCCATAAAAAATATACAGATGGCAGAGGAGTTCCAAGGCTAGGGATGCATGCAGGGGCATGCAGGTGTCCCTTAACTTATTGCAGAAACTTTAGAAAAATTCTTTCTTTGGGGGAAGAGCAGCAAGAAGAATGTTGTCAAAGAGTGAAAAAAAGTTTCTTTTTCAAGTGAATCACATTTAAATTGAAGTATCAAAATATTCCTATTTGATGACATTATCACAGTTTACTGTTATTGACATTTTGACGTGAATGTTAAATATATATATTATTAACATAGTCTCCTTCACATTGACATCTGCTTACATTTTTGCAAGACCTCTTTTGTATCAAATGTTTTGCAATTAGTGAGGAATGTAATTATCTTCATCATAGAATTTAATAAAAATTTAACTGTCCTATACCATACAGAGTTTGAAATAACTTTTAAAATACTGAAGCCAGATCAGCTACTTTAAAAAAAAAAAAAAAATTGCAGTGACAGTTTAATTCATCAGGCTGTACAGGAAGCAAAACATTTTAACAAAGCCTAATGACATCACATTTCCAATCTATTTTCTTCAAAAATTGGATGCAATGAAAAATTTGGAACATGTCCATTCACCATCACCCCAAATAAAACAAGATAATTCACACAAATTCATTCTAAATCTTACCCTGTTAGAAAATGCAATATATACTGCAGTGTAGTCTTAATTTGCATAAGATTATCTTATGCATAGTATGAGATTCTCTGCACACAGCCTCATCTCAACTTTGTACCCTTCAGCACTTTACAAAAAGCTGAAGTTAAAGCAGCTATCTTAAGCATGCTTATCACCTTTTGTTCCCAGTTGAATTTGATTGTAGAGTTGCAGCATCCCTTTGAAGAACTAGTTAAAAAAAAAAATCCTGAATAAAACAGAAGCCAGCCTGCAACTTCCTATGAGTTTCAGTAAAGTACTATATACAGGGGTATAACCACCACCCAAACTTGCTTGATATTGTGATAAAAATATGAGACAGATACTGGGGCAGAATGCATTATTAATGCATTAAAATTACATTTAAGATTTTATCCTTTAAAAAGTGGAACCAGTGGATTTTTAGCAGTTAAAAGAATACTACAAATAACATTTAAAAACCCACAAAGTTTGAGAAGGGATTCCAACAGCTCTGATTCACTGGGTTTAGCTTGGAAATAATGCAAAATAATGTCAGCAGTTTTAAAGCCTTGCAAATTTAGAAAAAGTAGTAAAAGGAAGATAAGAATGCATATCTAAAAGCAGGAGCACAATAAGTACAAAATTCCAAAAGCAGATTAAAAAAAATCACAACCAACCAACCAAAAAACCCCAACCCAAAGAAAAAAAAACCAAAACAACAAAACACCACCAAAAAAACAACACAACCCCCCCAAAACACCAAGCCAAAACACACAACCAACCAAAAACCAAAACAGAAAAAAGCTTTAAATTTGTAATATCTTGACCTATTTAAGTGATAATTATTAGGTTTGAGAAAAATGGTTTTATAGCTGTATAAATTTCTATTTCACTAAAATAGTACCAACAAAAGTAAGTCTGTATAGAAAAAGAAAAAACAATTACCACTGGCTACATGCTTAAAATGGGAAATGCAGGTATTGTAACATAAACATAGTGCAAACTATGGCAGTTCATGGTGATTCTGACTGCTGCAGGTCAGGAAAGAGACCATACTATACCCAGTTATCACAGTTTCTGGTCTTTTATTAAATCCTTTGTCAAGTAGAAGCAATGCATGGGTGCAGACCCATGGTACACCTGCCACTGTTGATTAACGCAGTTTGAGATCATTGCCACTTCCTAGGTTAGATCCAGGATTAGGTTCTTGCTGTCTTCTTGCCTGCATTAAGACAGACATATTTAGGATCAAGAAAAAAGAATTTAGAAGTTATCACTTAATTTCATTAGCATACTAACATGACCAAGACTATAAACATTTCTAAGGCAGAAACTTTACATTTCAAGCAGTAACCAATCTGGCCTGGGAGCAGGCAAGGCTGGCGCTCTGGGGAGTGAGTGTGCACACACACGTGCACACTCAGACTGACTCAGAGGCTCTCCTGTAACCAGACTGAAACGCTTCTCCACATCACTTTAGCCATCAGCAAGAGACTTCCAGAATGGTTAGGCAATAATTTTGTGTCTCTTCTTCCAAAACACATTTTCTTTCCTGTAAAATTCCCCGTTAACCTTTTCTGTAAACATTTTGAGGATCAAGAGTTGTGGGGATAAAGGCTAGATGGCAGAGTATGTTACATCACTGCCCAATAGATCTCCCCTTAGCATTTTTGTGTGAGAAACATTTACTTCAGGTTTGTCTGGAATAAACATAATATACATAACACACCAGCACAATGTAATCTGTATGTAGACTGACACGCATTTTAACACTTGTGGTTTTACCATAGCATACCGGTGCACCTGTAAAGTTAGCAATAATACAGAAGTGAGGAACTCTAGTACTTATTACAGCCCTGTGTTTAAAAAAAAAAAAAAAAGTAATGTAAGTTCTCCTTTAACTAAGCGATTCTGTTAAACAGTTTGAGTTGATATTTTAAAGAGGAAGTTAAGGATGGTCAGTCATAATATTAGTCATCAGACATCACTATCTACTTTGCCTACCTGTACACTCGCAGGCTGCTCTCAAGTAGCACACACAAATGCTGCAGGTAAATACTTTAAAACACTGATATACTGGAATTTTAAAGCAATACTTCAATTATGGGAACATCTAATATATGCTAGCTGGTTTTTAAGACATTTCAGTGCTGACACTTTTATTATACAAACACTGTTTCATGTAGCTCCATTAGTTTCACCAGCTGCAAAAACAAAACAAAACAAAACAAACCTCTCTGGAAAAATACAAAACAAGTGACCACCTCCCTACTTTGAAAGGCTTGTCATTTTGTTGAAAGAGGCAGGAACAGACAACCCTCTGGCACATACTGCCACCAACACCTTCTCCCATTTAGACTTTTCTTTCTTTGTTCACTTCTTCCTTATCTACCATTTGCATCTGCCTCATTTTACACTCTCAGCACAACTGGTTAGCTTAACCCAAACAGAGAACTGCTACTTACTTCTCCCATTTAAATACTGATTTAAAGTGACATTTTCCTTTCATGTGCAAAGATCCCATTCTGATGTACACAGAGATTATTCAATGAATCCCTCTAGAAATCTGCATGTTCCCACAGAAGACAATTCCCTCCTGTCTTTCTTTAGTGGTTGTATTGCCATTCTTGTTTTGGAAGCACCCTTGCTATTTTAAATACCACAATTGCTACCTACTACATTTATGCATTCAGTACTGCTGTTGCATTTTAAGTATACAGGGGCAAGAAAATCTTGCTCTGTTCTATCTACAGCAGTCATACTCCAACCAAAGGAAACAGTCTGCTTTTCCTACATGCAGGAGAAATCTGAACAGGACCACACTGAACAGGACAACTGACATTACTACTGCTGGTTGTCATACTTTAAACACATCTGGTAACTCAGAACCTCACAGCCACTCATTCACTCTCCCCGGCCCCGAAAAGATTGGGAGGAAAAACAAAAGAACGTAAAATGCACGGGTTGAGATAAAAATAGTCCAGTAACTAAGATATAAAATAAAACTACAACTGCTACCACCAATGATAATAATAATGCTAAGGGAAATAACAAGGGGAGAGAATATAAAAGGGGAAAAGGAAAACAATAAAGCGCAAGTGATGCACAATACAATTGCTCACCACCCAGCCTGATCTGAGCAGCGATCTGGGCCTTCTGCGTAACTCCCCCCCAGTTTCTATACTGGGCATGACGTGCTGTGTTATGGAACGCCCCTTTGGCTAGTTTAGGTCAGGAGTCCTGTCCCAGCTTCCCATGCCCCTCCTCACTGGCAGAGCATGAAACTGAAAAAAATCCTTGAAGGGAGTAAACATTACTTAGCAACAACTGAGAACATCAGTGTGTTATCAGCACAGTTCTCAGACTAAAGCTGAAAAAATAGCACTGCACCAGCTACTAGGAAGGAAAAAAATAGCTGCTACAGCTGAACCCAGGAAAGTATCCACCCCTTATTCCATACCGTCCACATGATGCTCAGATCACTTATTTTTCAACATACCATTCCTTTTACTCTCATATACACACACACACAAACACAGAGAGCAGTATCATTCCTTAGTCCACAGACCAATCCCTATGAAGTTGCTGAATTCATTCAGTCTGTGTAGTCAGGCTGCATCTCTTGTAACAGACTTTCAGGGCAGGAGAGAGTGTGTAGTGTTGGATTATCGCCCGCTGACAACACTGCTGAATTAATCTGATCACTGCTGATCTCGTCTATTTTCAAAGTTGATTCTCTCTTGGAGTGATGAACAAAGGGAATTCAAGGTCAGTCGATGGTGACCTGAGGACAGTTCTGCTGCTGCTGGCTTTTCCCATGACTTCATTCTCTGCAGATGATCATGACAGCACAAACTTTGTTTTCAAAGGCCAAAGTGGTCGAAACGGGCATCTAGCTGATGGGCTACACAAGTGTTACATAGCAAACACCAGCATATAATTAAGTTCATTAAGCGTTTTACCCCAAAACTAAATCCCCTTGAAGTACACATCGGACTTCCCATCTTCCTGCATTACCCACCAAGTATATCCAGGTCCTGAGCAAAAGCAAGCCCAAGAGTGGGTTTGCCTTTACCTGAAGCAGGAATAAACCAGACCATCTTACCCAACAAATTCTTTCTGTACACTACAGGAACTTTATCCCCCTCTACAGTATGCAAAAGTTCTGACTGGGCTGGGCCAGCCCTGTTGGCAGATCCTCTGGTGTTGACCAACCAGGTGGCTCTCGCTATGTACCCCAATGCTTGAAAGTCCCACCACCCATTGCTCTCTGTGTAGTTTTTACCAGCTCATTGTACCATTCAATTTTCCCAGAGGCTGGTGCATGGTAGGGAATATGATACACCCACTCAAGGCCATGCTCTTTGACCCAAGTGTCTATAAGGTTGTCCTGGAAATTAGTTCCACTGTCTGACTCGATACTCTCTGGGGTGCCATGTCACCACAAAATTTGTTACTCAAGGCCCAGGATAGTGTTCCGGGCAGTGGCATGAGGCACAGCATATGTTTCCAGCCATCTGGTGGTTGTTTCCACCATGGTAAGCCCACAGCACTTGCCTTGACAGGTTGGTGGGAGTGTGATATATTCAAGGTACCAGGCCTCCCCATATTTGTGTTTCAGCCATCATCCTCCATATCAGAGAGGCTTTAACCACTTGGTTTGCTTAACTGCAGCACATGTTTCACAGTCATGAATAACCTGGGCAACAGTGTCCATTATTAAGTCCACCTGTCGATCACAAGCCCATCTATATGTTGCATCTCTGCCTTGATGGCCTGAGATGTCATGGGCCCACCAGACTAAAGAAAATCCACCCTTATGTTGCCAATCTAAAATCACCTGAGCTACATCAATCTTAGCAGCTTTATCCACCTTTTTGGTTGCTCCAATATTCCTGTGGCCCAGCTCTTGGGTACATGAGCATCTACATGGCATACCTTCACCACCAGGTTCTGCACCCGGGCAGCAATATCTTGCCACAGTGCAGCAGCCCAGATGGGTTTACCTCTGCCTTGCCAGTTGCTCTGCTTCCATTGCTGCAACCACCCCCACAGGGCATTCGCCACCATCCATGAGTCAGTATAGAGATAATGTACAGGCCACATTTCTCGTTCAGCAATGTCCAAGGCCAGCTGGATGGCTTTTCACTTCTGACAAACTGACTCAATTCACCCTCCCCTTCAGCAGTTTCTGCAACTTGTCATCGAGGACTCCATACAGCTGCCTTCCATCTCTGATGCTTTCCCACAATGCGACAGGATCCATCAGTAAACAAGGCATATTACTTTTCACTTTCTGACAGTTCATTATATGGTGGGGCCTCTTCAGCACGCATCACCTCCTCCTCCTCCTCTGGTGACATTCCAAAATCTTTGCCCTCTGGCCAGTCGATGATGACTTCTAGAATTCCTGGACGACTGGGATTTCCTATTCGAGCTCATTGTGTAATTAGTGCAGCCCACTTACTCCATGTAGCACTGGTTGCATGAAGTGTAGAGGAGGCCCTGCCTTTGAACATCCAGCCCAGCATGGCCAACCGGGATGCCAGGAGGAGCTGTGCTTCAGTGCCAATCACTTCCAAAGAAGCCCAAACCCCTTCATAGGCTGCCACTATCTCTTTTTCAGTTGGAGTATAGCTGGCCTCGGATCCTCTGTATCCCCGACTTCAAAAGCCGAGGGAGTTGATCTCTAGTCTCCCCTGGAGCTTTCTGCCAGAGGCTCCAGGTAGGACCATTCTCCCCAGCTGCAGCATAAAGCACAATTCCTGCCCAGTCCGGACTGGTCCAAGGGCTACTGCATGAACTATCTCACGTTTAGTCTGTTCAAAGTCTTGTTGTTCTTCTTCTTCAGGGACACGTGATAGACAGGGGTTACAATCAGAGTGTAATTTGGGATGAGCATTCTCCAGAACCCCACAACACCTAAGAAAGCCTGTCTTGCTTTCTTATCAGTTGTTGGAGACTGCTGTTAACTTGTTGATCACATCTGTGGGGATTTAGTGACATCCATCTTGCCATTTTATTACCAAAAATTGAATCTCCTGTGCAGGTCCCTTGACCTTACTCTGATTTAAGGCCAAACTGGCCCCCAGAAGGATTTGGATTATTTTCCTCCCTTTCTCAAAGACTTCTTCCTCTGTATCACCCCACACAATAATGTCATTAGTGTACTGCAGGTGTTCAGGAGCTTGCCCATGTTCCAGTGCATTCTGGATCAGTCCATGGCAGATGGTAGGGCTGTTTCTACCCCAGGGCCAGTCAACTTAGGTTGGGCAGAGAAGAGATTCAGAGCAGCCCTGTGGAGGAGGACTTGGGGGTATTGGTTGATGAGAAAATGAACATGAGCCAGCAGCATGCGCTTGAAGCCCAGAAAGCCAACCATATCCTGGGCTGCATCAGAAGGAGCATGACCAGCAGGTCAAAGGATGTGATCCTGTCCCTCTACTCTGCTCTCATAAGACCTCACTTGGAGTATTGGGTACAGTTCTGGTGTCCTCAACATGAAAAGGACATGGAACTGCTGGAACAAGTCCAGAGGAGGGCCACGAGGATAATCAGGGGGCTGGAGCACATCCCACATGAAGATAGGATGAGAAAGTTGGGGCTGTTCAGCCTGGAGAAGAGAAGGCTGTATGGAGACCTCATAGCAGCCTTCCAGTATCTAAAGGGGCCTATAGGAATGCTGGGGAGGGACTCTTCATTAGGGACTGTAGTGATAGGACAAGGGGTCATGTGTTAAAACTTAAACAAAGGAAATTTAGATTCCATATAAGGAGGAAGTTCTTTACTGTAAGGGTGGTGAGGCACTGGAATGGGTTGCCCAGGAAAACTGTGAATGCTCCATTCCTGGCGGTGTTCAAGGCCAGGTTGGACAGAGCCCTGGGTGACATGGTTTAGCGTGAAGTGTCCCTGCCCATGGCAGGGGGATTGGAACTAGATGATCTTAAGGTCCTTTCCAACCCTAACTATTCTATGATTGTATAATTTAATGATTCCAAGTGTACTGGATGCCCCTCCAAGTAAAATTAAACTGTGGCATGCACTCTGCTGCCAGGAGCCGTGCCTCCGAAATCTGAGGGCTCATTTCTTGTGTAATCACTTTGTCAATTCCTCCTTCCCCAGGAAGTGATCCCAGCTGCTTGGCTTCCCTACCTTCTAGTTCGTGAATATCGGCCCCATTGTCCCAGCATCGGAGCAACCAGGTGAATATGTGCTCCCCTGGAAGATGGAAGTAATCTTTTTGCATATTCCACAACTCGTCGAGGTCCAGGATCCAAAAGTTACCTCTTCCTCTGATTCCTGTATTAATAACTGTCGGTCATATGCCATCCCCTCTAGTACACACATTGGGTCTTCATCTTTCTTCACTGCATGGATTGCTCTTTGTGGATGTCATTTGCTTTTACCCTTGCTCATAGGGCAACTGATATTGGCACAGATTGGTCCTTTGGTTCAGCTGCAGTCTGTCACTGTGGTTGGAGTGGCTGCAGTGTCTTTCAGTGGGTTTGGAGCGGCTGCCGTGCTTGGGGGCTGAGCAGCTGTGCTGTCTGTCATGTTGCCATCAGATCCAGAGGCATCTTTTTCCCCTTGAAGGTGGTAAATAGTTTTGAGCAGGGTTCTATAGGTGTAGAGCAAGCCCCAGCATGTTGCCATGATTTGTCCCTCTCTGGTATTGCCAGGACAACAGCACACCTTATTTAAGTGTTTTACTAGTTTTTCTACATTTTCTACTTGTTCAGGGGTCAAGTTCCCAAGCACTGGATGGGCCCACTGGCCTAGGTGCTTGCCCATACAATCCCACACATCCTGCCACTCATGACTGTCCAGCCTCAGGGAAAATTTCTTGGTGGTCCTCACACATCATCGTTTAATCCTAGACAAGACCTGAGCCCAACCCTGCTTAACTTTGGAAATCAGATGAAATAGGGCATTCTCAAGGTGGTATGGCTGTGGGTAGAACACATGTAGTATTTGTGGCAACATGCTGATTCCCAGTGAAAGCAGCAGGCATGTTTCAAGGGTATCCAAAGGCCATCCAAAACCTTTAGAATTCTTAAATGCTGCTCTAAATAGCCTGGTGGGGGAGCAAAGGGTGTGAGGGAATATCTCCTTCATAGGTTGACTCTACAAGGAGAAAAAAAAAAGCTGTCTAATTGCTCAGCAATTCCATTATATGCCTCCCAAAGTATAGGGGCAATAACCACGGTGAGAACACATGACAGACCAGTTTAATGATCAATGATTCTACTGTATTACAGGTCATCACCATGAAGTACAGCAAAACAATAACCTTAGCCCAGGCCCCCCAGGCAATAAACACTAAAACAGCAAATACTGGCTGAAACTCTGAGACCAAGCGCAACAAATCTGAGAGCAAATAAATCAACATTGTGACAAGTGACTATAAATCTGAAACAATGAAGGCTTATCACAAATACGATTAGACACACTCTGGTCAGATCAGTTGTTATCTCAACCCTTCATGCCCCACGTTGGGCGCTGAAATGTCATGGTTTAAGCCCAGTTGATAACTCAGAAACATGCAGCCACTCTCTCACTCCCCCCCCCCTTTCTTCCTCCCCCCCCCCACTCCCAGAGGAATGGGGAGAATCAAAAGAATTTAAATCCCAGGGGCTGAGATAAGAACTGTCCAGTAACTAAGGAATAATACAAAACTAATACTACTACCACCACCACCAATAATCATAGAATCATAGAATAGTTAGGGTTGGAAAGGACCTTAAGACCATCCAGTTCCAACCCCCCTGCCATGGGCAGGGACACCTCACACTAAACCATGCCACACAAGGCTCTGTCTGACCTGGCCTTGAACAACGACAGCGATGGAGCATTCACAACTTCCCTGGGCAACACATTCCAGGGAAACAGCAAGGGAAGAGAACATAAAACTAAAAGGGGGGGGGGGGGGGGGGGGGGGGGCGGGGGGGCAGGGACAGATGACACACCAAACCCTCAAAACAACAACCAACAAAAAAAAAAAAAAAAAAAAAAAAACCACACCAAAACCAACTAACACAAGTGATGCACAGTATTAGTTGCTCAGCACCCACCAACCAATACCCAGCCTGACCCAAGCAGCCATTTGTGCCTTCTGGGTAACGCCTCCCTGTTTATATACTGGGCATGATTGTGCTATGGTATGGAATACCCCTTTGGCTAGTTTGGGTCAGGTCTCCTTCCTCCCAGCTTCCCATGCCCCCCCTCACTGACAGAGCATGAGAGACTGAAAAGTCCTTGATCGGAGTAAACATTCCTTAGGAACAACTCAAAATATCACTTTGTTATCAGCACTACTCTCAGGCTGAAGTCAAAAACACAGCACTGCACCAGCTACTAAGGAGGAGAAAAATGACTGCTACAGCTGAAGCCAGGACACATAGGAGTACTAATATACTAACAGAAAAGTTACTAACAAAATAATCTTGACTTGAGGTTACACCAACACATGAAGTATTCCCTTCAGTGCTCTTACACCTATGCTCTCTTCAACCCTGTGATCTCTGAACTTTCCCCAAACTTAAATATAGCCTAACTGGTGCAGACTAAAATTCCTATCAAGAGAATGATGCAGTAATCTCTCTATAATATTTTCTTCTTAATTAAGATAGCTTCAATTCATCAAATCATTCACTTAGGACTGTGAATCTTGGACAAGGATCACACTGGAGCATTTGCATCTCTTACTGGGGCACTTAGGAAAAACAAATCTAAGCATAATGGTGATTAAGGAAGGTGGCACCCAAGCAGTTCCTCCAGCAGCCAAGACAGTCAGACACCACCATCCTCTGTCCGCAGTCCTCACCACCCACTGACTAATGAATCAACATGCTCACAACAGCCACTACCACAGATGAGACCAACTTCATCCCTCTAAGAAACACCAGTCCTCAGTGAAACAGTGCAGTCCCCTTCTGCGGAATAAGTACAGATTAAACTTACATTTAAAATGCAGCACTGATCACACATAAAGGAAAAATGGACTTTCAGGGGAAGAGGCAGCTACACCTGGTGTGCCAGGAACATTCACTCCACAACAGCTCCCGTGGCAACCCTGACAAAGGATGGAGCAGAGTAGAGATTCTGCAGCCATGCTCTGTCCTAACACCAGCAGAGATGGGAATTACGTGGTACTAGAAACTGATAAGATGCATAATTGCTACCCTGAGCCAACAGTCTGTCATCTTTTGTCTAAGCGCTGTTCTTTGTGCAAACTTTGCTTCATTATAATGCTTTTTAACACATTAAAATACAAAAACACACCACCATCTCTAATGCTACCCACCTCCAAGTAAGATCACCCACCCCTCTTTGAATTCTTTGTGGGTATATACCTTTAAAAGCAAAGCAAGTTTTACACCAATAATAAGAAAGGTATGTATGACTAGAGTCACTCCAGCTCCACCTTGAAGGCAAAAATAGTATAAAATGGCCCAACAAAGAGGGAATATTGGGGAAGAGATAATTGTGGACCAGTTGAGGAACATTCCATCAGCAGATTACCCTTGACTCCTGGGACCAGTCAATGGGCTGGACCTCCCCCCCATAGGGATGCCTTTGGGTAAAACTTGCACTGTATTAAGTACTTCTCTGGGAAAAATCAGGAACCTCTATAGTTACCTTTCACTTTTTATTTTTATATTTTAAAGCCAGGCTGTGTTATTCATAACTTTATTGCATGTTTGTATATAACTTATTATTTGCACATGCTTTTGCAAACAGTGTATTTATCACCAGCAATCCAGAAGAACCTGTACCTGTTGCTTCAGCAACAAAAAAACTTGGGGCAGGAACCCAGAAGTCTCTCTCTCTCTCTCTCTCGCCTCGGTCGGGTGGTGAGCGGTTGTGTCCTCTTCCCTTGTATTTGCCTTGTCATTATTATTATTGGTGGTAGCAGTAGTGATTTGTATTATACCTCAGTTACTGGACTGTTCTTATCTCAACCCGTGGGAGTTACATTCTTTCGATTCTTCTCCCCATTCCCCCCCCCAATGCACCACCACACCCTTCCAGGTCTCTGCTCTCCGTTTTCACATCCTGGGCATGACATGCTGTGGTATGGAATAACCTCTTTGGTCAGTTTGGGTCAGGTGTCCTGTCTCTGCTTCCTCCTGGCTTCCCCTCCTCCCTGGCAGAACATGAGGCTCAGAAAGTCCTTGGTCAGACCAAAACATTACCAAGCAGTAACTGAAAATACTGGTGTTATCAGCGCTGTTCCCAGGCCCAAAATCAAAAACACAGCACTGCACCAGCTACCAAGAAGGAGAAAAATGACTGCTGCTGCTGAACCCATGACACTGGGTATCAGTCGGCGTGTGGTAAGCGGTTGTATTCTCTTCCCTTGTTATTTCCCTTATCATTATTACTATTGGTGGTAGCAGTTGTGGTTTTTGTTATACCTTAGTTACTGTACTGTTCTTATCTCAACCTGTGGGAGTTAGATTCTTTCGATTCTCTTCCTCATCCCTCCGGGAGTGGGGGGAGGATGGGGGAAGTGGGCTAACGACTGCGTGGCTGATTTACGGCTGGGCTTAAACTACGACAGCTCTCCTGCCTGAAATCTTCACAACAGTTGCATCTTTTTTTAAAAGGTATTATGAAGCTACAGATTCTAGTACCACCACATTGATAACTGGACTAAGATCAAACCAAGAAAAGCAACAGCATGGGAAGTGCATAGCGCAAGAGCTTTAATAAAGACTAAAACTTTTTACTTTAGTTTGAAAGCTTCTTTCTGGGGGGGGGGGGGGGAGTGAAACACTCCCTTGTAGAAAGTATTGTTTGGAAGCTGGTATAAAGATTATCATTAATATTGATTACCTCTAGAAAGTATTCCTCTATTGCTCAGACCCTTTCTAACCTTCACTGACTGAAAGATGACGCTTATATTACAGTATTGCCTGATTTGCAAGATTGATCTCCTCTCTACTACCCTAAGCATTGACTCTGTACAGCAAAAATTGTTTTTGCAAGATATGCATTCCATAGTATTTTTACAGAAGTACCAGCTATTGAGAGTTTCTGTTAAGCAATGAAACCATCTAGTCCTAACCGTACAGGCCTACTTGTACTATACTCACATTGTAGAGCCTTTTGAGGCAATGCCTATTCATACACATACTTTCTTTTGTAAATTGCACTGTATTCATCCTGAATATAAACAGGTCATACATAGATGTTCATACACAAATACTTCTACATAAACAAGCATATACCCAATCTGCACTCTCCACCTCATATGAAGAATTAACAGTTTGTGTCTCTTTCCCTTCCAAAAAGCTGCATTAAAGGTTATACTATTTTTATATTGTTGTCAGTTTGGGAAGCACATACTGTAAATATGTACATACAATAAGTAGCAATTAAACTCACTCTAAATTAATCAGAGTTTGATAAGGAGGGGAGAAAGAAGAAAACCTTATTGTAATAGTGTATTTTCTTCTGAAGCCAGTTATATTTGACAAAAGTAGAGAATTTATATACACTAGCAGGTTCATTTTAATCTCCCCCTCCTTTTTTTTTAAATGACAACTTCACTGTCTAGAGCCTTGGAAAAATAGGAAAGTTCTACTACTCAATTTTGTTGTTTATTCTGCAGCACGATGAAGGATTTTCAAGTGAGAATTTCATGCAGTTTCACAAAATGGCTCTGCTTAGCCATTAATATAATTTATATTTAGCACAAGCCCACAACCAGACAGATGACTAGACCAGATTGTTTCAGGGAAGAACAAACCACTCTGCCTCTTTACTCATGGTGCTGCCAAAATAGAGTGCATAGCAGTAGCATGGGAAATGAAAACAACATAGAAAAAGTGGCATTTAAAAGATCCTGGTTGAACAAATTATGTTGTAAAACTAAGAAAAAATCCAACCCACCTCCAAAAAAGGAGCAATCAGAAGAACATCCTTGGCTAAGCTCAAGAGTAGTAGAGTAGGACAAACTGTGTGCTCAAACAGATCACTTAAAAACTGAAGTTACAGTTTGCCTATACAAAACAAACCTTTAGAAAAACAACTATCTGCACACAGCAATATCAGTTAACCTCTTCTCTTTACCCACCCTCTTGAAATCCACTGCTTTGTACCTGCTGCTCCAGTGAAGAGCTGCAGGAAGCACCTGCTTGCTGCTTTTCTGGACTGAACACAGGCTGTTACTTGCAATGTATTCTAATTTCACCAACTGGGGGCTGTTTAAATCTCTCTCTGGACAGCATAATGCTGTCCTGGGTTCAGCTATAACAGTTATTTTTCTCCTTCCTAGTAGCTGGTGCAGTGCTGTGTTTTTGGCTTTAGTCCGAGAACAACACTGATAGCACACTGATGTTTTCAGCTGTTACTACATAATACTTACCCTGATCAAGGACTTTTCTGAGTCTCATGCTCTGCCAGTGAGGGGGGGGGGGGCGAGCAAGTAGCTGCATGGTTTTTGAGTTACCAGCTGGGCTTAAACCAAGACCATTTTGCATCATGCTACTATGGTCAGAACACTGAATAAAAAGCCACTTATCCTTACATTGAACTCTGATCGTTCATACTGAAGCCATAGCAAACAGAAAACACTAGTACTGACCCTATCCTCTTGTGTCTTGGTTTAGAAAGATAGTGAAAATTAAGCATCTGCCTTGCTGATACTCCTTTAGCCTCCTCCCTCTCTACTAGTAGTTTGGCAAAGGGGAACATACAATTACTTCAAATTCATATACCCGTTCAAAGGCATCAGCTCCAGAACACATCTTGAAACAAATGTCCTTGGACCAAGTTCCCTGTTGTGAGGCACTTATCATGGGAAGAGAATTTTGCCTTCAACTAGTATGAAGGCCCTAAACAGTGCAAGCTTGCCAAGTAGATCAGTATTCCTAAACTGACAAAGCTTCACACCACCATTTATTTTTACCATAGTCTTTAACTGGGGATGAGGACTTCTTTCATGTGTATCATTATTTATTGTCTCAGGATTCCAATGTTTCTGTAGAAGTGAAAGCCATCGGAATAATTCATTTTGAAGCCATTAAGAACTCACTGACTTCAAAAGCATCTTTGAAACAAAAGAACCCTCAACAGTGAGACAGGGTTTGCAGTAGCTGATGTGACCAAGCTACATAAGTTGATAGAAAAAAAACAAAAGCATCTTGAATTTAGAACTGAAAACGTTAAAACCACAACAGAACGAAGTTCAATTTAGAGGCACTTAATTTCAATGAAAATTCCTAAATCCAATCACACCCTCATTACATTAGGGGAGTGCTGTAACTGCACAGAAATTTGATCACTTCTGGAAATTTAAGCACAAGCTACTAACCACTACTGATTCTGCCCTCATATTAAAAAAAAAAAAAAAATATTATGTGATTAAAGGAAAGAAAATAAACCTGAAAGCACTCAAGGTTTGTTGCTTGTTTGTGTTTTTGGTGTCTTTATTTGGTTGTCTTGGTTTGGTTTGTTTTTGTGTATTGTATTTTGTTGGTTTTGGGTTTGTTTGGGATTTAATTTTGTTTGGTTTTATTGTTTGTTTTGGGTTTTTTTGTGGGTTTGGTTTTTAATTTGCTGGGGTGTTTTTGTGGTTTTTTTAGGGTGCTTAAGAAAATTACTATAGTGATTACTCCCAAATTGTAAATGCACTTGCTATTTTCCCTTCAAAGTATCACCATTCTAATATCTAGTGCCACATACAAACAAACCACTTTTACTCTTTTCAACAACCTTCCTTAATCATTCCTAGGCAAAGATATACCACTTTGTTTTAAAAGTCTACAGAGAGACTTGGACTAGGGAATGTTTCTTACACAGAAAGCTGTATAAAGAACTGAATCTTATATTCATATGCTGCCAGGGTTTGGGTGGATAAATGTTTCCAAAACACTGGCACCTCTGTTTTGGTTAGGAGTGAGTGGAATATTGCAGGATTCCCCTCCCCCACTGTCCTGGGTTCAGCAGTAGCAGTCATTTTTCTCCTTCTTAGTAGCTGGTGCAGTGCTGTGCTTTTGACTTTCAGCCTGGGAACAATGCTGGTAACACCAATGTTTTTAGTTGTTGCTAAGTAATATTTACTTTGACCAAGAACTTTCTGAGTCTCATGCTATGCCAGGGAGGAGGGGAAGCCAGGAGGAAGCAGAGACAGGACACCTGACCCAAACTGACCAAAGAGGTATTCCATACCACAGCACATCATGCCCAGTATATAAAATGGGGGCAGTTACCTGGAAGGAGGAGATCACTGCTCGGGTCAGGCTGGGCATCTGTCGGCGGGTGGTGAGTGGTTGTATTCTCTTCCCTTGTTATTTCCCTTATCATTATTATTATCGGTGGTAGCAGTAGTGGTTTTGTTATACCTTAGTTACTGGACTGTTCTTATCTCAACCTGTGGGAGTTAGATTCTTTCGATTCTCTTCCCCATCCCTCCGGGAGCGGGGGGGAGGGGGGAAGTGAGCGAGTGGCTGCATGGCCAAGTTGCCAACTGGGCTTAAACCACAACACCCACTGAAGCAGAATCTGGTCTCTATTAAAGGCATTTCAGCTGTAATTCCACTGTCTGAAATATCCCAACTGTATGCATTTTTGCAGTTCTTAAAATAGTCTAACACTGATGAGATCCTGTTCCAGGTCTGGCAATTCTGAGTTTTACTCTCCAAGCTTAGCAGGAAAGAAAAATTTTCAGTTTTAGTAATGATGAAAGGTATATAGCTATTGTATTGAAAAGATTATGTATGCTGAGGGGATCTTCATCTGTGTGTAGTGTAACATACATGAAAATTTCACTTAGCACACTTAGAACCCACCTTTCCCAGATATAAAAACCTTCAAGTGCAACCAAAGATATTTCACCTACTGAAATTGCATAAACTTGTGGAATAATTAGGAATTAAACTTATATTTGAAATGCAGCACTGTCCACACATAAGGGAAAAACAGACTTTCAGGGCCTCTCGGGACAAGATGCAGCCACACCTGGTATACCTGGAATGTGCATTCCACAGCGGTTCCCATGGCAACACAGACTAAGGGTGGAGCAGGGTGGAGATCTCCTGGCTACACTTTGTCCTAACATCAGCAAAAGATGGGAACTAGGTGGTACAAGAAACTGATAAGCTGCATACTTGCTACCCTGAGCCAGCAGCCTGTCATCTTTTGACAGAATGCCATTCTCTGTGTGAACTTTGCTTCATTATAATGTCATTATAATGCATTTACATGCTAAAATACACTCCCATCTCCAGTGTGACACCCCCCCAAAATGAGAACACCCCTTTTTGAGCATGCGCTCTGAATTTTTGGTGTCATATACCTTTAAAAGTGAAGCGAGAGAGATTTGCACCAATAATAATAAAGGTATGTATGACTAGAGTCACTCAAGCTCCACCTTGAAGGTAAAAAATAGTATAAAATGACCCGAGAGAGGGGGATATTGGGGAAGATACCATCGTGGATGAGTCGAGGAAGATAACATCAATAGACTCCTGGGACCGGTCGACAGGCTGGACCTTTCTTCCCCCCCCATAGGGATGCCTGTGGGTAAGACTTGCACTGTATCCAGTGCTTCCCCGGGAAAACTTAGAATCTCTAGAGTTACTTTTCACTGTTACCTTTATATTTTAGAGCCAGGCTGTGTTAACTTTATCGAGCGCTTGTATCTGTGCAACTATTATTCGCATGTGCTTTTGCAGACAGTATCTATCACCGGTAATCCATATTAACCTGTATCTGTTGCCTCAATAAACTGCATTGTTTCGGTAGCCAAACGGAATCAATAAACTACATTGTTTCAGTAGCCAATCGCCACTATCGGTGAATCTGGACCAGTAGAGGTTTGATATAGCGAACACGGTCGGACTGGTAGTTACGGCTGATTGGACTGGGCAGTGTGGTGCACTATCGGTGAATCCGGATCGCTAAGGTTTGAAATAGCAAACGCAACTGGACTGGTAGTTGCATACTGGAGCCATTCCCAGCCCCTCTAATAAAGAAAGGGGTGTTATTTTCTCCCCTTTAATGCAACAAAACAGTACACAATCACTTTGGACTAATGTTTTTAT
Organism: Myiopsitta monachus; assembly: GCA_017639245.1. Classification (NCBI taxonomy): domain Eukaryota; kingdom Metazoa; phylum Chordata; class Aves; order Psittaciformes; family Psittacidae; genus Myiopsitta; species Myiopsitta monachus. The sequence goes on from CM029940.1 coordinate 9,955,542, forward strand.
AGCTGTCAGCAACACAACTATCAATAGGGTACAAGCTGACCAAGCATGTAAGTACTGAAAAATTTGATACAAGCCATAAACACAACATGGGAACAAGATTTTCTGCATTACTTTCTATAGGGAAATTTGTATGATGATCATAGAATCATAGAATAGTTAGGGTTGGAAAGGACCTTAAGATCATCTAGTTCCAATCCCCCTGCCATGGGCAGGGACACCTCACGCTAAACCATGCTCTGTCAAGGCTCTGTCAAACCTGGCCTTGAACACCGCCAGGAATGGAACATTCACAACTTCCCTGGGCAACCCATTCCAGTGCCTCACCACCCTTACAGTAAAGAACTTCCTCCTTATATGCAATCTAAACTCCCCGTTTAAGTTTGAACCTGTTACCCCTTGTCCTACCACTACAGTCCCTCATGAAGAGTCCCTCCCCAGCACCCCTATAGGCCCCTTCAGATATTGGAAGGCTGCTATGTGGTCTCCATACAGCCTTCTCTTCTCCAGGCTGAACAGCCCCAACTTTCTCAGCCTATCTTCATGTGGGATGTGCTCCAGCCCACTGATTATCCTCCTGGCCCTCCTCTGCACTTGTTCCAGCAGTTCCATGTCCTTTTCATGTTGAGGACACCAGAATTGCACACAATACTCCAAGTGAGGTCTCACAAGAGCAGAGTAGAGGGGCAGGATCAGCTCCTACAACCTGCTGGTCACTCTCCTTTTGATGCAGCCCAGGATACAGTTGGCTTTCCAGGCTGCAAGCACACACTGCTACCTCATGTTCATTTTTTCATTGACCAACACCCCCAAGTCCTTCTCACAGGGCTGCTCTGAATCACTTCTCTCCCAACCTGCAGCTGTACCTGGGATTGCTCTGACCCAGGTGTAGGACCTTGCACTTGTCATGGTTAAACTTCATCAGGTTGGCATCAGCCCACCTTACAAGTGTGTCAAGGTCCCTCTGGATGGCATTCCTTCCCTCCAGCATATCAACCGAACCACACAGCTTGGTGTCATCACCAAACTTCCTGAGGGTGCACTCAGTCCCACTGTCCATGTCACTGACAAAGATGTTGAACAAGACCGGTCCCAACACCGATCCCTGAGGGACACCACTCGTTACTGGTCTCCAGATGGACACTGAACCATTGAGCATTACTCTTTGCATGCAGCCATCCAGCCAGTTCTTTATCCACCGAGTGGTCCATCTATCAAATTGACGTCTCTCCAACTTAGACAAGGATGTCATGTGAGACAGTGTCAAACGCTTTGCACAAGTCCAGGTAGATGACATCAACTGCTCTACCCCTGTCCATCAGTTCCGTAGCCCCATCATAGAAGGCCACCAGATTAGTCTGGCAGGATTTCCCCTTAGTGAAGCCATGCTGGCTGTCACCAACCACCTTGTTGGTTTTCATGTGCCTCAGCATGCCTTCCAGTAGAATCCGCTCCCACCGTAAGCACTTACTGATTAAAGTTCATTTGACTCTGCCCAAACACTGCATTAGAACACAACTAAAGTGAAAGTCAAGGAAACAATTGTTTGGAAACTTGATTTCTCCTTAGGAATGTATTGTAAGTCTATCTTAGCTCTCTCCCCTGCCCTGCTTCAAAAGATCCCATTTTTTTATGCAGTCTTAAGATCCAGACTGCAAAAGATCATTGTAGATATACAGCCAGGACATCTTTCTCCAAACAAAAATGAAAAACTGAAATGTAAAAAGCACCAATTATAGAACTACAAGTAATTGAGGCAAAGATCTTTGTTATACATATTACACATGTACAGTAAAATAAAATCTAAAGTATGCATAACAATTTATTGAGATACAGCAGCTCTGTGAACAAATGCACTGAACAAATGTACCCTTAAAGCTTAAGTACCCACAGAAAAGGTCATCTACAGAAAGGAAGGATAAAACCCAAGAATTCTTATCAAAACTTCAAAACCTTGAAACTCATTTTAAAAGTTAAAAAAATGCATTTTGCATTTTTTATACAACAACAAACAGCAAACACAACATCATAGACAAATAAACGGAAACAAATCTAAAGTTTTCGGAAAGTACTAACCAGTTACTAACAGCAGCTGTGAAGCCCTCACCTCCATTTCCTCCCGATGAGACCTGTCTCTATCCTCAAATTCACGAGTTCGCCGCCGAGCTTCTTCAAAGGCTTGTTGTGCCAATGCATCCTCCTGCTACCAAACCAGATAGAGTGACACAAGAGGCTACCCTTGTTTCTATCAGATCACATTTCTTTTTAATATTAGGGATCGCTTGACAGCAAAGACAAGAATGTCTTACAGAATCTGCTAGAACACAGGTGAGTTCCAGCAAATGCCAATGGGGGGGGGGGGGGGGGGGGAATGGGAAAGAAGATAACAAATGGTAAAACCCTATTCCATCCTCCCCCATACATAATAAAAAAAAGACTTAAAAAAACAACCACCCTAAAGTAAACTGCTAAAATAGACCAACCAGTTGAATTGCTACAAGTTAGACATTGCTTTTCAAATATATCAAGATATACTAATCCATAGCATAGTGTTAAATCATCCACAAAGTTGTAAACTACAGATGATTCACGCCCCTAATATTTTTATGTAATTTAAAACAGTAGTTTAACTACAACCACTTATTTCTGAACTTCTATGCTGTAAGTTTTCTTTGGAATTTGTACTCGAAGTGCAGGCAGGAAACAAGCACATTAGAATGCGTGATCACTACCTGTGTTTCTTTCCAGAACAAGGATGTCTAAGGCACAGTAGCTGTGAGCAGACTGTCTTACCTGTGCTCTCTCTTCATCAAATTCCAGGCAGCCCATACCATCCAGTCTCTGAAGATCTATCCAGCCTTTCCAGATTACACAAACACCATTAAGAATCATAGGTGCCTTCAAGTACACCTGAAACAAAAGCAAAATACATGCTACGAAGTTGAAAGCATTTGCACACATGCCTGCACAGTGACAATACTGATGCAGGAGGCTTCTATACATATTCTCAGAACTTCCAAGCCAGCTGGTAACATAAGACTCCACTTAACAGCTTCTCCTGCCTCCTTTCCAAGAATTCATTTTAACTGAGTAATGTAACATTTTCCTACTGCACTGGATGGAATAAATTTATGTTCTCATTTTATGAACTGGCATGCACCAGGATTTGGTTAGAATTCTGTAACTCCTTTCAGTTAAAGTAACTTTTTTTTTGTTGGCTTACCCTTGTGTCACAAAGAAAGCAGCATGTTGCCAGACAGAGAATCCTTTACGGCACATTCAAATGGTTAAACCAACACATGCTTTCCTACTCTCAAGCAGCACTGGATTTTACCTCAATACACAAGCTCTTTCAACAAAGAACAAGCACCAGTTTCAGTCCTCCTCAGATTTACCAATTAGTCAGTTTAGTAAAATACACTATACATACACACACCATGTTAAGATTAGGCGTCCTGTATCTACCCTAACATTTGTGAAAATGCTTTTCAAAAGAAGCACCAGCTGCAGCATCAATGTGCACACAGTGCCTTCAGTAGCAACCCAACTAGGCAGGGGAATTTTCACACAGCACCTCTTCCAACAGTTATAAATTCATCCTATGGCAAATCCTCAAAGCATAATTGATGTTTAGCACTATGGTGCATTTCAAAGCACCCCAAGTGTGCCAATTTGCTCCGTTCCATGCTCATCAGCTGAGGTCATTCAAGCAGAAAAAGCAAAGGCTTAGAGCCGCAGGAGGTAGGTAAGCCTTCCTTACGCTAAGGCTGTCATTGTAAAATTAAGTACTGAACAACATGAAAGGCAGTCCATGAGTGGAAGGGAACAAATAAAACCAACTGACAAGCAAGTAATGTTATTTGCCAAAGAAAATACAGATTTTAATCTCCAAGCTTGATTTTTACAACTTATCACACTTCAGTGTGAAGTGACATACTCTAGAGGTTTTAATTAGTACAACATGCAGTACCTTAATAATGAAGAAATAATATTAGTTCAAGCATATCTTCTTTCTATCTGCATTCCTACTGCAGGGTCTCCACTGAGACGAGCAGAGAAGTTTTCTGTCCTGTATTCACAGACTAGCTATACATATCATCGCACCTATGTCTTCCATGACAGCATGCTATGTAGGGCACAGATCTACCAGCCAAGAGCTTTTGCAAGCAGAGGTGTCAGAACCAGCATGAGAAAGATGCAGATTACCAGGAAACCATGTCCCACAGCCCTCATTTCAAGATTGATAATTTCAAGCAACATACAAAATACAGCATTATTCCCTTTCAGAACCATCTTCACTCATTCATCTCACAAGAAACAAAGTAGGCACAGTCAATTTAATAAATGCATCTAAGTGGTTTAGAAATGAAAGACAGTTAAAGAGGCTATTAGAGTAAGAAATTATTCTCTGAGAAAGCAGAATTTAAAAAAAAAAAAGTGCAACATCAACTACGGGTCTGTAAAGATAAAACAGTCTGTACACTAATGCTAATTTCTTTCTGAGGAAACAAACAAGTATTTTACTGATCTTCATTTAGGGTTTACCTTTCACCTAGCCTGTCCTACCCTTCTGGCCCACAACAACAGCCTGGGACATCAAAAGTTACATAGGACTTCCCACAGATAACAATCTAGCTGCTCAAGTTGTCTATAAAGAGAGTAATTTTCGCTTGTTTCCTCAACAAGGAATGCCATGCTGCCACTAACTGCATTGTTTCAGTGGCTGTTCAATTGCCTTGATCACTGCAGCTGCTAGTGCACTGCATGCAAACTTCATAGCTCAGTGCAACAGCACATAGCTTAGATGGAGCTGCTGAGGACTCAGTACTTCCAATACAATGCCTTAAGCATCACCTGCTCAGGCTTGCAATGCTCAAAATTCTGTGAAAGACTTCAGAAGTCAAGAGGGGAAAAAAACAAGTTGACAGAGGCAATGTGATTACTGATGCCTACTACCTACCCGAAGCACGCTGACCAACAGCTGAGCTGCTGACAAAGCAGCTGGGGAGCCTCTGGCATGCGGACTGACATTTCCAGATAAAGTACTCCACCCTTGCTCCTGAATCAGAGCCTTGAAAGCCTGGATTTGGTAGGTCTTCAAAACTCAGATAATAAACAGCTTTCACCTCTGAAAAACTGAATTTATTAGCAAGATATCTGAGTTTTAAAAAAAACTATATCATCAAATTTAGTATAATTCACACTGAAACTAGACATACTTATGCAGGAACTTCTCTCAAAGCACAAAGCACACTGGTGCGTTCTCCTTGACTTCAGATAAAGGAATTTTGACTCTGTACTGGGTTCTGCAGTAGCAATCATATTTCTCCTTCTTAGTAGCTGGTGCAGTGCTGTGTTTTTGACTTTCAGCCTGGGAACAGTGCTAATAACACTGATGTTTTCAGCTGCAGCTTAGTAATGTTTAGTCTGACCAAGGACTTCCTGAGCCTCATGCTCTGCCAGGGAGGAAGGGAAGCTGGGAGGAAGCAGAGCCAGAACACCTCACCCAAACTAGCCAAAAATGTATTCCATACCACAGAACGTCATGCCCAGTATATAAAGAGGGGGCAGTTACCCGGAAGGGCTAGATCACTGCTCAGTCGGGCTGGGTATTGGTCGACGGGTGGTGAGTGGTTGTATTCTCTTCCCTTGTTATTTCCCTTATCATTATTATTATTATTATTATTGGTGGTAGCAGTGGTGGCTTGTGTTACACCTTAGTTACTGGACTGCTCTTGTCTGAGCCCCTGGGATTGAAATTCTGTAGATTATCCTCCCCATCCCTCCGGGAGCAGGGGGAGGAAGGGGAAGAGTGAGCTAATGACCGCGTGGCTGATTTACGGCTGCACTTAAACCACGACAGTTCTTTTTGGCACCCAATGTAGGGCATGAAGGGTTGAGACAACGACAGATCTGACCAGAGTGTTTCTAACCATATTTGTGATAAGCATTCAATGTTTCGGATTAATAGTCACTCGTCACAATGCTGATTTAATGGCTCTCAAAGTTGTTGTTCTTGATCCCAGTTTCAGCATGTCGTACCTTACTTACAGCCGGTATTTGCTGTGTTAGTGTTTATTGCCTGGGGGCCATGGGCTAAGGTTCTTGTCTCATTGTGCTTTATGGTAATGACTTGTAATACAATAGAATCATTGATCATGAAACTGACCTGGCTTGGGTTCCCAGTGTGGTCATCACCTCTATACTTTGGGAGGTATATAAAAGAAGTGCTTAGCAATTACACATCTTCTGTTTCCTCCTCGGGTGGTCAACCTATGAAGGAGACATTCCCTTACCTTCCCAGCCCCCCCCCCCAGACTATTTACAGCTTCACTTGAGAGTTTTGAAGGTTCTGAATGGCCTTTGGGTACCCTTGAGACCTGCCTGCTGATTGTGATGGGGACCACCATGTCAGCACCCATACAGAGTATGTTTTACCCACGACCATTTCGTCTGATCTCGAAAGTTAAGCAGAGTCAGGTTTGGGTCTTGTTTAGGGTTAGATGACGATTTTGGAGGACCGAGAGGTTTTCCCTGAGGCTGGACAGTCATGAGTGGCAGGGTGTGTGGGATAGTATGGGCAAGTATCTAGGCCAGTGGGCCCCTCCAGTGCTTTGGAACTTCACCACTGAACAAGTGCAAAATCCAGAAAAATTAGTAAAACACTTAAATGAGGTATGTTGTCATCCTGGTCATACCAGAGAGGGACAAATCATGGCAACATGCTGGGGCTTGGCCTATGCTTACAGAACCCTCCCTTAAGGCCTGTTTTCACATGCTGATGCTCAAGCCAGTTTAAAAACAAAGACTGTGGAATGCCTGTATCTGCAGTAGCACATATGATATTCAGCCATTCCTTGGAGCAGGAGCCAGCTGATTCATGCTTCATTAACCTGCACAAAATTTGTAGTCTTCCCTCTATCCCTAAGCAATAATTAACAGCTGAGTGCTGTAATGACTTCATGTTTTACTAAGACTTCACTTCTTTTTGCCTTTCAGTATGATTTACATATGTTTTACAAATGAATCTTTAAACATCTGTTATTCTCTCACTACAAAAGGTGAGTGCAACTAGGAGATAAAGTAATTGGTCAGCAGAAAAGTAGAAAGGTCAAAGAGACAAGCAAGAAACTCACAAAACATGCCAGGAGAGTCCTGCTTCACATGTCTTGTATTTTAACCACCAGGACTCATCAGAAGACACAGCACTGCACCAGCTACTAAGAAGGGGAAAAATTACTGCTGCTGCTGAACCCAGGACAGATTCCTTTTCCCCGCTCACCTCTTCCTGGAGAACGGAAACCACGTAAGACTTGCCCAAACAGTATAACCACAAATCTTTTCAAGTAAAGCCATGCTAGTTCCCTTTCAATTTCCAAACTTAATTATTAATAGGTCATTGCTCTTGCCTAGGAGCACATGATCTGTAATGGTACCTCAAAATCCAGCAAAGTTGCCTTTTAAAAACTCAAGAATTATCTATTCTGAAAGTTGCCTTAAGACAGTCACAGTAAAGAAATCAAAGGAAAAAGACATTATTTCTATAAAGACCCCAACTCAACCCGTTAGTATTAATCAGCTATACAATTTGATTAGAAGTAGATAAAAGGATGCCTTTGTTAGAATAACTCTTTCAAGGTTTTGTTGCTAACCCCATTTTTAACAACATTTATATAATTTTATAAATCTTACCCACACTTCTGGGCACTTTTCATAATATCCAGAAGTCAGTCTTTTAAAACTCTGTCATGGGTTCAGCAGTAGCAGACATTTTTCTCCTTCTTGGTAGATGGTGAGGCACTGTGTTTTCGACTTTCAGCCTGGGAACAGCACTGATAACACCAGTGGTTTTCAGTTACTGCTTGGTAATGTTTTGGTCTGACCAAGGACTTTCTGAGACTCATGTTCTGCCAGGGAGGAGGGGAAGCCGGGAGGAAGCAGAGACAGGACACCTGACCCAAACTGAACAAAGAGGTTATTCCACACCACAGCAGGTCATGCCCAGGATGAAAAAAGAGAGAGCAGAGACCCGGAAGGGTGGGGGGGTGCACTGCAGGGTCAGGCTTGATATTGGGTGGTGAGCAGTTGTATTCTCTTTCCTTGTATTTCTCTTGTATTATTACTGGTGGTAGCAGTAGTGATTTGTGTTATACCTTAGTTACTAAACTGTTCTTGTCTCAAGCTGTGGGAGTTGCATTCTTTCGATTCTCCTCCCCATCCCCCCGGGACTGGGGGAAAAAAGAGAAGACAGTGAGTGAGTGAGAAAACTGCGTGGCTTAGAGACTTAAACCACAGCAAAACCCAACCCTTAAGTGAAAAGCACGAGAGAGAAGGAGGAAGGGCTGGAAATCGGGCATTACTAATTTCTTGTTCAATGGATTAAATTAATGTTACAAAAACTACTATAGGGACATAGAAGAAAAGATATACTGGACAGCTGCCTCCTGTCAGAGTACAGTCTACTCTAAAAACCAAATGAGGTACAACTTTTCTGACAGCAATAGTAGACAGTTGTGTAACAAGCATTATTATATATAATGTGTATTACACAGAATTAGTTTGACCTCACTTTGCACCCCCATTTTCCACGCATTGGCACAGCCACAGGTAAAACATCACATATTGATATCTGCAAGTTTTACTACCTTAAAACAGCTAAAATTTTTGTTTGGGTGACTGTTTTACATAAGTTACATTTCACCTCAAACTACATCTTCCATTTCAAACTCTGATTACAAATCCAAGTAGCACTACATTTTTTTTTTAAATTAAGTAAACATAGAATCATAGAATAGTTAGGGTTGGAAAGGACCTTAAGACCATCTAGTTCCAACCCCCCTGCCATGGGCAGGGACACCTCACACTAAACCATGCCACACAAGGCTCTGTCTGACCTGGCCTTGAACAACGACAGCGATGGAGCATTCACAACTTCCCTGGGCAACACATTCCAGGGAAACAGCAAGGGAAGAGAACATAAAACTAAAAGGGGGGGGGGGGGGGGGCGGGGGGCAGGGACAAATGACACACCAAACCCCCAAAACAACAACCAACAAAAAAAAAAAAAAAAAAAAAAAAAAAACACACCAAAACCAACTAACACAAGTGATGCACAGTATTAGTTGCTCAGCACCCACCAACCAATACCCAGCCTGACCCAAGCAGCCATTTGTGCCTTCTGGGTAACGCCTCCCTGTTTATATACTGGGCATGATGTGCTATGGTATGGAATACCCCTTTGGCTAGTTTGGGTCAGGTCTCCTTCCTCCCAGCTTCCCATGCCCCCCCTCACTGACAGAGCATGAGAGACTGAAAAGTCCTTGATCGGAGTAAACATTCCTTAGGAACAACTCAAAATATCACTTGGTTATCAGCACTACTCTCAGGCTGAAGTCAAAAACACAGCACTGCACCAGCTACTAAGGAGGAGAAAAATGACTGCTACAGCTGAAGCCAGGACACATAGGAGTACTAATATACTAACAGAAAAGTTACTAACAAAATAATCTTGACTTGAGGTTACACCAACACATGAAGTATTCCCTTCAGTGCTCTTACACCTATGCTCTCTTCAACCCTGTGATCTCTGAACTTTCCCCAAACTTAAATATAGCCTAACTGGTGCAGACTAAAATTCCTATCAAGAGAATGATGCAGTAATCTCTCTATAATATTTTCTTCTTAATTAAGATAGCTTCAATTCATCAAATCATTCACTTAGGACTGTGAATCTTGGACAAGGATCACACTGGAGCATTTGCATCTCTTACTGGGGCACTTAGGAAAACAAATCTAAGCATAATGGTGATTAAGGAAGGTGGCACCCAAGCAGTTCCTCCAGCAGCCAGACAGTCAGACACCACCATCCTCTGTCCGCAGTCCTCACCACCCACTGACTAATGAATCAACATGCTCACAACAGCCACTACCACAGATGAGACCAACTTCATCCCTCTAAGAAACACCAGTCCTCAGTGAAACAGTGCAGTCCCCTTCTGCGGAATAAGTACAGATTAAACTTACATTTAAAATGCAGCACTGATCACACATAAAGGAAAAATGGACTTTCAGGGGAAGAGGCAGCTACACCTGGTGTGCCAGGAACATTCACTCCACAACAGCTCCCGTGGCAACCCTGACAAAGGATGGAGCAGAGTAGAGATTCTGCAGCCATGCTCTGTCCTAACACCAGCAGAGATGGGAATTACGTGGTACTAGAAACTGATAAGATGCATAATTGCTACCCTGAGCCAACAGTCTGTCATCTTTTGTCTAAGCGCTGTTCTTTGTGCAAACTTTGCTTCATTATAATGCTTTTTAACACATTAAAATACAAAAACACACCACCATCTCTAATGCTACCCACCTCCAAAGTAAGATCACCCACCCCTCTTTGAATTCTTTGTGGTATATACCTTTAAAAGCAAAGCAAGTTTTACACCAATAATAAGAAAGGTATGTATGACTAGAGTCACTCCAGCTCCACCTTGAAGGCAAAAAATAGTATAAAATGGCCCAACAAAGAGGGAATATTGGGGAAGAGATAATTGTGGACCAGTTGAGGAACATTCCATCAGCAGATTACCCTTGACTCCTGGGACCAGTCAATGGGCTGGACCTCCCCCCCTCCCCCCCATAGGGATGCCTTTGGGTAAAACTTGCACTGTATTAAGTACTTCTCTGGGAAAAATCAGGAACCTCTATAGTTACCTTTCACTTTTTATTTTTATATTTTAAAGCCAGGCTGTGTTATTCATAACTTTAATGCATGTTTGTGTATAACTTATTATTTGCACATGCTTTTGCAAACAGTGTATTTATCACCAGCAATCCAGAAGAACCTGTACCTGTTGCTTTAATAAACTGCACTATTTAAGTAGCTAATCATAATAGTTTTCTCATTGAACGTGACAAACTCCTTCAGTGTGGCTGTGTTAGTTCATGAGCACAATTAGACTGAAGGTGCAGTGCGCTATTAGCACATCCAGAATAATGACTGTTCAATATACTGAATGCAGCCAGACTGATAGTGGTAAATTGGGCATCACTCAGAATCTAAGCCTAGCCACACCCAGCCCTTCTAATATCTGAGGGCCAGCTGGAACACAAGGGGGTTTATTTTCTGCCAAATTATCTTGCCTTCCTCCTGTTTTCATTTTCCCAGCACACTGGAGCAAAATGCATTCTTTCAGAGGAGGCTCAGTTCTGACTCAGCCTGCCTCACCACACACACACGTGCCCATTCACAACTGCTCACACAAGCTGCCTCTCTCTTGCTTGAGCCAACTACATGTGTCCAGTTTTGATCCCATCTTCCCCTGAATCACACCCCACTTTTAAACAGCTCAACAGCAGCCTCCCCAGTGACTTCATAGATGAAACACTGATCACTAAGAAAGGAACAGCTGTAAACATTTACTTTAAGTAAGAAAGATGTTAAATTAGTTAAAGCTAACCTCATTTCAGTTTCTCTTTGCATTGTCTGTATACACTACTGAGTAAAAGGAGACTATTCAAAATGCTCAGAGAAGAAACTATGTATTCAACCACTTCCTTTAATGGATTTCTTAAAGAAGAATATATACATTTTCATAAACAAAATGCAGTGATCTTGCCATACAGATTTGGCATAACTGTTCTGAAATATAAAGCTGAGTCAGTCCTCCCACTCCCCAAATACCATGACTCACTTTCATATGATAATCAGATAAAGGTCACTAGTCAAACATGAAAGAAGCAGCAATTTATTAAAACAAAACCAAAGAAAACATACAAAAAAAAGCTTTTCTAAAACTTTAACTAATGCACTAAAATCCTCGATTATTTGGGGAACAAAACACAATATATACCTTCACTAGTGTAATAACTAAAGCTACAGCAAAAGCTGACTACTCCACACCAGACTTCAAATACTAGTCACACGTTTGAAAAGAAACTAACAAAGAACCATGAAGTCATAGATTGAGTTTACAGCATTTATTAGACTAAGTTCAATTCTGAAGCAAAACCTTTATAATATAGTTTTAACTGGGAATGAAACAGGAAATAGAAACAGTTGTAAGCAATCACATTTAGAAAGTCACTATGAAGGAAACATTAGTGGTTTTAATCTTAGAACAGATACATCACTGCAAATCAGAAGACCCCAAAATTTCACATTTAGATCAACCCTTCCATCTCATGTTTCAAAGCATATTACTATTCTTCCTTGAAACAAGTTTATTTTGAAAGCTACATCTTGACACAGCCCCCACTATGTGAAAATGAGGTGTTAAAGTTTAAACTTTATACTAAGCTGTAAAAACACAAAGGAAGTGACACCTCCTGACCAAGCAAGAGTCTTTCCTGAACAGTTGTACTTGGATGACCCAGCTATGGCTTTCAAGATGAATGCAGCTCTAAATTTCTCAAGAGTGGCACCTATGTCACAACTGTATCACTCCACCAACACCAGGCCCTTGCTGGTTGGACATGGCTCTGCCAGGATGGCATTGGACACCAGGCTGAGCACAGCAGACCCTAGCACCATCATTCCTCTGCTTGTGACCTGTTCCCGCAGCTCCTCCTTTCTTTCTGTCATAGCACAAAGACATTTCACTTGCAATTTTAGACTACATAAATAATTTGAAGAGAGTCTGATAACATCAGGAATAACCAGGCCTGCTATAGTGCATGAAATGTTCTCTGGAAAAAGCCCTTCTCAACTTCTCAGCTTTCTTCTTTCCTCTGTGCTACTTACACATACCATAACACCAAAAAAAAACAACCAGAAATATCCAAAACACAACTACCCAGGCATTATTTTTCACAGACCCCAAGAACTTCTGGAAAGAATGTTTAACAGTCAAAATGAAATAGGGTTACTCTATTTCATCAGCTATGACAAATGTTGACTCAAGCAAACCCAGAAACATGACAAAGGTTAACTCAAGCAAACCCAGAAATATTAACAGCATTGCTCGCCAAAAGTCTCAATCCAGACTGTTACACTTAGAACTGTCATGGGTTCAGCAGTAACAGTCATTTCTTCTCCTTCGTGGTAGCTGGTGCAGCACTGTGTTTTTGATTTTGGGCCTGGGAACAGCGCTGATAACACCAGTGTTTTCAGCTACTGCTTGGTAGTGTTTTGTCTGGCCAAGGACTTTCTGAGTCTCATGCTATGCCAGGGAGGAGGGGGAGCCGGGAGGAAGCAGAGACAGGACACCTGACCCAAACTGACCAAAGAGGTTATTCCATACCACAGCACGTCATGTCCAGGATGTGAACACGGAGAGCAGAGACCCGGAAGGGTGTGGTGGTGCAGTGATGGTGGACTGGGGGGTTTGTTGCTGGGGGGTGCACTGGCTGGGTTGGGCTTGGTGAGCAGTTGTATTCTCTTTCTTTGCATTTCTCTTGTATTATTATTGATGGTAGCAGTAGTGATTTGTGTTATACCTTACTTACTAAACTGTTCTTGTCTCAACCTGTGGAAGTTGCACTATATTGATACTCCTCCCCATACCCCTGGGACTGGGGGTAGAAAAAGAGAGGAGTGAGTGAGTAAAATTGTGTGGGTGGGGGGCTTAAACCATGACAGTTCTTTTTGGCACCCAAGGTGGGGCTCGAAGGGTTGAGATAAAGACAGAATAGCCACTCGTCACAATGCTGATTTATTGGCTCTCAAAGTTGTTGCTCTGGTTCTCACAGGTTCAGCGTATGATACTTTACTTACAGCCAGTGTTTCTTATCTTAACACTTTTCACATCTGGGTTTTGGGTTAAGGTTCTTGTTACATTGTACTCTATTGAAATGGCTTGTAATATGGGCGAGCTCCAGAAGGGAGGAGGGGAAGCGGAGGGGGGGCGGCCCCGGGAGCCGCCGGCGGCCGAAACGGCCCGGCAGAACGGCCGCGGGGATCAAGAGGCCGGGAACGGGGCGGCAGAGGAGCTGAGCCCCCCCCACGCCACCACCGTGCCGAGCTCGGCGACTGCCGAGCAGCGGGAGGAGGCGGCGGCGAAGCCGAGCCCCGAGCCCGAGCCGAGCCCCGCGGCCACCGAGCGGGGGGGGTAGACGGCGGCCGAGCCCAGCCCCGCGGCGACCTAGAGCATTCCCCAGCAGCAGCCCGCAGAGCCCCGCGAGCCCGAGCCCCAGGAGGATGCAGGAGGCCACGCAGCACTTCCCAGCAAGGCAGAGGAGGAAGATCTGGACTCAGACAAAGAGAAGCTGGTGGTGAAAGAGCCGGCAAGCACAGCAGCTACACCAGCCCCTGTGACAAGTACAGCAGCCTCATTTGAGAGTTCTGAAGGGTTTGAATGGTCTTTGGGTGCCCTTGGGACCTGCCTGCTGATTGTGATGGGGATCACAGTGTTGGCACTCATACAGAGTGTGTTTTGCACATGACCATTCTGTCTAGCCCTGAGAGAAAAGCAGAGTGGGGTGTGGGCCTTGTCTGGGGCTGGACTACCATGTAGGATGACCAAGAGATTTTCCCCAAGGTTGGACAGTCATGAGTGGCAGGGTGTGTGGGACAGTGTGGGCGAGTGCGAGTACCTAGTCCACTGGACCCCTCCTGTGCTTTGGAAGCGTCGGAGATGGAAGGCAGCTGTATGGAGTCCCCAGTAACAAGCGGCTAAAATTGAAGTGCCTCAGAAGGACTTAGATTGGCAACATGAAGGTGAATTATTTTGAGCCTGGTGGGCCCATGACACTTCAGGCCATCAGGGCAGAGATGCAGCATATAGATGGACTCATGATCAAGGGGTGGACTTCAGATCAAGGGGTGGACTTAGCAATGGACACTATTGCCCAGGTTATTCACGAGTGTGAACACTGCACACAGCCTCCCCAGCTCTGAAAGACTGTTACAAAAGATGGAGCCCAATATCATGGACTGGATGGACTCAGCAGCTTTGTAGGGATTGGTCCATGCACTGAGAGATGATCTCTCTCCCTTTCTGTGTGTGTGTGTGGATGTATACATATACATGTATACATATACATATTGAAAATGTGGGATCTGAGCATGACGTGAATGGTATGGAATAAGGGGTGGATTGTCATGGGTTCAGCAGTGGCGGTCATTTTTTTTTCCTCTTTCTTGGTGGCCAGTGCAGCGCTGTGTTTTTGATTTTGGACCTGGGAACAGCGCTGATAACACCAGTGTTTTCAGTTACTGCTTGGTAGCGTTTTGCCTGGCCAAGGACTTTCTGAGCCTCATGCTATGCCAGGGAGTAGGGGAGCCGGGAGGAAGCAGAGACAGGACACCTGACCCAAACTGACCAAAGACGTTACTCCATACCACAGCACATCATGCCCAGGATGTGAAGAAGGAGGGCAGAGACCCGGAAGGGTGTGTTGGTGGTGGACTGGAGGGTTTGTTGCTGGGGGTTGCACTGGCTGGGTCAGGCTTGGTGAGTTGTATTCTCTTTCCTTGTGTTTCCCTTGTATTATTACTGGTGGTAGCAGTAGTGATTTGTGTTATACCTTAGTTACTAAACTGTTCTTATCTCAACCTGTGGAAGTTGCATTCTTTCGATTCTCCTTCCCATCCCCCCGGGACTGGGGGAAGAAAGAGAGGGAAGTGAGTGAGTGAGAAAACTTTGTGGGTGAGGGGCTTAAACCACGACAGTCTTTCATACCACAACTTTTTCAGGTCACAAAAAGCAGTGGAAATGCAAATTCACCAACTACAAGAAACAAAATGCCTTGAAGAATTTGCTGAAAAACACTATAGCCTGGTAGTACGTACTTCAGCCTATTTTGAAGTACGCTTACACAAGTCACCTATTTTTACTACAAGTATCACTAGCTTCATAAGATTTGGATACAGTGGAATCCATTTTTACAATTCTATGTAGTAAAAATAACCATGTATGGATTCACGTGAAAAATGTCTTCGTAAGTAGTACCAGAGCTGTAACAATACCCCTCTCCACATGTTTTCTGTAGTCCTGAAATACTACCATGATGATTGGTTACATCAAGTAAAGAATAGCAGAAGTAGCATCCTCGCCTTAGTGAAGAGACAGAATTCACAAGTCACTTTAAAAATCTGATATTCTTACTTTCTTTGGTGGCTGGTTGTTACATTTCTCCTGTGTAGTTAGCTCAACTATGTAATCATGACTCCTTTTCAAAAGGAGATCCATGTTTCATTGGATTATGCAAGTTACTGTTTCAGTTACCTAAAAAACAAGTCTATAACCAAGAACAGAAATGAAGCATTAAGGATGCCAGAGTAAATGCAATTCAAATCTGTGAAGACTACAGCATTTTATTCCTGGATTAAGATCACTGGTAAGTACTTATGCGTAGAAGCTAGCAGAGAAAAAAAAAAAAAAAAAAAAACACAAAATTCTACTGCACAGAAATTTTATTCATTTAACAAATACATCTCTATAGTTCATTCCAACATACTGCAACTGCATATGCAGGAAGCATTCACTACACTTGACCAAAACCACCAAAAAACCCCAATACAAAGCAAAAAGTAGGTAGCTTCTTGTTTTTGCAGTGTCACTACAGAAAGGTCCAATACTTCCCAACATGAAGTATCTTGTACTCAGACTTCCTCCATTTGCCTTCAAAATGACAAAGCCAAACACACAGCTCAAACTGAACAACAACAAAAATGCAATGAACAGATCATAATCTGAAAGGCAAATGCATGCTGGGGTTTTCCCCTGTGAAACTTCACAGGGGTCTTTTATCAGTACATCTTTGCCACTAGATTCTACATCAGAAAGATTGCTGGATTTTACGTCTACTCTCCTGAAATGGCACTCATCAAAAAAGACCACATTCTTCTTGCAACATTTAAAGAGTAATGTTTTCACAGCTAAACACTGGTAGGACACTGCTACTGGTTTGCTTCTACAAGAAAGCATGCATGTAACCAAAAAAGCTTATGCTCACAAAAACAGTTAATTAACAGGGACAAAACACAGTTTTCTGCCACATTGATAGAACATACTTTCCAGATGGAAATTTCAAAATTGGTTGGGAAATTCATTCATTTCAAGCTTTCAGAATATAGTAGAGCTAAAAAAGGAGTCATAACTAGAAACTCCAGAGGGTTAGAGAGGTTTATCTTAAACACAATTTACACACTATGCTACCTGTATGCAAAAAAAAGAGCATATTAAACCTGTATTCTGGAACTGAAAATTTGAGAGGCACAAGACAAATATATTCAACGAGAAAATACCAAATTTTGACAATGTGGGCAAGCAACTAATAAAAAACATCCAGGAACTGACCAGAGCAGGAGAAAGGCAAGAAAAGTTGCCTCTTCTGCCCTTTGGCTCACATTACATTCTTGAGCACCATGATAGCCTCACCCTTTCCCCTTTAGCAGGATTTAAGTCTGTAAAACTGGCACAAGCATTTATTTAACAATTAGTGCCACATCAAACCTTAAAATAACGCAAGTTAGTAAATATTATGTCTTTTATATACCATAAGAACTACAAAGCTTCCATCACCCAATAAAATTCTAGTGTCTGTCAATTATTCTGTAGAAAACTATCAGTTTCTGCACAGACATCATTAGCAATGACTGAGAATTTTATCAGAATAACAGAAAGCCAACCGTATCCTGGGCTGCATCAAAAGGACCGTGACCAGCAGGTCAAAGGAGGTGATCCTGCCCCTCTACTCTGCTCTTGTGAGACCTCACTTGGAGTATTATGTACAGTTCTGGTGTCCTCAACATAAAAAGGACATAGAACTGCTGGAACAAGTCCAGAGGAGGGCCACGAGGATGATCAGTGGGCTGGAGCACCTCCCATATGAAGACAGGCTGAGAAAGTTGGGGCTGTTCAGCCTGGAGGAGAGAAGCTGCGTGGAGACCTCATAGAAGCCTTCAAGTATCTAAAGGGGGGCTACAGATGCTGGAGAGGGACACTTCATTAGGGACTGTAGTGATAGGACAAGGGGTAATGGGTTCAAACTTAAACAGGGGAAGTTTAGATTGGATACAAGGAGGAAGTTCTTTACTGTAAGGGTGGTGAGGCACTGGAATGGGCTGCCCAGGGAAGTTGTGAATGCTCCATCCCTGTCAGTGTTCAAGGCCGGGTTGGACAGAGCCCTGGGTGACATGGTTTAGCGTGAGGTGTCCCTGCCCATGGCAGGGGGATTGGAACTAGATGATCTTAAGGTCCTTTCCAACCCTAACTACTCTATGGTTAGCACTTTCAGATATATGCTTAACACCAAGTTCTCCAAACAGCAAAATCCTGGGGGGAAGGGACACACACACACACACACACACACACACACACACACACACACACACAAAACCAACCAACCGACCAAACAAACAAAAAATCCAATCCCCCTCCCAAAAAAAAAAAAAAAAAAAAAAAAAAAAAAAAAAAACAACAAACCCACACCAAAAACACACAAAACACACACAACTACTTCAAACTGCTTCTCTGAATGCTTTGTCTGGAAAGCACCGTTATTTATGTCTGCTTCATACCTTCTGAAGTGATAAGAAACAACATCTTTCTGGTTTACTATAACTGAACTCCTGATGGTTTATGTACTGTGAACTCACCAGGCTAGCAGGTTGTGCAAGCACATTGCAGAGTATTGTACTCCAATTCCCCTAGCTGGCATCTGGACACAAGATGATTGCCCACTACCCTCTACTCAAGTGAAAAATCTTGCCCTCAATATATTAAAAGAGAAGCATGCAAGTTTATTAAAGAAATCCCAAAATGCTTTTTAAGTAACATGAAAAAACATACACTATAGTTTTACTTTGTCTACATGCCTTCTTGGCTTAGTTTTGCTATTCTTAAGCATTCTTTAGGCTTTTATTAGTTTTCCAAAAATAGAAAGGTCCAATATTGCCTCTGCTGAAGAATCCCCCTCCCTTAAAAAAAAAAAAAAAAAATTTGGCCAAAAAGAAGCCAAAAAATTCTCATCACCTCTAACCTGTTCTGTCAAACAATGCTGGCTACTCCTCAACTCCCATCAGGAGATATTTCATCAGGACATAAAGGGCCCCATCAAGTGTTCCAGAGCTGCTTTCTTCCCTAGATTTTGGACCTATACGTATTTGAAATGTGATAGACAGCCCTTCGCCCTCAGCCACTGTATTTTAGTTGAAATTTTAATGTTTAATGACCCTTACCATAAAAAATTATGCCAGGTTTAAGAACTTATGTCACCTTCCACTGATTTTATGTTCTGTGTTTTATCTGTTTATCTCAGCATAAATAAGTTGCATACCCAGAAGTCCCACAACATAGAGCTGCTGCCTGCAACTCTCTAGGCAAAGTATCTTACATACATAAAGGCACAAGTTCTGCAGTCTCCTCAAGCAGCTACAATGTGGATCTAATATACAAGTCTAGATATTACTGTAACAAATTATACAGGCTTTCTGCTTTGACAAAACATCTGCAGCATCAGCTATTCCCCAAAAAATTGCCCTTTCATTAGCACTCATCTTCTTAGATTAGCAGTCATGTGCAAGAGTTATCCCCCCCATATTATTGTCACAGTACATATTTCACCAGGCCAACTTGTTAAACATCAAATATGCAATTATGCAAGCCCATTAGCTCATTTTGTTACTTGTTTTGGACAATAAAACTTGAAGAAGCATTTCAGTAACTTCCAGAAAAGTTAGTTTCTTACAGCAAATGTTTCAGCATCTTACTGATTTTTTTTTTAAATAAAGCATTAAGTGATTTCTATGAAGAAACAGACATCCTCAACAGTGATGCTCTTTTCTCATTCCTTTATAAGAACAGCAGAGAAGCATAACATTAACAACTTTGCTTATTAAGTGGAGATCAATATGCAAATGAGAGGATTCAACAATCCAAATGTCAAGATAACCTCCAGTATCTATGCTGCAGAGATGTCAAGTTCTGCTTTCATACACACAGCACTGTCCTTAAATAAAGATGGCTCCCAAATGCAATATTTAGCTCAGTAACTGGCTTTATTCATCTTCTGGGTGTCCTGGGTGATGGTATGAGTAAGTTTGAATTCTTGCCTATGCATCTCCAATGAATGCATTTTTAAAAGTTCAAGGTAATACATTAAAATATGACTGAATAACTGCTCTACAACATGCAATAAAAACTAACCAAAAGCAGGCTTACTGATGGAAGATATTAAGTCCTTCAGAAAGGGTTGATAGGCATCACAAACAGCACAGCCATGCTTCAAGTAATGTTCACAGACAGTTTCAAAATAGCATTGTCACGGCACACATTGTAATACATGAACAAGGCTGCATGCAGCAACAAAAGTATTTGGAGAACAGGAGGAGTGAGAGGATTACAGGGGAAAAAATATGGATATTTCTCACGAGATGTGTGGTGTGACTCATACTCTGGTGACAGAAGGCAACCTATGATAAATCACATTTCAGCAACAACTATCCAAATCTCAGCCGATGTCTGCTTGCCAGCACAGGACAACACACACCTAACAATTTATGAGCTCTGAAGATTTCTCTTTCCAAAATCCAAGTCCCTAACTCTAAAGAGTTTATAGACCAGGTGCATGTTCCAGTTTTGATGGGAAGTGGAAAAGAGACACTGTGACTACACTGCTTCAGAGGGAGTTTCAATTAAATAGCTCTCTTCTGTGCAACAGCAGGCCATAATGACTAACACCTCAGTGTCTAGATAAAACAAAGTTTCACTCTCCTCTAAAACAGTAACATAAAGAAATGAAGTAACTGAAAAACAAGAAAAAAAAAAAGAAACAAGAAACTGAGCAGTCTCTGCTAAATAAAACAACCCTTAAGCACAAACAACAAAAAATCAAGAATAACAAGCATCTATAGAAAAGTAATATCTTACCCAAACCATACAGACAATCCTGGATGAAAATGGATCAAGGTGACCACCCAGGAGAGTGTATTCTCCTCATTAACCAAGCCTTTCCAGGACTCCCACCACAAAACTCCAAGAAAAAAAATTAAGCTGTTTAGCCAGGCTGGGTTCAAACAGAATAGAATCAGAATAGTTAGGACTGGAAAGGACCTTAAGATCATCTAGTTCCAACCCCCCTGCCATGGGCAAGGACACCTCACACTAGATCATGTCACCCAAGACTCCATCCAACCTGGCCTTGAACACTGACAGGGATGGAGCATTCACAACTTCCCTGGGCAGCCCATTCCAGTGCCTCACCACCCTCACAGTAAAGAGCTTCTTCCTTACATCTAACCTGAACTTCCCCTGTTTAAGTTTGAACCCATTACCCCTTGTCCTATCACTACAGTCCTTAATTAAGGGAACCTCTCCAGCATCCTCATAGCTCCCCTTCAGATCCTGAATGGCTGCTATAAGGTCTCCACGCAGCTTCTCTCCTCCAGGCTGAACAGCCCCAACTTTCTCAGCCTGTCTTCATACAGGAGGGGCTGGAGCACCTCCTATCATTCTCGTGGCCCTCCTCTGGACTTGCTCCAACATAGAATCATAGAATAGTTAGGGTTGGAAAGGACCTTAAGACCATCTAGTTCCAACCCCCCTGCCATGGGCAGGGACACCTCACACTAAACCATGCCACACAAGGCTCTGTCCAACCTGGCCTTGAACACTGACAGGGATGGAGCATTCACAACATCCCTGGGCAACCCATTCCAGTGCCTCACCATCCTTACAGTAAAGAATTTCTTCCTTATATCCAATCTAAACTTCCCCTGTTTAAGTTTGAACCCATTACCCCTTGTCCTATCACTATAGTCCCTAACGAAGAGTCCCTCCACAGCATCCCTATAGGCCCCTTCACATACTCCTCCTTACATTGAGGACACCAGAACTGTACACAATACTCCAAGTGAGGTCTCACAAGAGCAGAGTAGAGGGGCAGTGACAGTGATATGGTGTCGTGGTTTGAGCTGTAAATCTCGCAGCCCGCTCACTCACTCCACCCTCTTTCTTCCCCCCCACTCTGAGTGGGGGGGAATGGGGAGAAAAATCAAAAGAATGCAACTCCCACAGGTTGAGATAAGAACAGTCCAGTAACTAAGGCACAACACACTAAGGCACGGCTACCACCAATAATAACAATGACCAGAGAAATACAAGGGAAGAGGATACAACTGCTCACCACTCAACAACCGAGCCGTGAACTGAACTCTTCCAGGTTCCTGCCCCCAGTTTTTGTATCCTGGGCATGACGTACTGTGGTATGGAATACATCTTTGGTCAGTTTGGGTCAGGTATCCTGTTTTTGCTTCCTCCCAGCTTCCCCTCCTCCCTGGCAGAGCATGAGACTCAGAAAGTCCTTGGTCAGACCAAAACATTCTAAGCCGTAACTATAAACATCAGTGTTATCAGCGCTGTTCCCAGGCTGAAAGTCGAAAACACGGTACTGCGCCAGCTACTACGAAGGAGAAAAATGACCGCTGCTGCTGAACCCATGACAGTATCCACCCCCTTATTCCATACTATTCATGTCATGCTCAGATCCCATATTCTCAATATACCATAACATATATATATATATATACACACATACACACACACAGAGGGAGAGAGATCATTCCTCAGTGCATATGAGCCAGTTGTTCACCAAGCTCCAAGGACAAGCTTTGGTCAGATCTTCCCTGCTCCACATTCCTGAAGCAAGCTGAAACTAAGTGAAAGGAGAAATTCTGCAACATTCTGCTAGCTCAAAGGGAGAGAACTGGGGGTGAACATGATAAAATCTGATCCCAAAATATTATCTTGACCCACCAGTGCATTAAAGAACTAGCTAAAAATCAGTCAAGGACTGTACAGAGCTACACAACAAACCTCAGCTCAACTTCAGATGTGGAACAGTCCTATTACTTCCACAAGTGAGAGTGTTTATGAGCAGGACAGCTCCTGGGGAAACAAAGTGTCCTTACCAGATGCCCTACCATATCCATGTTAAGAGAATCCACAAACAATGCTAGGACACCCCTTAAAGGTTGACATCTGCTAGTTTGTTTTTTTAAGTTACATCCCATATGCCTCCACCACCTACAAACAGCTCCATGAACTTTTACATTAGGTAATGCCCACCTCTTCTGGGTTGTAGCACAAGCTCCTGAAGTGCTTTAAAGAGAGATCTTCATAATAATTTGAAGGAGCATTAAATTACTACAAATAAAATTATGAAGTCTTCATAACTGCTAAGACCACATGAATCTCATGGCTATCATTTGCCCTATGTTGTGGCATACCACAGTATGGCTTTAACATACTTGTTTTTTCTTTTTCCCTAAATCCCTAACACAAGACATCCTTTCCCACTGACCTGGAAAATAGTTGAACTGAAATCCTATTGGTCGAGAGACTCGGTGGATGGCAGGGAACACATACAAGTAACTGCTAACTGTGAGAACATTTCAGACAGTGACAATGCAAAAACCCAAAATATTGGTGGGACTGAAAACACAGGAACTTCAGCAAACTGACTCTTTAGCACTACAGCAAGGGTAAAACAAGAGCTGAAGCTGTAAATCGGTTTCCCCAGACACCCTTACCCATTTTTTAAAAGTAAGCATACATAAAGAAAAAAAAGGAAGTTGCTACCAAGAAAATTAAAGAAAAAACTTCTGATTTGATACAGATTAGCACTGATACTTAGGTATTCCTCATAAATTAATCCCCATTTCCCAAACAAATTCCACTGGGTACACTGTGATCTTATGTTTGACTGGAAACTGAATTTGCTCAGAAAATGGAACAGCCAAAACACCAACCTAATAATCTATGAAATTTTATTGAAATCAGAAAAGAAGCTGATTTAGGGCCAAGCCCTACCAAACCTCCAGTGATGGAAGAGGACACAAGTGGGGAAATTGGTGCTGTTGGCTTCCATTTAAATATAATTTTTGGTCAAATACATCATCTTCCCCCCCATTACATTCAGTAACTGCTGTAACATCTGCAGCACAGATATTGTCATTTTAATTCATCCAAGCACTTAACATCAACTTATAGCCAAATATAATTTCCTAGTTACAACAAAAACCTGAATGAGTAGAAACTCAGCATCTTCAGGAACAAAGCTGAAGTCTGGTAATCTTTGGTTATGGCTAGAACAAAGTTAATGGTCTAGTGAGTAGAAATCCTGCCTATATCACACACAGCACACCAGGCACTACAAATCAATTTTCAATTTTGATCATGTCTGATGTGCTTCCCTCCAGAGTTGTGGAATTTACAGCATATTATACCGAAATGAGCTTGTATTGAAGAGCCTGGTGTATGAGCAGCTGCACCAAGCAGCAGACAGGAAGTTAAGCTGCATTAGAAGCAAGATGGAAAACAGTAATATAAAGGGGAGGGGAAACAAAACAACCTTCATACATTTCATCATCCTAGTGACTGGTATTTAAACAATAAAAGAAAAAAAAAATCTGAGACCTAATATTCTTTCTGGTAAGAAAAACAAGAGCTGTATGAACATATTGAGCAACAACCAAAAACTGGGAACATGTTATCTTACTGTAAAAAGCACACAAAATGAATCATGCAAAGATATTTGATCACAGTTCTTACCAAAACAAGGGGACTTTCAATAAAATCAGATTTTGAGAAGCACTGAAGGCCAAACACACAGTTCAGCCTGAAGTTTGTTTATATGGTATCAATATAAACCTGAAGTCAAGGACTTCATTAAGCACAATAAAAACCAGTCTAAGTAATTAACAATACCAGAGAACCAAGGTGAAAATAAAGCTCTTGATTTCAATCCGGAGTTCAATTATGTGATTTTTTCATTAGACTACTACTGTCTGCCTCTGGATTTCTTAATATCTTAAAACAACAAAAAACACAACAAACACGAAACAACACCCAAGCAAACAAAAAAGAAAAAAAAAATGAAAATCCCACAAACCAGGAAGCCTTGATATGGTTTGGATATCCAGAAACAGGACATACACTGAATTTAATGTACCCTCCACACCCCCCACAATCACAATGAAGTACAATGTTCTTATTTCTACAAGTCTAGGGACCTATCTTTATTTCTATTTCTGCTATGACATACCTGAGAAAGCGCTCAAATACACAATTAGATTTGCTACAGGTCAAAGACAGCACAGAATGTTAAAACTATCCCGGAAAAAAAACGTTAAGCTTGAGTTTAAAGCAAGTTGAAACATTGAGCACTTCGGTATCCAATTCTTGAATTAAGACAGCGTACCCACTAGAGGACTACCCACCCACTGTGAACATCAGATGCATCAAATTAAAAGGCAAATTAAGCATATGAAAACCCCCTCAGTTAGGAAATACCAGAAAGAGAAACCTCAAGCCTGTAAAGCAGTATTCACAGAATCCCAACTTTCACATGGATTTACAAGGGTGTTACTCAATCACTTGAGAAGCAATTCTAGCAGATGCCACATTGGTGGCTTTGTCAATCTTTGTACAAAACTGCTTAGTCACAATAGCGACATACTTCAACTCCGGATAAACTATTCTGGGCCATCATTTTCTCAGCCAAACCCCAAAGCAGAATTCCAGAACAAAAACATTCTAGCGTTGGGAAGTTTATCTACATTCTAGATCTCACACTAATGCCTAAAAAAAAGAATAAACTGATAGCTCCCCCAGACTTTTTTACTCATACAAGTAGAAACATGCATTGCTGGCTTAAATCTGGTGATGAACAAGCACATCGTGCATTGCCTCGAGAATCAAAGCTCTCAAAACAATGTTTCACAGATCTACAAAAATCACATGGTGTTAAGAGACTGCTGGAGCCTAAGAAATTCTTAAAGCCAAACCACCAAAATCTACAGAGGACATTCTCAGGACAACTCACATGAAATACTTTCTGTTAATACAAGGAACATGCTCTCATCTTGCTTACTCCTCTTCTGAAGCTCTAGGAGCTGCTTACTCCCAGACAAGTTCAATTCTGTGCAGAGCAAGCCCACATTCACATGTGATTGACACTAGTAAAGTTTAATTACAACTGTGAATTTGCGATTTGTTCATACTGGAGCATAACGCTACTCCCATTTATTAGTTTGTCCACCTCCACCTCCAGCCTCATTCAGATGTACTCTTCTAAACATTTTAACAAAGCAGTCTAGAATTTACTGTAAACACATAAAACAAGGAGTGGCATTCATTAGTGAGGCTCATGTTCTATTTTAATACACAGCATATCTACCATGCTCTTACACAATTAAGACAAGAAAACGGATGAATTAGTTCAGTACTTTAAGAAATCATTCAGAGAAAAAAAGTTAAAAAAAATTATAGGAGCAAATAAAATTCGTTCTGAACTGGCAAGGAGAGAGACTTCGGTCTTCTTACATATTACAAGAAAAATTCCTCATTCAATTGTGAGCCAGAATCAACATTTTTTCAGTCAGAGCCAGGTTCAATTCAGCTTCCTTAGCAAAGCAATCAGTACTCAGCATAGCCAAATTCACTCCTCCCCAATTTGTCAAACTTCTGCAAGCCTCACAAGACAAAATGGAAAGCTTTCTTCCAAAAGAGCTCATTAACTTGAATTCCAAATGCCATAACTGCACTCAGGATTTTTCTTTTCCAATCAACTTTTCCCAATATAGGAAATATTTATCTTCCACCTAGCAGCATTTAAAAGACACAATATGCCATTAAACCCAAATAAGCTTCAAATATTCCTCCAGCCCAGTAGGTTTGGTAGCAGTAGCTGTTACTTGTTACAAGGAGTAAAAATTTTAGATAAAAGCAAGAACTTGATGGTTTACTAAAAAATTTTTAAAGTAAGGAAATTATACAGAAGTTATCCTGAAACAGAAAGGCTGTGAAGGCTTAACTGCTGGTCCAAACATACTGGGGTCTGCAGAAAGTCTCCTACTGAATTCAGTGACCTTTGGATCAGTCCCAAAGCACCTACAGCAGCACAGCTAAAAGACAGCATCCACTTTTTAAATACATGTTTTTCCTGTAGAAGGGGGGGGGGAAGTAGGTGTGATTTCAGTAACTTTATTCTGATGAGACTAAGCAAGGTTTCTGGCTTTAAATCTAGTACAGCTTCACAGTAGCCATCACTGTCATCAGGGAATTCTAGCTTTCAATATCAATCTATGGGACAGCCACCTCAGGAAGAAAAAAAAAAAAATAATTCAGAAATCAATTCCAAAAGTAATGCTGCTTCTGTGTTATCTCTCACAGTGAAACTGAGAAAGAAGTTTCACTCCGTTAAGCAGCATGGTGAATGCTTGCTGTATCAACTGGCAACTGAAAACCCAAGGAAGTAACCTATTCAAAGCGCAAATTTTCATTAGTCTACCACAATACACTGCCAAAAGTCTAATTTCTGAACCATTTTTGAAGCACCTACTCAACACCAAATTTCAGTTGTTCCCCAAAATTTTATCACAGCATGACAGCAGAAATAAAGTTCCATTCTTCAAAATAATAAAAAGCCACCAGGACTGCCCGCATGTTTCCCTCCAGAAATATTAACACACTCTAAAACAAAGTGATACCAGACTTTATCAGACCAGTTTCCATCTGTACTCATGGGACTAACTACATGAACCAAGATGTGAAATATTAATTTCAGCTCATACATGTGTTCCATATTAATAAGATCACAAGCACAACATAAAAGTATATTTCAGTCACACCAATTTCCTTCTTACCTTGCCTCCTTCTCTTTCAAAGTCGACATATTCCCGAGTCGGTATCTGTCTCTGCTCCCCCTGCCAACTGGCTGGAAAAAACTGGAGAGACAGATTGGTTCCCGTGGCCACAAAAGCCTTTTAGAAAAATCAATACAAACAGAATCAGGAAGCAAAACACTACATAAATTATGCAGGCAGTCATTTATTTTTACATGTCTGAAGCCAGGCAGCATAGAGAATACTTAAAGTCAAAAGCATACACTCATTTTCCTTAAATATCAAGTTAAACATCCGATTTCATTTTGACAACATTTGCCATTGGCTGCTTTGGGTATAAAATACAACACAGAATCAATACTTCTTTCAAATCAGTTTTGCTGACATTAGAATCCGTCCTTTCAGTTCTGTCTGGATACCTTGCACCTACTTACAGTTCCTACAACATTAAAAATTGCCCATGCTTTTCAAAGAGCTTGAATATCTCTAGAAGTATTGCTGAAGGAAAATGAACTCCTGAGACCTGTTACATGGGACAATTCTTTTTCAAAGGACTGTTTCCTTTCACAACCTACCTTGTACCTATGTAAACACTTAACTGGAATGTAAGTATTCCTATTTTGTCATCTAATATACAGCTCAAACTTAACAGGATGAAGCCCTCTTGCCATATTAGGACACCACTGAAATCCAAATCAGCAGATGCTGTGAGAATAGGCAACTGTAGGAATTCTCAGCTGCAGCCCTTCATAAAAATCATTAAAGAATTTATTAAAGGATCATGACTTAACCATATCAGAAGCATAAGCTGCTTTCAAGTAAATAATTTTCTATGGTATCAAGTAAAAGTAAGATTCAGTTCTCTTTATAAATTCTGTATTTATTTGTAATCCTAACTCCAAGCCATGCAGCATACGTAAATTTCTAGACATTATTTCAATTTAAAAAAAATTATTTCTGCAAGAAGTCAGGTTCACAGTATTTATGCCCTTCACTGGCACACTCAAGTGTCCTGTAAGCATGTGAATACTCAAGCATGCTCCCAGAATAACTCTACTCAAAATCCCAGGGTTAAACAATTTGTTGCAATCAAATAACTGCATTAATTACCATAATCACTTTGATTTAAGTAGTCATTAATCCTGAA
The DNA here is from genome assembly GCA_017639245.1 of Myiopsitta monachus. Lineage (NCBI taxonomy): Eukaryota > Metazoa > Chordata > Aves > Psittaciformes > Psittacidae > Myiopsitta > Myiopsitta monachus. The sequence continues at coordinate 9,984,251 of CM029940.1, forward strand.
TACAGTTTTCCTTAAAAGCTATACAAATACTGTTCTTATAGTTAGAATCTCCTGACAAGCAGATTCTTTTCAAGCAACCCAGAATTCAGTAACTTTCTGGTGTAACTGTACTGCTACCTATGACACAATAGCTTTACACATTAAGATAGTTCTAGTCACATACTGCAATGCTATCACAAGATTAATACCTCCCATTTTGAAAACAGAAGTGCTTTGTCTTGACTTTTTGCCCCTCCACCAAGGGAGACTAATACTCTGCAATCAAGTTCCCTTCCAGACTATCCTTATCCCTCTGTGCCACTCTGGTTTCTTCAGGCTCCAAGGGTACTATACTTGCTTTCTGGGAAACAGAACAAGACTGAAGTGCCCGTGCCTCCCTGCTTCCACCTGCAAACTTGTGCTATGAAAAAAACATGGGAAAAATATCAGAAAAAAGCAGCACAAATTCCCACATCCTCATCAAGTCACACAGGCAATGTTTAAATCACAGGCTGTCTAAAAATCTATGTAGATATTTATTCTCTGGATTTTTGAAGTCTGTTCCCTCTCTTTGGGCAGATAAAACCATCCAATTAAAATACCCATGTGCTTCTTAAAAGAAAACCAAGCCTGAGAAGTCTTGCTAGTAACCATACAGGACAAGACTGAACCCAACAATTTTCCTCTAATAAAAAAATTAAAAAAATATTTAAGAAAAATTACACCACAAGTTTGGGCTTAAACTTGAAAGTCAGAAAAATCATGTTTTGTTTCGGTTTTTTTGTTTGCTTGTTTGTTTTTGGGGTTTTTTTGGGGGGGGAGATGGGGTTTGGTTCTGTTTTTTGTTTGTTTGGTTTTGTTTGTGGGTTTTTTGTTTGTTTGTTTTTCTTTTTACTGAGCCTTTTAAATAAAGCTCAATCTGAAATATTACCCTACATATACCTCAGATTTTACAAAAAGCTTATCAGGTAGTACAAGGGTGATCTGACCCACTTGCATGCAACATTTTATGTTGCATGCAAGTGTATACTAGTACCTTCCACACAAGAAGGTAGTTAGAAGTCTCCCAAAATAAACTGGACATGTAAAGTTATTTTCAGGTTACCAAAGCAATACCAGTAAGCCCAAAAATTTTAGGTAAAACTTCTCAGTAACACAGGTAATTGTTTTCTTTATTCCATCAAAAGTTATTTGACAGAAGTAACCAACAACCTACTGCCAGTTCTACATTAAATCCCTAAGCTATTCTCTGCATTTTTTTTTTTGCAGCTTGAAAATATGTAAGGTCATTTGCAAAGGCTCCCTTTGAAAATAAAAAAGGTTTTTCCAGACATCAAGGATTTATTCAAGACTGAATAAAAGTAAAATAGCTAGCTCTTTTTAACATCAGTCATTACACACACATTTCTAAATAAACCCAAATACTTGTGCCCTGTTCACAAACCAAAACCAGATGTTTCAGATAAAGTTGTTTAGACACTGTTTCATAATTAAGTAAAAATATGCAAGACAAGCATCACTGGTTGCTTCCAAGAGATGAAGCTCTGGCTAAGAAAAACAGCAGCAAGTACAAAGGTGAAACTACAGTGATTTCCCCTTTATATAACTGTGTAGGCAGCATTAGAAAGCTAGGTTATAGCCTACATGTCCATTTATTTTATTTTTTAGCAGACTCAGGAATACTATGCACTTTTACCTGCTCAGGAACTTCAGGTGTTAGCAAATTATGTTTTCCTTGCCTACACATTGTTTCCCTAGTGATTGTTTAAAAAATAAATAAATAAAAATAAAAAAGTAAAGAGACTGACTACAGGCTACAGGGACCTTTTCACTAAATAACATCACAGGTTCTAAGACCACAGGATAAGATTCAGCTAAAAATAAAGTTATTCAATAAAAGGTAAGCATGTATTTGAATGCATATCCTTTTACAAATGCAAATAAACAAGATCAGTTGCAGTAACTGGTATTCAATTATATTTGCTGGGATGTGCATGCATAAGAATAGTTCCATCGTATGTTGATTAACAGTATCTATACCACTGTGAAATTTAAAAAAATAATCATAGAATCATAGAATAGTTAGGGTTGGAAAGGACCTTAAGATCATCTAGTTCCAACACCCCTGCCATGGGCAGGGATACCACACAGTAGAATATGTTGCCCAAGACTGTCCAACCTGGCCTTGAACACCACCAGGGATGAGCATTCACAACTTCCTTAGGAAACCTATTCCAGTGCCTCACCACCCTCACAGTAAAGAACTTCCTCCTTATATCTAACCAAAACTTCCCCTGCTTAAGTTTGAACACATTACCCCTTGTCCTGTCACTACAGCTCCCTAAAGAAGAGTCCCTCCCAAGCATCCTTATAGGCCCCCTTCAGATACTGGAAGGCTGCTATGAGGTCTCCACACAGCCTTCTCTTCTCCAGCCTGACTTTGTGAAAGTAGGGATTATTTTCTACGGAAAGAGAATTTTTACCTCTTTTACCTTTCATTATATGCCATAAATGAGAGATTACATCATTTGATTAGCAGCAAAGAGTTAAGAACTTAACAACAAGAAGATACTGATCCTGCAGAAGCAACATATAGCAGAAATCAACCTAGGAAATAACTAGTCCTTTACTACTCTGGGCCATACTTCATCTCACTTCTGAATTAAGAAACAGCAAGGAGCCTGCAACTAATTTTAATGAATGATAAAACCAGGGCTGAAGTGGTGAGTTTCAAAACCTAATTTTAAAAGTATTTGATTTAAGGTCCCTTCCAACCCAAATCATTCTATGATACCATGATTTAATTTGCTAGCACATCACACAGCTCAGTCAAGACCTTTTAGCTAGCATCTCCTGAACAATTTCACACGTTCCTGAAAGCTAATTCGGGGGGGGGGGGGGGGGAAGGCTGGAAGAGGGAGTCGAATACTGAAATAAGCAAGTTATGACTAACACGTGCACACGGCAGGCAGCACAGCCAGTTCATATTCGCGTGTGGCCTTGAGATGTTCCTCACCTACCCATCACTTCCCTTCAATCCCCCAACCACCTTTTCATTGCTGGCGAAGGCAGAGCGACACGTTTCAGCAAAGAAAGCGCTATCCTGAAGAGAAGAAGAAATGCTACCTTTTAACTAAAGCCTCCTTTCCCCTCGCCCTTTGAAAGGAGGCAGAATTTTTCTTGTCATCAAGCAAAACTTTTCAGCGCGGTCACCGACCACCGCCCCCTGCACTTCAGCTCGGGCACTCCGAAGAGTTCCCCCCTTTAAGACTCCCTGAAACTTTTATTTTGAAATCCCACCGACGGGGGTAAGCGCCCCAGTGAAGCTGCCGGACCCCGGGGCAGCCGTTTCCTGTCCGCGGCTCCCCGGCGCAGGGCCCTGAGAGAAGCTCAAGCGCCACTTACAATCTCGGAGCGACCATCACGGCAAGCGTTCTGAAAGCGGGCCTGCCTCTCCTCATGCGGCCGGTCCCTGAAGCCGGTGTATTTAACCTGCGGAGGACAGAACGCGCAATCAGGAGGGGCCAATCGCGGCGATAAGGGCCCAGCGGAGTGTACAGACTGCAGCTCCCTGCATCACCGGGCTCGGCTCTCCACTGAGACGAGGTGCTTCCCTGGCCCCTCCGCGGAAACCTCCGAGAAGAGAAAGATAGAAAAGAGGAAAAGTGTGTGCGCTCGTCGCCGCCTCACCTCACACTCTCGGCTCAGCTTCCTGAAGAACTCCTCATTCTCGAACTTGCTCCTCTGGTCAGGGACAACCCGCGGCATAGCGATGAGACTGCCGGCGGCTGCCTGTTCACGCGCTCCAACACTAGCTTCACCCTTTGCTAACCCGCCCATCAGCCTCCTCCTGCCACCACCCCCCAACTTCCTCCCCCACTAGTAAACTCAGTCCCAACAACCACACCACTCACAACTCCAGCACCACCACCGCGCATGCACCACTGAGCACCGCCCTCCGAGGCGAGAAGTGGAGTGAATCGGTGCTCCTCTCCCTCCCCCCCCAGGCGTGTGGTGACTCACCCCGCGGAACTGAGGGGAGCGGGGGGTCGCTACCTTTCGTCCCCCTTTCATAGAATCATAGAATAGTTAGGGTTGGAAAGGACCTTAAGATCATCTAGTTCCAAACCCCCTGCCATGGTACACCACTTATTACTGGTCTCCAGCTGGACATTGAGCCATTGAGCATTAGTCTTTGCGTGCAGCCATCCAGCCAGTTCTTTATCCACCGAGTGGTCCATCTATCAAATTGATGTCTCTCCAATTTAGAGACAGGGATGTCATGTGAGACAGTGTCAAACGCTTTGCACAAGTCCAGGTAGATGACATCAACTGCTCTACCCCTGTCCATCAGTTCCGTAGCCCCATCATAGAAGGCCACCAAATTGGTCAGGCAGGATTTCCCCTTAGTGAAGCCATGCTGGCTGTCACCAACCACCTTGTTGGTTTTCATGTGCCTCAGCATGCCTTCCAGGAGAATCTGCTCCATGATGTTGCCAGGCACAGAGGTGAGGCTGACTGGTCTGTAATTCCCTGGGTCTTCCATTTTCCACTTCTTCAAAAAGGGGGCTCTCTTTCCTTTTTCCAGTCATCGGGAACTTCACCTGACTGCCATGATTTTTCAAATATGATGGACAGTGGCTTAGCAACTTCATTTGCCAGCTCCTTCAGGACCCACAGATGGATTTCATCTGGTCCCATGGACTTGTATACGTTCAGGTTCCTAAGATGGTCTTGAACCAGATCCTCTCCTACAGTGGGCACAAGGTCTTCATTCTCACAGTCCCTGCATCTGCCTTCCAAGAATTGGGTGGTGTGGTCAGAGCATTTGTCAATGAAGACTGAGGCAAAGAAGTCATTAAGAACCTCAGACCTTCTCCAAATCCAGGGTAGCCAGTTCTGATAGCTTCTGGGGAGGACCCACATTGTCCCTAGTCTGTTTTATTTGCTGCATACCTATAGAAGCCCTTCCTGTTATCTTTCACACCCGTGGTCAGACTCAATTCTACCTGGTCCTTAGCTTTCCTAACCTGGTCCCTAGCTTCCGGGACAACATTCCTATGTTGCAGCGTTTCTTGCTGAAAACGGACTGTGAGCAATCCAGACAACTGCTTGACATTTGTAAAGTAGTGAACCAAAGGCTGTGAGGCCCTGCTTGGAAGTTACTAAAGAATGTGTGGAGGTTACTATAGGTCGTATAAGTCTGGAATGCTTTGAGAATGTTGGCACAATTGTTAAGAGGGATGCCTACAAAGGAACTGATAGTTGTGTCCTTGAAACCATCTGCTGTTGTGGCTGCAGCCTGGGAATCACTTACTATTGTAACAACCAATCATAAAACCGTTGCTAACACTTGGCTAAAGAATGTAACCAATCAGATGTTATTGAATGTTCTAGTCTTCTGAGGCTTTTTCTATAAAAGACACTGCTTGCCTTTAATAAATTGTCAACGCTTGATCATATTGGTCAGAGTTCGTTGTCCTGAAATCTCCTGCATTCCTATATTCTTCCCAGGCCACCTGTCCTCGCTTCCCCCTTTTATAAGCTTCTTTTTTCCCCTCTAAGTTTCCTCAGAAGCTCTTCATCCATCCATGGAGGTCTTCTGGCCCTCCTGCCTCATTTCCTTCTACTCAGGATGCAACACTCCTGAACTTCAGATTATTGAAAATCTTTTTCTTAAAGAATTAATTTCATTTTCATGATGAAAGTTATGTTTCAGAACAGAGCAGAGTTCTGTCATCTTGTTACATGGTAACCACATTTATGCTACATCCCTGGCAGTGTTCAGTGCCAGGTTGGACAGGGCTTGGAGCAACCTCCAAGTGGAGGTGGAAGGTGTCCCTGCCCATGGCAGGGGGCTTAGAACTAGATGAGCTTTAAGGTCCCTTCCAACCTAACCCAGTCTATGATTCTATGATCAAAAATTTTTTCCATATACCTAATACATCAGGCCGCCATGTCATCTCATAAGTGGATTGTTGACTGTTTTATTGTTCTTTCAGAGAATTCAGGGCTCCAGTGAGGTGAATGCAGAGACTGAGAGACAAAGTCACGAAGCCTGTTGTCTAATTAGACATTCAAGGCTAGGAAGAGCTGCCACCATTTACAGATGGGAGATTGAGAGGTAAAGTCTCTTGCTGAGGCTGATATTCAAAGTTAGTAATATTTAAATTTGTGTGTCAAACCAAGTCCACAAGGAAATCTTCCTTGTTATCAGCACATTCCATCACAGGCAGGTTCAGAGCACTCTGACATAGGGGGTCCCAACCGCTGCTTTCATTATGGAGCTTGCAAAGGTACAACAACAAAAAAAAAAAAAATCAAAAACCACACACCCCCCTGGCTGCTTCTTTGGGGAGCTACCAAACTCCACCAGCCTCATGTCAGCTTCAAGAAAGCAAAGCAAAGCCAATTTCCCAGGTGTGTGCTGTTGATGGAGCTGCCTTTTCACCTTCTTTAGTGATGTTATTGTTTTTGTTCACATTGATCTTATCCCTTTGAGAATTTGGACAGGATTTCAAAGAGGCAGGGTGCTGATAGTAGCTTTGTTTTTGTGCTTCTCTGTTGCTAGAGCTATTTGTTTATACTGACTAAGAATTAGGATGTTCCCAGTCCTCCACCTTGATCCTAACAGGCATGCTCTGGGTCAGAATGACTTTCCCTTGACTTCCCTGATCTAGTTGAAGATGTCCGTGCTCATTGCAGGGGGGTTGGACTAGATGACCTTTGAAGGCCCCTTCCAACCCAAACGATTCTATGATTGATTCATAGGTGCACAAGAAATTCCCCATGCAGATTTTATTGCATATTCTGAGTTGAAGGGTGGATTTCCAGCTGCCCCTTTGCTTTATATCAAGACATTTCTCCGCATGCTCTACCATAGGATTTTCTTACTAGATGTGTGTCATGGGTTCAGCAGCAGCAGTCATTTTTCTCCTTCTTGGTAGCTGGTGCAGTGCTGTGTTTTTGATTTTGGGCCTGGGAACAGCGCTGATAACACCAGTATTTTCAGTTACTGCTTGGTAATGTTTACTCTGACCAAGGACTTTCTGAGTCTCATGCTATGCCAGGGAGGAGGGGAAGCCAGGAGGAAGCAGAGACAGGACACCTGACCCAAACTGACCAAAGAGGTTATTCCATACCACAGCATGTCATGTCCAGGATGTGAAAATGGAGAGTGGAGACCCAGAAGGGTGTGGTGGTGCATTGGGGGGGTCGCTGCTGGGGGGGTGCACTGGCTGGGTCGGGCTTGGTGAGCAGTTGTATTCTCTTTCCTTGTATTTCTCTTGTATTATTACTGGTGGTAGCAGTAGTGATTTGTGTTATACCTTAGTTACTAAACTGTTCTTATCTCAACCTGTGGGAGTTGCATTCTTTCGATTCTCCTCCCCATCCCCCCAGGGCTGGGGGAAGAAAGAGGGGGAGTGAGTGAACGAACCGGGTGAGTTATTGAGGGGCTTAAACCACGACAATGTGGTTTTTCATCCCTCAAGTCTTCAGGGTTATAATTTGCTGCCTTTTTGTGCTTTCCTCCCCCTGCCCAGGCCTGCGCTTACTGACAGGAAAGCAGGGACCAGCAAGACATCTACGAGCCAATGCTATAGCAGTAGTTAAGGTAGCAATGCCTAAGAGCAGCTGAGGTTGCTTTTCACCCCTCAATCACTTCTGTGGTCTAAATTAGCAGCACTTGTAGATGTCTGGTTAAGCTTAAGACTGACCCTCAAAAACAAGGGGAAACAAAGGTCACTTCCAGTTCCACCAGAAAAATTCCAGTGTCTACTCCAAGCCCATAATCCAGCCATGATTAATAGTGTATCAAAGGCAGATCTGGTTTCAGAGATCCTAGATTTTCAACAGTCTCAGCTGTTTTGAGGGAAATAACCAACCCTCCCTCGAAAGCTGAAGGAGGAAAAATACAGCTCAAATATGAAGTAGGATCCTGTCACAGGGGTGTTAAATAACAGTGTTCTACACAAACACAGGCTGCTCTGGGGAGCATTTAAACAAAGGTAGGCCGTTTTCCTCAGGATTTGCACCTCCATTCTCCCCTTTCACCAACACAACCTAATTGAAAAACTTTTGAAGGAATTTCTGAAACCTACTTTCCCTCCTACTCTCAAATTTGCTTGAATTTGACCTACAGACTCAACAATTTGTTGTGTAGAAAAGTAAAAAGGCACACAGGTGTAGTGATCTCCCACACCTTGCTTTACTAACAGTCCAGTGTCAAACCAAGTTTGTTCAGGGTGAGACTATTTTTTTTATTTTTTTTTTTTGACAGAAAGTCCTTTCAGGACAAGGAGAGCAACTCCTGATCCTCTCACAAGAAACCTTTCAGTATCAACTGGTATTCTCAGACTGGAGCCAGGCCAACCAACCCATGTCTGCCATGGAGAGCTGTCATTTTGGGGGGTAAACACCTGGCTGACTGATCTTCAAGTCACAGCCCTGCTCCCAGATTTCAGATAAGAGCACTCAACTTCCAAAAATAGTCCCATCTGCCATAATGCAGCAGTATCCTTCCCTAAGCTCATTCTCGGAAACAGCTGAGACTTTCGTCTGCATTTTAAAACAAAAAAGCAAAGAGAAAGGGAAAAGCAAGAGGTAGAAAACAGCTTGAGGGAAATGCCTGGCATGGAAAAGTTTTAGCTTAAATAACTGAGCTTTGGCAAAGATGTAAGCAGTCAGAATGCTTCTCACAATGAAAACCACCCACTCAAAAATGCAGACACCTCTTGTATCTACAAAAACCTGTGCTCTACAGCAGATAGGGTGAGCAGTAATGACTGGGTTCAGATGTGTCCTGGCTTAAGCCCAGCTGGCAACCCAGAACCATGCACCCACTCGCTCACTCCCCCCCTTCTTCCTCCTGCAATCAATCCCCTCTGCACCCAGAGGGATGGGAGGGAGAATCAAAGGAATGTAACTCCCACAGGATGAGATAAGAGCAGTCCAGTAACTAAGGTATAACACAAAACCACTACTGTTACCACCAATAATAATAATGATAAAGGAAATAGCAAGGGAAGAGAATACAACTGTGTACCACCCACCGACCGATACCCAGACCAACCCAAGCAGTGATCTAGCCCTTCCGGGTAACTGCCCCCATTTTATATACTGGGCATGATGTGCTGTGGTATGAAATACCTCTTTGGCTAGTTTGGGTCAGGTGTCCTGTCTCTGCTTCCTCCTGGCTTCCCCTCCTCCTTGGCAGAACATGAGACTCAGAAAGTCCTTGGTCAGAGTAAACATTACTTAGCAACAACTAAAAACATTGGTGTTATCAGCATTGTTCCCAGGCTGAAAGTCAAAAACACAGCGCTGCACCAGCTACAAAGAAGGAGAAAAAATGGCTGCTACTGCTGAATCCAGGACAAGATGACAGCAGCAAGATTAAGATTAGGTAACAGGAGAACATTGGACTGTAAAGATAACTTGAGTCCTGGGATAGATTTCCCAGGAGAAAGTAGTTTCCACCATGGGAGGTAGTCAGAAGCAGATGGAGTGCAACCATCCCTGCTGTAGCAAAGAGCATCTAAAAAGTGTACCAGGTGACACAAAGCTCAGTATTTATACAACGATTTATACATGCTAACAACAAGCAATAATGCTCTTCCCTTAGATCACTTTGACAGTTATGAAATCTTATTTTTCACATCCAAGTTTTAAGAGACAATATCTCTACCCCCATCTGACAGAAGTGATGAAGCAGAGGTACATGGAGGTTGTGTGACTTGAGCCTTCCAGTATCTGAAGGGGGCCTATAGGAATGCTGGGGAGGGACTCTTCATTAGGGACTGTAGTGAGAGGACAAGGGGTAACGGGTTCAAACTTAAACAGGGAAAGTTTAGATTGGATATGAGGAAGAAATTCTTTACTGTAAGGGTGGTGAGGCACTGGAATGGGTTACCCAGGGAAGTTGTGAATGCTCCATTGCTGGTGGTGTTCAAGGCCAGGTTGGACAGAGCCTTGGTTTAGTGTGAGGTGTCCCTGCCCATGGCAGGGGGGTTGGATCTAGATGATCTTAAGGTCCTTTCCAACCCTAACTATTCTATGATTCTATGATCAAAAACTACTTTGGGTAGGGCTGATGACACCAGCATTTAGAGTTCTGCATTCATCACTTGTCAACCCAAATTTTTCTTCTCTCTGTGAATTTCAGAAAAGTTCACACACACATTTTCATGGCCACAGATTGATGGAGTTCCTTTTTGGGGCTGCTGCTTCTGCTCTAGGGTTTGAGCCCAGTGCCCTAGGATCTCCTTACACCTACCTCATACTCCCTTTCTTCTTTTCTCCAGCCAGGGGATTTCCAGTCTTGTCAGATCCAAGGTTGCATACATCCCTTTTATATAGCAGTTTGCTGTGCTTAGTCTTTCTGAGGAAAAATCTTGGATAGGAGATTCCCTCCCCACCTTCGTCGTCTACTTTTCAACTCCTTCCTTTCACATCCAACCTGGCAGGTCTTCACTACATGTCTAGCTACTTAATAAAATGGTGATTCCTATTTGCTGATGTAGTTCCTCTTTCAGGGCTTCATTTCAATTGTAGAAAGTCAAAGAGGAAACCTTTGGAAATCAGAAGCCACTTGAAAGTATCAAATGATTTAACAGAATGACCTACTGCTGCCCAACCAAGGATGCCTGGTGGGCACCTCATGACCCTGGGAACAGCTTGTGTCCTCACTACTTCTCTGTTGCTCTTAACAGCAGCCTCCTTGATGTTAGCACATGCCAACAAATTTATGAGCGGCAGTTTTGAGTTGAGCTTGACAAATCTTTGGAGATCCAGAGGTTTTCAATTTCCTCTACACCATTGTCTTTTCAGATTTGATTTTCATGTCTTTCATATTTATGGTCGTATTTTTTTGGTAAACCCAAGTTGTCCACCTGTTTTTTCTTTGGTTTGCCTCTAGATGGGAAACAACTGCAATTCAGGATCTGTTCTTGTTTTGCAATCTGCACAATGATTTCCTACAGTATTGGATCCCAGCCTCTATCACATCTGCTCTCAGTTTGGCAGTGCACTCATTTTCCACTATGGTATCTTAATGGCTCTTTTCTGCTCTCATAAAGAGTCTATTTCCATTTCAGAGTTTTACCCTTTAATGTCTTAATCTGGCAGGAACCTGAAGAAACATTAATTTCCAGAGATGAAAATCAGGTGCACTCTTCATGCTACTGTTTTAGGGTCAGTAAGGGGTATGTTTGGCCACCCAGCTTAGGCTTCTGCCTCCAGTGAAAGCCAAGTACAGATTCAAGGGATTCGCACCTTCAGCTTCACTAGTAACCTGTCTGGATGAAAGTGTGCTGAAGACAACCCACAGTGGCACTGAAGGGTTGCCTTCCTGACAGATCTGCCTACAGGCAGCATAGTCCATCACCTCCAAGGTAAGGCTTGCAGACCGTTAAAGAGGAGAAAACAAGCTTAACCAACCATTACTTTGCAGCTCTTTCCCAATTAGTAAGTTTTCACGGCTAGACCTGTTTCTCTCTGCCAAAGGAGAGACATAAGCTGGGCATTGCTCAGCTAAGAGCAGACAACACAAAAACCAGGGAAATTGTTCTTAACAGAAAATGTTAATTCAAGCACTTCAGTGTAAGAGCAGAGCTTTAAGGTCCAACTCTCCATGATTCAAGGTACATCCCCCACCACATGATTGCAAAAGGCTGAATTTCAGTAGGTTTTCTACCACAAGATGTACATGACTGGAGTTTGATCTCCCATAGAAAAAGCCACAGATACCTGAAAGCACCTCCAGGAAACAAATTCCCCAAGACCACAAAGCTGGTAAAAGCCTCCACTTTCTGTCCACTAAAAAAATACCCTAGTAATTTTTGATTCAATTAGTTACAGCCTCTGAATTACTTTGGGGCAGCTACAGGTTGGGCAGGGAAGAGATTCAGAGCAGCCCTGCAGAGAAGGACTCAGGGGTGTTGGTCAATGAAAAAATGAACATGAGCTGGCAGTGTGCGCTTGCAGCCCAGAAACCCAACCGTATCCTGGGCTGCATCAAAAGGAGCGTGTCAAGCAGGTCGAAGGAGGTGATCCTGCCCCTCTACTCTGCTCTCGTGAGACCTCACATGGAGTATTGTGTGCAGTTCTGGTGTCCTCAACATAAAAAGGACATGGAACTGTTGGAACAAGTGCAGAGGAGGGCCACGAGGATGATCAGGGGACTGGAACACCTCCTTGTCATGGGTTCAGCAGCAGCAGTCGTTTTTTCTCCTTCTTGGTAGCTGGTGCAGCACTGTGTTTTTCTATTTTGGGCCTGGGAACAGCGCTGATAACACCAGTGTTTTCATTTACGGCTTGGCAATGTTTTGGTCTGGCCAAGGACTTTCTGAGTCTCATGCTATGCCAGGGAGGAGGGGGAGCCGGGAGGAAGCAGAGACAGGACACCTGACCCAAACTGACCAAAGAGGTTATTCCATACCACAGCACGTCATGTCCAGGATGTGAAGATGGAGGGCAGAGACCCGGAAGGGTGGTGGTGGTGGTGGACTGGGGGTGCACGGCATGGTCAGGTTTTTGGGATTGGGGGGTTCGCTGCTGGGGGGTGCACTGGCTGGGTCGGGCTTGGTGAGCAGTTGTATTCTCTTTCTTTGTATTTCTCATGTATTATTATTGATGGTAGCAGTAGTGATTTGTGTTATACCTTACTTACTAAACTGTTCTTGTCTCAACCTGTGGGAGTTGAATTCTTTTGATTCTCCTCCCCATCCCCCCGGGACTGGGGGAAGAAAGAGGGAGGGGAGTGAGTGAGTGAGAAAACTGCGTGGCTTGGAGGCTTAAACCACGACAGTTCTTTTGGCCTCCAACGTGGGGCTCAAAGGGTTGAGATAAAGACAGAATAGCCACTCGTCACAGTGCTGATTTGTTGGCTCTCAAAGTTGTTGCTCTGGTTCTCACAGGTTCAGCGTATGATACTTTACTTACAGCCAGTGTTTCTTATCTTAACACTTTTCACATCTGGGTTTTGGGTTAAGGTTCTTGTTACATTGTACTCTATTGAAATGGCTTGTAATATGGGCGAGCTCCAGAAGGGAGGAGGGGAAGCGGAGGGGGGGCGGCCCCGGGAGCCGCCGGCGGCCTAAACGGCCCGGCAGAACGGCCGCGGGGACCAGGAGCCGAGGCCCGCGGCTGCAGAGGTGGCAGAGGAGCTGAGCCCTCCCACCGAGCAGAGCCCGGCGACTGCCGAGCAGCGGGAGGAGGCGGCTACCGACCGGCCGGAGGAGACGGCAGAGAAGCCGAGCCCCGAGCCCGAGCCGAGCCCCGCGGCCACCGAGCGGGGGGGGTAGACGGCGGCCGAGCCCAGCCCCGCGGCGACCTAGAGCATTCCCCAGCAGCCGCCCGCAGAGCCCCGCGAGCCCGAGCCCCAGGAGGATGCAGGAGACCACGCAGCACTTCCCAGCAAGGCAGAGGAGGAAGATCTAGACTCACACAAAGAGCAGCTGGTGGTGAGAGAGCCGGCAAGCACAGCAGCTACACCAGCCCCTGTGACAAGTACAGCAGCCTCATTTGAGAGTTCCGACGATTTTGATTGGCCTTTAAGCACCCTTGAGACCTGCCTGCTGATTGTGATGGGGATCACCATGTTGGCATGCATTCAGAGTGTGTTTTACCCACAACCATTTTGTCTGGTCCTGAGAGTTAAGCAGAGTGGGGTGTGGGCCTTGTCTGGGGTTAGACTACAATCCAGGATGACCAAGAGATTTTCCCCAAGGCTGGACAGCCATGAGTGGCCGGGCGTGTGGGACAGCGTGGGCAAGTGTATCTAGTCCAGTGGACCCCTCCAGTGCTTTGGAAGCATCGGAGATGGAAGGCAGCTGTATGGAGTCCCCAATGACAAGCTGCTATAATTGAAGTGGCTCAGATGTACTTAAATTGGCAACATAAGGGTGAATTGTTTTGAGCCTGGTGGGCCCACGACACTTAAGGCCATCAGGGCAGAGATGCAGCATACAGATGGACTTAAGATTGAGGGGTGGACTTAGCAATGGACATTATTGCCCAGGTTATTTACTAGTGTGAACACTGCACACGGCCTTCCCTGCTCTGAAAGACTGTTACAAGAGATGGAGCCCGACATCATGGACTGGATGGACTCAGCAGCTTTATAGGGATTGGTCCATGAACTGAGGGATGATCTCCCTCCCTCTGTGTGTGTGGATGTATATATATATATATATGTGATGGTATATTGAAAATGCGGGATCCTAAAATGACGTGAATGGTATGGAATAAGGGGTGGATTGTCATGGGTTCAGCAGTAGCAGTCATTTTTCTCCTTCTTGGTAGCTGGTGCAGCGCTGTGTTTTTGATTTTGGACCTGGGAACAGTGCTGATAACACCACTGTTTTCAGTTACTGCTTAGTAATGTTTTGGTCTGGCCAAGGACTTTCTGAGTTTCATGCTATGCCAGGGAGGAAGCAGAGACAGGGCACCTGACCCAAACTGACCAAAGAGGTTATTCCATACCACAGCATGTCATGCCCAGGATGTGAAAATGGAGAGCAGAGACCCGGAAGGGTGTGGTGGTGCACTGGGGTGTTCGCTGCTGGGGGTTGCACTGGCTGGGTCAGGCTTGGTGAGCATTTGTCTTCTATTTCTTTGTACTTCTCTTGTCATTACTATTATTGGTGGTAGCAGTAGTGATTTGTGTTATACTTTAGTTACTAAACTGTTCTTATCTCAACCTGTGCGAGTTGCATTTTTTTTTCGATTCTCCTCCCCATCCCCCGGGACTGGGGGAAGAAAAAGAGGGGAGTGAGTGAGTGAGTAAAACTTAGTGAGTTTTAGAGGCTTAAACCACGACAGTCCCTTTTTTACAGTAACATGGCTTTCCAGGCCCAGCTTCCACAGGAGTTTATTTTCGGAGCTGCTCCAAGCAGAGGAGCGGGAATGCTATGGCCCCACATCCTGCTCCTGGCACCATCCACCTTCCCCGGGGGGAGGTTTTGGCGTGATCTCCCTGACTCATTTCTCTTTATTGCTGCCAGAGACTCAGCCAGTGATAAACAGCAGTGGGTGCCTTTTAATTAACATCCTTATTCAAGACAACATATTATTTTCATTAAAAGCAATAGTCTCTGCTTGGACTTTTTCGTATGCCTTATATTTAAAGGAAAACAAATCATAGAATCACGGAATCATAGAATAGTTAGGGTTGGAAAGGACCTTAAGATCATCTAGTTCCAACACCCCTGCTATGGGCAGGGACACCTCCCACTAAACCATGTCATCCAAGACTCCTTCCAACCTGGCCTTGAACACCTCAAGGGATGGAGCACTCACAGCTTCTCTGGGCAGCCCATTTCAGTGCCTCACCACCCGCACAGTAAAGAATTTCCTTCTTATATCTAACCTGAACATCCCCTGATTAAATTTCAACACATTGCTCCTTGTCCTATCACTACAGTCCTTAATGAAGAGAACCTCTCCAGCATCCTTGTAGGCCCCCTTCAGATACTGGAAGGCTGCTATGAGGTCTCCATGCAGCTTCTCTGCTCTAGGCTGAGTAGCCCAAACTTTCTCATCCTATCTTCATGTGGGATGTGTTCCAGCCCCCTTATCATCCTTGTGGCCCTCCTCTGGACTTGTTCCAACATCTCCATGTCCTTCTTATATTGAGGACACCAGAACTGTACCCAATACTCCAAGTGAGGTCTCACAAGAGAAAAGTAGAGGGGCAGGATTACCTTCAACATGCTGGCCACGCTTCTTCTGATGCAGCCCAGGATATGGTTAGTTTCTGGGCTGTGAGTGCATACTGAAGCCAGTTCATTCTCAGTTTTTCATCAGCCAACACCCCCAAGCCCTTCTCCACAGGGCAATCCTACTGGCATCTGGATCCCATACTTCCTCCATGGGATTCTGCGCCTATGAGGACACACCTGAGCAGTCTCCACTCATGGGACAGGAATTAACTGGAAGGTGTCCTGGATTCAGCTGTAGCAGTCATTTTTCTCCTTCTTAGTAGCTGGTGCCGTTCTGTGTTTTCAACTTTAGCCTGAGAACAACGCTGATAACACACCAATGTTTTTAGAATAGTTAGGGTTGGAAAGGACCTTAAGATCATCTAGTTCCAATCCCCCTGCCATGGGCAGGGACACCTCACGCTCAACCATGTCACCCTAGGCTCTGTCCAACCTGGCCTTGAACACCGCCAGGGATGGAGCATTCACAACTTCCTTGGGCAACCCATTCCAATGCCTCACCACCCTTACAGTAAAGAACTTCCTCTTTATATCCAATCTAAACTTCCCCTGTTTAAGTTTGAACCTATTACCCTTTGCCCTATCACTACAGTCCCTAATGAAGAGTCCCTTCCCAGCATCCTAAGTATTCCCTCCCCAGCATTTTAGTTGTTGCTCAGTAATGTTTACTCTGACCAAGGACTTTCTGAGTCTCATGCTCTGCCAGTGAGGAGGGGAAGTCGGGAGGTAGCAGAGACAGGACACCTGACCCAAAGTAGCTAAAGGGGTATTCCATCACACAGCACGTCATGCCCAGTATTTAAACTGGGGGCAGTTGCCCAGAAGGCCCAGATTGCTGCTCGTTTTGGGCTGGATATCGGTCAGCTGATGGTGAGCAATTGTATTCTCTCCCCATGTTATTTCCCTTATCATTATTATCATTGGTGGTAGCATTAGTGGTTTTGTATTATAACTTAGTTATGGGATTGTTCTTATCTCAACCTGTGGGATTTACATTCTTTCAATTCTCCTCCCTATCCCTCCGGGAGCAGGGGAAAAAAGAAGAGGGGGAGTGAGCGAGCAGCTGCATTGATCTGAGTTACCGGCTGAGCTTAAACCAGGACAGTTGCACCCAATGTGGGGCACAAAGGGTTGAGATAACAACAGATCTGACCAGAGTGTGTCTAATCACATTTGTGATAAGCATTCATTGTTTCGGATTAATAGTCACTTGTTACAATGTTGACTTATTTGCTCTCAGAGTTGATCTCAGAGTGTCAGCGTGTCATACCTTACTTGCAGCCAGTATTTGCTGTTTCAATGTTTATCGGCTTTGGGGCCTGTGCTAAGGTTCACGTTTCACTGTTCTTCATGGTAATGACTTGTAATACAATAGAGTCATTCATCATGAAACTGGGCTGGTAGGTGTTTTCAGCGTGGTCATCACCTCTATACTATGGGAGGCATGTAATGGGAATTTTTAACAATTACACATCTTTCTTTTTCCTTCCCTTGGGAGGTCAACCTATGGAGGAGATATTCCCTCACACCCTCTGCTCCCCCACCATGCTATTTACAGTAGGAGTAGATTCTGGAAAAGTTAAAGATCTTGAATATCCTTTCAATGCCCTTGAAAGCATCCTGCTCCTTTTGCTGAACCCACGACAGTAGGAAAGGCAGCAGTGGTCTGGATGCCTTTGGGGATGCTTCTCCCTGGGTGAGGATGGTATTATTTGATATACAACAGAGGGCAAAGCCAATGAGCCCTGTCATCATCCTGCGCTGCACCACATCCCTTCCTGCCCCGCACCACGTCCCTTCCTGCCCCGCATGGACCTTCCTGCCCCAGGTGGATGGAGTGGGGCAGCTCCACACTCATATGAACAACAGCAAGTGACCCTCTCCTTCTAAAAATGGGTGCTGCCAGGCCTGGATCTGCAGTAGTTTGGGATATGGTATGAATAAAGTGTTTTAAGTGGAAAATTAACCCACAAAAAGCAGGCATGGAGTCACTGTGTTGGTGAGAAGTGGGTGCTGGTGGGGTGCACAGGGGTGCACAGGGGTGCAGGTGTGCATGCATGAATGGGAGATCTCCTTTGCAAAACAGGATAAAAGCTGAGCGGGATTTTGTCTCACAGCAAGCCAGCCAGCACAACTCATTTCTCCCCAATGTGCTCACGAGATGTTCCCAGCATTAGGTCCCAGGTGTGATCTGGGCAAGCCTGCTGAGGCACAAAGCAGCCTCAGTCCCCTCCCTGTTTCCTACCAGCAATTCTTCAGTCCTTTCTCTCCCTGTACTAATGTCTACTTTTACAAACAGAGCCTTGGTTTGTCCTCGAAACTCCCTCATGCAGAAGCGCTGTTGTCCTTTCCTGCAGGCAAAGGGCCAAAGCCCCACGTTGAGAGATTTCCCCATTGAGATTAGCACCACACTAGGCAGTTTCCTATGGCCATGCAGCAAACTTGACATCTGTATGACTCCCGTCTCCTCCCCAGCTCAGCCCTGACCTGGGCTCATCCTTGCCTGCTCTGGTGTGCTGGAGAGAGATGCCTTTGTTACAGTGGCTTTTGCAACAGCTTTTATCCTGACAACTTCTCCAGGAGAGCTGGTAAATGGGATGTTTGTATCCCAGTTCTTCACAGTTTATCCAGCCAGGTTTATTCTCAGGGAGTGGCTGGGGTTTGTGCTGTCCCAGCCCAAGAGCCAGCTTGAAGGGATCCATTTCCAGGGGACAAAATAAATCCATCAGTTGAACATGATCCATGTGCAACATAGCACCTTGGACTCCACCCAGCGCAGTATTTTCCTCCAGTTTGGGGCTTTATTGCAAATCTATGACAAAGATTTGTTGGATGATTCATTTTGACTCCAGTGTCAAAAAACCCCAAACACAAAACCCACCCCATATCTGACCTACTGGGTGGTCTTGAAGCCCTGCCATGCTGGGGCACATATTGATTTAACTAGAGGACCATGGTGGTTTGGCACAAGATGCTTGGGCATTTTGTGGAAGCAGATAAATAAATGCAGGGCATCCTCTAGGTATTCCTAGGTGACTGCTGCAGGACATTCCAGACCTCCCAAAAGGCTTATGGAGCTGCTCTGTTTAACAGCTTATTCTGCCTTTGGTTTCATGTTTTGATCGAACCAAAGCTTCAGAGACCTCTAGACCCTGGTAGCTGGAGATGGCCACTCACTGTGATGCTCCAAAACCCAACTGGCCACCAAACCCAGCAAGCTCCTGAAGAGCTGTGTCCTCTGGCACCCCTGCACCCAGCACCCCGGGCTGCCCTCAGCAACAAGGAAGAGGAAAATTTGGTTGTTTGTCATTGAGCAGCTAAAAAAAAAAAATATTTTTGTAAAATGCACCCTGTCTATTCACAGCCTCCATCAGCAGCCAGCTGCTGTGATAATGATGTTTGGTAGCTCGGATTTAACCCAAATATTCACCTGCATGTAGAAATAATGATCCCAGGACAATGTGGTGCCCCTTAAAAATTCCCAGTTAAAAACACCCCCTAGGAGATTCCGATGGGCAGAAGTGACCCAAGGGGCAGCCACACGTCCTGGCTGTGTCTGCGCTGGGGCTGGCAGCTCCACAGCCTTGGTGTTGGTTTCTTGGGCAAGCTTCTCTCGAGTGAGGAGTGTCTGAAGTGGGATTCCTTGCTGTGCTATTGTCCCTTGAAAGCCACCATCCAGCCTTATTCTGGGGATGGTTCCGCACTCCCAGCAGGCAGGGAGTTCTAAGCCTGTGTACATGCTCCCTGCTTCCCACAAAGGGGTGAGTGAGGGGAGAGGGATGTCTTCTGGAGCAGCAAACTGAAATGTATCTGATGTTTAAAACAAGGTCTGGAGTTGATTAGAGCAGCAATCCACAGATTGGGAACCAGGTGCTTCTGAGGGATCACACAAAGGCGCTTCATGGGGGTATTAGCTCATGTTGGCGCATTTTCTTCATGGCCCAAATTATGACAGGATCCAGATGTGCTCAAACGAGCATCTGCAGCATGCGTAATCCTGAAGGCAGGCTGGGTGACCGTAGAGCCTCCAGATCCCTTTTGGAATGCCAAGGGCTGCTTGTGAGCAGAACCCTGTCAGATACAAACACATGTGATAGATTAAAAATAAAAATGCTATTAAATTCTTTCAGGATGTGAAATTTAACAATGGCCAGTTGTGTGCAGAACAGAGGGAAACACTGGAGTCAGGACCGGGAACTCAGGCAATTTTGGAAGGACCACCTTGGATTTATTTTACCCCAATGGTTTTGGTCTCTGCATGCAGGTTTGTGATCTATAAATGCCTCCATCTCATCTTCTTGGGTTCTCGTCTTTTCCCCACACCTCCATGGCAGGAGATCTCAGACAGCCAGGCTCCCAAATGACAGGGAGCAAAGGGCTGTGTCGGAAAACAGAGCTCTCCCTTCCTGCCTGGGAAGCCATGACCTTTCCCAGCAAGCAGAAATAAAATCCAAAAAATTCCAGAAAGTTTCAAAATCACGATGGCAAAACCCCAGAGCATCACCTGGGAACGGAAAAGCACTTTTCAGATCGACACTGGAAGCTTTTTCTCCTTTGATTCCCAAATGCTTCAATCCAAAAATTCACTTTATATTTCCTCCCTCACCTCCCCCAAGAGGAAAATTTTAACTCCAGCAAAGCCACATGCTGCACAAGGGTTTTGTCACCCATCATGGCTTAGGAAGCAGGATGGAGATAAGCCATCTTTGCCCCAGCAGTCGCATTTCTCACCCCACCCCTGGGCTGCTTTCTGCCTTTTGCCCAGCTCACATAATCCATGCTGCTTCTGCCAGCTGGCCAAGAGGAGGAGGACTCAGAGCCCTGGCCCACTGCAGCTAATGCAATATTTACTGCTGCAGAGCAGCACTGGAAGAGGCAGAGAATGAGCTTTGTGCAGGACAGCTGCAGGAGGTTGGGGGTGCCCAGGAGGGGCACAGGGATACCCCCACCTCGTGGCATCGGGGGTGAAACCAAAGCTTCCCAGGGCAT
Organism: Myiopsitta monachus; assembly: GCA_017639245.1. Lineage (NCBI taxonomy): Eukaryota > Metazoa > Chordata > Aves > Psittaciformes > Psittacidae > Myiopsitta > Myiopsitta monachus. The sequence continues at coordinate 10,004,941 of CM029940.1, forward strand.
GGTGGAACTCAGATGTGAGCTGGGCATGGTCTGTAGGTTGGGCAGGGTGGACGTGCACATGAGAGCATCAGTGTGTCCAAAAGGACCTCCGGCAGTGCTCATTTGGGGACACAGGGACAGTCCCATGGCCGTGGGGAAGCCTGGTTCCTGCTCCTGCCAGGATGGCTGCTCAAAGCCTTTCTTTTGGGAAAGATGGTAATTAAAAATGAAAAAGTGGTCCTGAGTTTGTAGGACTTTGACTTGCAGGAGGGTGCCCTATTGCAGGTGGGGAGATTCCCGTGCCGCTTGCCAAGAGCCCCACATGGGTCTGTTTTAGTTAACCAAGTGCAGGTTTTGTGCAGCCTCCTGCTTTTTCATCAAAAGGATGAAAAGCACTTTCCAATGGCAGTGGGCAGAGATCTGCACCCCGAACTCTTCCCAGGTAGATTTATTTTATTGACCCATTTTACTGAGGATTTTCCTGCAGGACCGAATCTGGAGCTGCTCCAGTGACCTCCATGGGAGCACCACTGAAAAATCTCTCTCCAGGATGTATCCAAGGTCAGCCAGGGAGGCAATTACAATATAGGAAAGGCCATCCATCCTTGGCATCTCAGGGGTGGAAGGTGTGTGGGGCACAGGGGGCTAGACCCCCATGTCGAGATGCTTGTGCAAGAGCCTCAGAGGTGGCAGGACCATATCCATCCTTGCTGTGGGAATTTGGGCTTCCCATACCCACCACTTAACCAGCTGGCTGGTGCCAAACAGTTAAACCTACATGAGAAATAGAGGCAGTACGGGCAGGTGAGCCTCCATCCATGTTCTGCTGTGGTCAGAGGGCAGTTGCACACAGGCTGGGTATTCATCTGCACAAAGATTATATGGCCTTAATTGAATTCTGCCTCTCAAGTCCCTGGTGTACAGCTGTATCTGGCTGCTTTAGCCTTTCCTGTTCCTTCTGCCACAGGCAGAGGGGAATGACTTCTTCAGCACGAGTCCATTTGGTGTTAAAAAAGGGAAATCAGTTTGCTATCAATTGGCATTTCTCTTAAGGTATTCTTGCAATTGCTCATTAATTTTTCATTCAGTTATCCTGAGCTGCATTGTATATTTTTACCCCCATCCTTTTCAGAGTCAATAGGCGATAATGGAGGCATCCATCCCTCCCATGGAAGCAAACTGTGCAGTGTGTGGCTAATTTAACTGAGGAGAAGCAAATCTTAATAAAGGAGAAGGGAAGAGCAGTACTTGTACCAGGATGGCTGATGCTATAATGACCTGTCTTCTGAAGAAGCAGAACAGCCAAAGCTCTCCCACTACCATTAACATTCAATGTCAGAGCTGAAGGTACCAGAAACAACCTCATTAAGCAGGACATATGACAGGGTATTATCTAGGCAGCAATAATAATAGCAGGAGTAATAATAATAATAATAAATCATTATTGCTTGGCATTGTTGGCTGTAGTGGGACCCAAGGGTGTGAAACGGCTCTGGTAGAGTTAAGAGGGTGAGTGGTAGATACAAGCATTGACAGTATAAGATGGGTTTGAAGGATGACCTGGGACAAGTCCTTTCCTGCTTATGGCTCAGTTTCTCCAGCTGCAAAGCAAGGCAGTGATACCTGGCTTTGCAGAAAGTACTGCAGTGCTTAATTGCATTAAGATTATTTAATCTTAATGCAATTCCATTTGTTCTTCACTACCAAGACTAACATGGTATGTTGTCCACCCAACATCATCGTCCTTTTGGGGAGGAAAGCTGCAGCCTGAGCTTGGCTCTTGCTGTCATGGCCATCCCCAAGTCCCCCAACTTCTTCCATCTCCATACAGGGGATATTAAGTCTGGATTTGCCTCTGCTCTGACTGGAAGTGCTTTTCCCCATGGGTGTATCCTGCTTAGTGCAGAGCCTCCAAGGACAGCCTGGCCTTCACTCATCCCTTTACATGGATGTCGTGGTTTAAGCTCTCCACCCATGCAGTTTTACTCACTCACTCCCTCCCCCTCTTTCTTCCCCCAGTCCCGGGGGGATGGGGAGGAGAATCAAAAGAATTCAACTCCCACAGGTTGAGATAAAAACAGTTTAGTAACTAAGGTATAACACAAATCACTACTGCTACCACCAGTAATAATACAAGAGAAATACAAAGAAAGAGAATACAACTGCTCACCAAGCCCGACCCAGCCAGTGCACCCCCCAGCAGCGAAACTCCCACTGCACCAAAAAACCTGACCATGCTGTGCACCCCCAGTCCACCACCAACACACCCTTCCGGGTCTCTGCCCTCCTTCTTCACATCCTGGACATGACGTGCTGTGGTATGGAATAACCTCTTTGGTCAGTTTGGGTCAGGTGTCCTGTCTCTGCCTCCTCCCGGCTCCCCCTCCTCCCCGGCATAGCATGAGACTCGGAAAAGCTGAACCCATGACAATGGGAACAGGAGGGATGATGACAAATCCAGACCTCATCCTGCAATGCTTTGTTAGGACACGAAGAAATGAGTGCCATGCATCCTACAGGTGTGTCCAACAACCACGCTGCTCAGCCTCCCCTTAGCCATCACCCTGCACCATCCTGGATATGCTCTTGGCAAATGTGAGCTTTTGAGAGGAGGGAAGAGATTCAGAAACTCAGGATGTGCTTAAAGCAAGTATGTGTGTTAGCTGAAGTAATGGGAGCTCTTTTCCTGAGTGCTTGCAGTAAGCTCCATTATTGCGCCAGGGCTCTGTACCTTCAGTGCTGTGAAGTTGGGCAGAAATTCTCCTTAATGCCAGACTGGAGCTATCTTTTGTAGTGCAATTGTTCCTCAATAATATTGAAATGGAATATAATTAGGAAAGGAGGAGGAGAGTGTGTGTGGGAACTGAAAGCTGTTCTGTTCCTGCTGTGTGGATGATTAAAGAAGAATAATTGCTGATAGTGCACCTGGGTCTTGAGCAAGCCAAGGAGGATTTGTGTGCATGGGTGCAAGGTGTCCTGAGTTCAGCAGCAGCAGTAATTTTCTCCTTCTTGATAGCTGGTGTAGCACTGTGTTTTTGATTTTGGGCCTGGGAACTGCGCTGATAACACCAGTGTTTTCAGTTACTGCTTGATAATATTTTGGTCTGACCAAGGACTTCCTGAGCCTCATGCTCTGCTGGGGAGGAGGGGAAGCCAGGAGGAAGCAGAGACAGGACACCTGACCCAAACTGACTGTCGTGGTTTAAGCCCCCCACCCATGCAGTTTTACTCACTCACTCACTCCCCTCTTTCTTCCCCCAGTCCCGGGGGGATGGGGAGGAGAATCAAAAAAATGCAACTCGCACGGGTTGAGATAAGAACAGTTTAGTAATTAAGATATAACACAAATCACTACTGCTACTATCAATAATAATACAAGAGAAATACAAGGAAAAAGAATACAACTGCTCACCAAGCCCGACCCAGCCAGTGCACCCCCCAGTAGCGAACCCCCCAATACCAAAAACCTGACCATGCCGTGCACCCACAGTCCACTCCCACACCCTTCCGGGTCTCTGCCCTCCGGTTTCACATCCTGGGCATGACGTGCTGTGGTACGGAATAACCTCTTTGGTCAGTTTGGGTCAGGTGTTCTGTCTCTGCCTCCTCCCGGCTCCCCTCCTCCCTGGCATAGCATGAGGCTCAGAAAGTCCTTGGTCAAACCAAAACATTGCCAAGCAGTAACTATAAACACTGGTGTTATCAGCGCTGCTCCCAGGCCCAAAATCAAAACTTGGTGCTGCACCAGCTACCAAGAAGGAGAAGAATGACTGCTACTGCTGAACCCATGACACTGACCAAAGAGGTTATTCCATACCACAGCACGTCATGCCCAGGATGTGAACACGGAGAGCAGAGACCCGGAAGGGTGTGGTGGTGCATTGGGGGGTTCGCTGCTGGGGGGTGCACTGGCTGGGTCAGGCTTGGTGAGCAGTTGTATTCTCTTTCTTTGTATTTCTCTTGTATTATTATTGGTGGAAGCAGTAGTGATTTGTGTTATACCTTAGTTACTGAACTGTTCTTATCTCAGCCTGTGGGAGTTGCATTCTTTCGATTCTCCTCCCCATCCCCCCGGGACTGGGGGAAGAAATAGAGGGGAGTGAGTGAGTGAGAAAACTTCAAGGTTGACTGGACTTAAACCACGAGGCAAGGTCAGGCTGGAAAACCTCCTGGGGAGTGACTGTTTATAGAATGGAATTTATAGTGTCTGGAAACAGTCACTGTGATTGATGTGGTCTCTGGCTTCATAGCTCAGACCTGTGTCTGTATGCTATATATTACCATGCTGTAGCAAATAAAGAGGAACGGGAACTAGTTTTGCAAGCACGGTGTGTGTGTGTGGGGGGTGTTTTTTTAGCATCTTTCTTTACAGACGCTGCAAGTGTGCAGTTGTAGTTGGGAGCTGTAATGCATGGCTTGTGCCAGTGCAGCCCCTGTCCAGCACCATTGGCCATGGAGCATCTTCACCCCACAGAGCTGGCTGAAGCCTTTACCTTGAGGAGTAAAGAGGAAGGTTTGTATGGGGATTTTTTCCTTTTATCTTGAAAAAAGCTGAAAATTGTTTCAGAAGATGCTCACAAGCTTTAAATCAAGCTTCCGAAGAGCCGGTTCAAAGCAGTGGCATCTCCAACTGCAGACCCACCCTGGGCTACAGGGCTGTGCTGTCCTCCCCAAATTCCAGATACCTCCCAGCCAGAGGGATCCAAGTCTAGGACACAGGGATGGAGAGGAATGCTCATTGCAGACAGTCCATACATGGGTGGAAGTACCCTAACACCCAATGGAGAATTTGCTGCCTAGCAACAACTCTGAAGCCCCTGATGGTCCGTGTGGTCTCTCTCTCATATCCCTGTAGAAAAAAGGTTTATTAAAACTGACGATAAAATGCAGCTGGGGTTGGGAGCTGAAGGATGAAGGGGTGTGTGCAGGGTTTGGGGCAGCTCCAGATCCCTGGGGATGGATGCAGGGAACACTCCCAGATCCCCTTTTGGCTTTAGGGCTTTCGCTGCCTGGGGGGACTCACAGAACCCCTGAGCAGTGGCTGGCTTTGCCTCACCCGTTCCTGGACAGACACCCCAGACAGACATCCTCAGACAGACAGCTCACCTGTTTCTGGGAATTCTCAGCCACAGAAGAAAAATTCCCAGCCCTCGAGTGACTCACAGGGGAGATAACTGGCTGCACCACTTATTTTTCTTTCTGCTTCCACCTAAAGAAACCATCATCTCCAGTGCCCACCACTGGGACACCAGGACTTTTGATGTTTCCTTTTGTTTTGTCTGACTTAATCACTCGGGGGGGGGGGGGGTGGGGTGTGGCTGCCAGACGCCCTGGAAGCAGAACAGGGCTGGGGACATGCTTGGTCACCAGAGGAGCCACCCCACTGTGGGGATTCTCCGCTGGCTAGAATGGGTTGTGCTTGCAGTGAAAACCTCTCCCTATACCCCAGCCAGTGATTTCATGAAACCTGCAGGTGCACAGTCCCCTCTGGGGCCAGATCCTGGACCCCACTGGACTGATAACACATGCAGCAATCAAGGCAAATCCTACAAAGACCACAAACATCCCTCCCCATGAAGGCACCAGCCTTGTTTTCTGCAGGGTTGAGGCTGGAGGAAAGAAAAATAAAAGGGCTTTACAAGCACCCCTATGCTCACACACCAATCTCTCCTACCCAGAGGCTCCCTACAGAGGCTACCCTCAATTTGTAGAAAGCTGAGGTTCTCAATTACTTCTTTGCCTCAGTCTTCACCAGCAAGTGCTCTGACCACGTGTCATGGGCCCACTGGGCCAAAAAAATTCACCCTTATGATGCCAATAAAGTCCATCTGAGTCACTTCAATTTTAGCAACTTAATCCTCTTGTTGGTTGTTCTGGTGCTCCTCAGTGGCCCCACTCTTGGGTACATGAGCATCTACATGGCATACCTTCACCACCAGGTTCTGCACCCGGGCAGCAATATCTTGCCACAGTGCAGCAGCCCAGATGGGTTTACCTCTGCCTTGCCAGTTGCTCTGCTTCCATTGCTGCAACCACCCCCACAGGGCATTTGCCACCATCCATGAGTCAGCAGAGAGAAAATACTGGCCGCTTTTCTCATTCAGCAATGTCCAAGGCCAGCTTGGATGGCTTTCACCTCTGCAAACTGACTCGATTCACCCTCCCCTTCAGCAGTTTCTGCAACTTGTCGAGGACTCCATACAGCTGCCTTCCATCTCTGATGCTTTCCCACAATGCGACAGGACCCATCAGTAAACAAGGCATACCTCGAGTCTCCCCTGGAGCTTTCTGCCAGAGGCTCCAGGTAGGACCATTCTCCCCAGCTGCGGTGTATAGTACATTTTTAACATCTGGCCCAGTCCGGACTGGTCCGAGGGCTACTGCATGAACTCTCTCTCGCTTAATTTGCTCAAAGGCTCATTGTTGCTCAGGGCCCCATTTAAAATCATTTTTCTTCTGGGTCACATAATAGAGAGGGCTTACAATCAAACTGTAATTTGGGATGTGCATCCTCCAGTACCCCACAACACCCAAGAAAGCTTGTGTTTCTTTCTTATTAGTTGGTGGCGACATTGCTGTTATCTTGTTGATCACATCTGTGGGGATCTGGCAATGTCCATCTTGCCATTTTATTACTAAAAATTGAATCCCCTGTGCAGGTCCCTTGACCTTACTGCGTTTTATGGCAAAACCGGCTGTCAGCAGGATTTGGATTATTTTCCTCCCTTTCTCAAAGACTTCTTCCACTGTATCACCCCACACATTGTCATCAATGTATTGCAGGTGTTCTGGAGCTTGCCCCTGTTCCAGCGCAGTCTGGATCAGTCCATGGCAGATGGTAGGGCTGTGTTTCCACCCCTGGGGCAGTCGGTTCCAAGTGTACTGGACGCCCCTCCAAGCAAAAGCAAACTGTGGCCTGTACTCTGCTGCCAGAGGAATTGAGAAAAATTCATTGGCAATATCAGTTGTGGCATACCACTTGGCTGCCTTTGACTCCAGTTCATACTGCAGTTCTAGCGTGTCCAGTACGGCAGCACTCAAGGATGGTGTAAGTTCGTTCAGGCCACGATAGTCTACTGTTAGTCTCCATTCTCCATTAGACTTTGGCACTGGCCATATGGGGCTATTAAAGGATGGCCTGTGGTGTGTACCTTCTATATCTGCTCTCTCGAACAGTAGGACGCCTTTTGTTAATAGCTGAGACGTGCGTTGGTACACGTGAGGAGCTGGATAGATCAGAGAGATCGTCTGTCAATTGTTTGAGGTCCTGGGACAGTTTTTCCACATCTGAAATGATGGAAGGGGTGAGATTGTCTTCGAACTCTCCGAGTTGACTAATCATTTCATCCACTCTAAGTGGTACTATGTCATTCCAGGTTATTGCTGCCAATTAGTGGGCAAATGATGAGGGTGCATTCCGTGTAAATTTCCACCACATAGGTTGTGTACATTCGACTGTGTTTTTGATTTTTGGCCTGGGAACAGCGCTGATAACACCAGTGTTTTCAGCTACTGCTTGGTAATGTTTTGGTCTGACCAAGGACTTTCTGAATCTCATGCTCTGCCAGGGAGGAGGGGGAGCCGGGAGGAAGCAGAGACAGGACATCTGACCCAAACTGACCAAAGAGGTTATTCCACACCACAGCAGGTCATGCCCAGGATGAAAAAACAGAGAGCAGAGACCCAGAAGGGTGGGGGGGTGCATTGCAGGGTCGGGCTTGATATTGGGTGGTGAGAAGTTGTATTCTCTTTCTTTGTATTTCTCTTGTATTATTACTGGTGGTAGCAGTAGTGATTTGTGTTATACCTTAGTTACTGAACTGTTCTTATCTCAACCTGTGGAAGTTGCATTCTTTTGATTCTCCTCCAAATACCCCCAGGGACTGATGGTAGAAAGAGAGGGGAGTGAGTGAGAAAACTGCGTGGGGGGGGTTAGAGGCTTAAACCACGAGAATCAGCTACCAAGAAGGAGAAAAATGACTGCTACTGCTGAACCCATGGCACTCACGCAGTTTGCTCACTCTCTCCCCCTCTTTCTTCCCCCTCCACTCTGGGGGCGCGGGGAATGGGGAGAAGAATTGAAAGAATGTAACTCCCACAGGTTGTGATAAGAACAGTCCAGTAACTACAGTACAACACAAACCACTACTGCTACCAACAATAATAATAATGACGAGGGAAATACAAGGGAAGAGAATACAACCACTCACCACCTTACAACCGAGCCATGAACTAACTCTTCCAGGTTCTTGCCCCCAGTTTTTCCGTCCTGGGCGTGACGTGCTGTGGTATGGAATACCTCTTTGGCTAGTTTGGGTCAGGTGTCCTGTTTCTGCTTCCTCCCAGCTTCCCCTCCTCCCTGGCAGAGCATGAGACTCAGAAAGTCCTTGGTCAAACCAAACATTCTAAGCAGTAACTAAAAACATCGGTGTTATCAGTGCTGTTCCCAGGCTGAAAGTCAAAACCACAGCACAGCACCAGCTACTACGAAGGACAAAAATGACTGCTACTGCTGAACCCAGGACACCACACCACCCAAGTCTTGGAAGGCAGATGCAGGGACTGTGAGAATGAAGACCTTAGGCCTACTGTAGGGGAGGATCAGGTTCAAGATCAGCTTAGGAACCTGAATGTGCACAAGTCCATGGGACCTGATGAAATCCATCCACAGGTCCTGAAGGAGCTTGCAGATGAAGTTGCTAAGTCCATCATATTTGAAAAATCACGGCACTCAGGGGGAGATCCTGAAGACTGGAAAAAGGGAAATATAACCCCCATTTTCAAGAAGTGGAAAATGGAAGACCCAGGAACAACATGGACAGTGGGATTGAGTGCACCCTCAGCATGTTTGGTGATTGATAACACCAAGCTGTGTGGTTCGGTTGATATGCTGGAGGGAAGGGATGCTATCCAGAGGGACCTTGACACGCTTGTGAGTTGGGCCAATGCCAGCCTCATGAAGTTCAACAAAGCCAAGTGCATGATCTCCTAGGGTTGGGGCAATCCCAGGCACAGATACAGGTTGGGCAGAAAAGAGCTTCAGAGCAGCCCTGCGGAGAAGGACTTCGGGGTGTTGGTCAATGAGAAAATGAACATGAGCCGACAGTGTGCACTCGCAGCCCAGAAAGCCAACCATATCATGGGCTGCATCAAAAGGAGCATGATCAGCAGGTTGAAGGAGCTGATCCTGCCCCTCTACTCTGCTCTCGTGAGACCTCACTTGGAGTATTGTGTGCATTTCTAGCGTCCCCAACATAAAAAGGACATGGAACTGTTGGAACAAGTGCAGAGGAGGGCCACGAGGATGATCAGGGGACTGGAGCACCTCCTGTATGAAGATGATAGGCTGAGAAAGTTGGGGCTGTTCAGCCTGGAGAAGAGAAGGCTGCATGGAGACCTCATAGCAGCCTTCCAGTTTCTGAAGGGGACTTATAAGGGTGCTGGGGAGGGACTCTTCATTAGGGACTGTAGTGAGAGGACAAGGGGTAATGGGTTCAAACTTAAACAGAGGAAATTCAGGTTAGATATAAGGAGGAAGTTCTTTACTGTGAGGGTGGTGAGGCACTGGAATGGATTGCCCAGGGAAGTTGTGAATGCTCCATCCCTGGCGATGTTCAAGGCCAGGTTGGACAGAGCCTTGGGCCTCATGGCTTAGTGTGAGGTGTCCCTGCCCATGGCATGGGAGTTGGAGCTCTATGATCTTAAGGTCCTTTCCAACCTTAACCATTCTATGATTCTATGGTGAGCGTGGACCCAGCACCCTGGCCTGGTCAGGGGCTGTTGCACCCTGTCAGCTTCCATAGCCCCAGCTCCACCCCACTCTCCATGCCATTATAAAAGATTTGATGAATCAGATCTAAACCAGGCCTGAAAATTCCTTTGGTATGTGTCCTGGGTTCAGCTGTAACAGTTATTTTTCTCCTTCCTAGTAGCTGGTGCACTGCTGTGTTTTCAGCTTTAGTCTGAGAACAATACTGATAACACACCAATGTTTTAGTTGTTACTGAGTAATGCTTACACCAACCAAGGACTTTTTCAGTCTCACGCTCTGCCAGTGAGGAGGGGCATGGGAAGTTGGGAGGAAGCAGAAACAGGACACCTGACCCAAACTATCCAAAGGGGTATTCCATACCACAGCACGTCATGCCCAATATATAAACTGGGGGGAATTACCCAGAGGGCCCAGATCGCTGCTCAGGTAGGGCTGGGTATCAGTCGACGGGTGGTAAGCAATTGTATTGTGCATCAATTGTGTTTATTGTTTTCTTTTCCTTTTCCCCTTTTAGTTTTATATTCTCTCCCCTTGTTATTTCCCTTATTAATATTATTGGTGGTAGTAGTAGTTTTGTATTATACCTTAGTTACTGGACTGTTTTTATCTCAACCTGTGTGATTTACATTCTTTTGATTCTCCTCCCCATCTCTCTGGGAGTGTGGGAGGAAGAAGGGGGAGAGTGAGCAAGAGGCTGCATGGTTTTGAGTTACCAGCTTGGCTTAAACTATGACAATGAGCTGAGCTGGGGATTTCAAACTATATACGGCTTTTTCATTGCAATGCCTGTGCTTTTTTATATATACATATATTTTTTGATGTTGGATGGGCGGGGGTTTTGTGCTTTCCCAGCCACAGGTTCGGTCGGGTTCCTGCCCCGATGCTGTTCCGTATCCTGCGGCTGCCTGCTCCCACACTAAAAGCTTTTTCCTTCCAGCTGCCTGCTCATTAATACAACTCAATTAATGTTTACTCCCCTGTTGTCCAAAGGTATTAGATTTCCAGTCCCTTCTTGCCAGGCTGAGCAGCCAGAGCCCTGCTCTGCTGCATGCACAATCCTGCCGAGAGCCAGAACTGTTACATCTCTTGGGATTAAAAGTTGGTTTATGGAGTTTTTCCCCTTTCAGCCCTGGGGAGGGGGGATTTATTGTGAGTCACTGGAGCAACACTGCTGCAGAAGGATGGGCTGGGGAAACAGGGATGCATAACCTTCCTCCTGGCTTTATCCCATGACCTAAGACCACATTTACACATATATCCTGATTAAGTGAAGGACACAGGGTTGGTCACCCCACAACCATCACCCCATTTTGCAGGGTGATGCAGAACCCCATGGTTCTGCCATCAGGGCATGAACCAGCTCCAAACCCATGAGAGATGGAAACTGGGCAGACAGGAGAATTTTTCCAGGGTGGGATTAAGATAAAAGGATTTCCATTGGAGCCCCTGCCTATTGTGGCTGGGCAGGGCTTCTGTCCCGTACTCCCCTGTCCCCCTTCCCCTTCTCACCTCAATGGAAAACACCTTCCTGGGGAGATACTGGGAGCTTTTAATAGAAAACCAGAAGTTTAAATTGACATAGCAGCAGCTGAATCAGTTCTTGGAGCCACACTGTGCTGACAGTTTATTTAACAAAAAAAAAAAAAAAACAAAAAAAAAAGGAATAATAATACTGAACATGCAAAACCGAGCATGTGGAGATTAAGGAAATGTCAGAGTAAGAAGCACATTTAATGTTTAAATTGCATTTCTTTGCTTATTTGGCTAGCAGAGGTGAGTTGTTTTGGGGAACCAGGCAATGCTTTAGAGGCAGCATTGCTCCCTGAGCTGGTGGCTTAGAGAAAACCCAGAGAGACACCCCTAAACCTGGGGGCTCTTCCCAGGGTGCTCTGCTAGGGTACCCCAGGGCAGTGATTTGAAATATTTCCCTTCCTCTATGGGGGAAGGTGGCAGGGAGCCTCCATCAGTTTCACACAGGCAGGATTTATCCCCTTCCCTAATTTTCTAGACTGCCCAGGCAGACATCTGATAGCAGAGGGTTTCTTTCAAATAACTTCCCATTGCAACAACAACAAAAAAGAAGCAACTGGGAGAGAAAGGGGATGAACCACTTTATTTGCTTCACCAGCACGAGGGTTTCCTGGTCGGGGCAGGTCAGAAGATGGAGAGGTGACAGGGAAGGATGGGGCTGGGACCCCCATTCCATGGTGATGCAGGGCACTTTCCTCCGATGAGGTCCGGGGCAGGCCAAATAGGGCACTGAGTGTGGAGGGAAAAGAACCTTCAAAGGGATTTCTTTTGGAAAAGGGGTTATAATTACCTGTTTATGGTTATAGTTATTTCCTACCATCCCTCGCTGCCCTGCCCCAGCTCAGTGCTAAAGAAAGCATCCCACCCACCCCAGGCATGGACTCATATAAGAAAAGCAAGTGCCTGGAAAACATAGGGTTAAAATACTTTTAACTTAACATAGGTCTAAGATAGAGAATAAGGAGTTAGGAGTGCAAGTTAGGAGCAATGCAAATTAGGAGGAGTGGTCCCCCTTGCACCCGGCACCGTAATAAACATACCTGCTTTATAACTCTCCTTGAGTTGTAGAGTCTGATTCCGTACTTCAATTTGGCACCCCAGATGGGACGATCTCTGTCCGGCTGCGGGACCTGCTGAGGACGGGACTTCTCTGGGCACCCCCGAGTTTTCTCGGGAGGACTCCCCCACTCACTCAAATCACTGCAGGGGCAGACAAGGACCATCACTAGTGAATCATCAGGTATGTTTAAGTGAAGGGAATACCTATAAGTCGTAAGGAGATGTCCTACACGAGGTAAAGAGCATGGGTGCTCGCCCCAGGGATGGTTTGGTATCGATACAAGGGTAACTGTTGGTTTGGTTTACTAACAGTCTGGTAGGGTATAGGTACAAGGGTATCAATACAAGGGTAACTGTACTAACAGCTTTACGAACCTTTGGCGGGTAAACCCTGGCTTGAGATTTATGTGTTACCAATTCTTGGCTTAGACGACATTCTGTGTGAAGTGGGTGATTGAGATGGGCCCTTGTGTGAATGAGTGTTTTGTGTGAGTGAGATGTGGCATAGCTACGAAGCGAGTGCGGAGTCCTGATCCGCGCAGTTCCATGTTCTCTGCGAGGAGAGTGTCCGGAGATGGACGAAGTGTATATGTCTTATGAAATTGAACCTATTGTTGCATTTTGCTGTCCTATCCACCATAGTGTTGTGTGTGAACCAATTTTCATCATTGACTGTTTTTTCTGCAAGGATAAAGTGTCGGTGAAATTTGATCAGGATTTTTGGTGTGTTAATTGTCCGGGAAATTGGTCCGATGGGGGCTGGATTGAACGTTCAGGTGAATTAGTACGAGTAGTTTGTGGAAATCTGGGAGAGCTAAAGAACCAGTAAAGCAATCTATGGGTTAATTGTCAAAGTAGTGTTCAAGCTCCCTGGTGCAGGGCTCAAACTAGCCTTTGCCCTATCTATCTGTCATCACTGTTGTTTGTATATCTGAGCTAAGTGTCCTGCTTTTTCAAAATATATTGTCTCTTCTGGTGGGAGACAAGCGGTTTACTTACAGAACTGTTTGGAATTTAGGTGTATCCGTTGTGGGTGCAGCACTCCGTTATACCTTTTACTCTGCTCTTTTGGTGGGAGACAAGCAGTTTATTTAAAGAACTGTGTTATTAATTGCTGTTTGTTTGATTGAATTCTAATCTCTGTCTCTGTCTCAAGTGTGTCTTGTAACTGTGTGGAGTGTGTCTGTGGGATACCGTGTGTGTGTGAGTGTGAGATTGACAAGGAGAAATCAACAGAGTGGAGAGATCTTGAACAAGAGTCCTTTAGTGTGCATTTTGGCACATTGGAAAGAACTGGGGGGGTCTCCTGGGGGCTCAGTAATTAAGAAAACATTGTTAAAATATTGTAACCAATGATGTCCTTTATATACTTTGGAATGTTAGGAAAAATGGCTTAAAAATGGAACTTTAAACTATGATACAATGTTACAATTACTGTTGTGTTTGGGGTGGCAAGGAAAATGGGATGAAATAATGTATGCATAATTGTTTCTCACTTTAAGAAACCACCCGGCGTGACAGACGGAATGCGAAATTAATATAGCTCTGCCAGATCCCTTAATTTTGGCTGTGGAAAAGGACAGGAAAAAAAACAGAAAACTAAGCTGAAGAAATGTTGTTCAGCCTGTGATATTGGGGGGGGGGGGAAGAGTAATTAGGAAGGCAGGTTGGAAAATTATGTATCACAAGTACCTCCGAGAGGAGCACCCTCTGCATCTGTCCTATCTGATACTGGTAAGGAGGAATAGATTGCTGTCACTGGCAACAAGCAGCAGACTCACATTTAGAGTTAAGAAAGGGTTAAAACAGAAGTGCTGTTGCAGAGGCAGGCATCTGCAGCCACTGCAGAGCAGGGTGAGTAACTGTGAGGAAAAAAAAAAAAACCAAGGGGGAAAGGAGGGGAGCTACAGCAGCTCCTGTGTTTGAGTATGGGATGAGTGCTGGGGCAGGCAGACAAGTGGGAACAGACATGTTGACAGGTGGGACTGAGGGCTTGTTGGATACTGGAGTGAAGGAGAAAGCATGGAGAGCATATAGGAATTTGGAACAGGTAGAAAAGAAAAAAGCGGAGTTGTGCTGTAGCCACAGCTACCGTGGTTGCTTTGAAACTGGTGGAGGAGGAATGTCAGGTAGAGGTGGAGGAGGGATGTCAGGCAGAGGTGAGGGAGTGGGTTCTTTTCCTGTGTGACCAGATCAGTGTGTGTGCTGTGAGGAGTTAGGACACTGGAAGTGAGGCTGCCCTGGGGGGAGTGCCATGGGGTGGCTCCGGTGACTGAATTGGAACTAGACTGATGGGGACCTGGGGAATCCACCCTAGCGGATCCACTGGTTATAACAAAGCTAGGGAAACAACAACAGGGTGTGGAATTTTTAGTTGATAGAGGAGCAACTTTTCCAGTTTTAAATCAAGCCTTAACACCTATAGATGATGATTTTGTAATGGTAAAGGGAGCTACTGGCCAGAGCGAAAAAGCTGGACAGTCATAAGTGGCAGGGTGTGTGGGACAGTGTGGGCGAGTGCAAGTATCTAGTCCACAGGACCCCTCCAGTACTTTGGAAGCATCGGAGATGGAAGGCAGCTGTATGGAGTCCCCAATGACAAGTGGCTAAAAAGAAATGGCTCAGATGGACTTAAATTGACAACATAAGGGTGAATTATTTTGAGCCTGGCGGGCCTAGTACACCTCAGGCCATCAGGGCAGAGATGCAGCATACAGATGGACTCATGATCAAGGGGTGGACTTCTGATCGAGGGGTGGACTTAGAAATGGACATTACTGCCCAGGTTATTCATGAGTATGAACACTGTACGCAGCCTCTCCTGCTCTGAAAGACTGTTACAAAAGATGGAGCCCAATATCATGGACTGGATGGACTCAGCAGCTTTGTAGGGATTGGTCCATGCACAAAGAGATGATCTCTCTCCCTTTCTGTGTATGTGTGGATCCATACATATACATGTGATGGTATATTGAAAATGTGGGATCTGAGCATGACATGAATGGTATGGAATAAGGGGTGGATTGTAATGGGTTCAGCAGTAGCAGTCATTTTTCTCCTTCTTGGTAGCTGGTGCAGCGCTGTGGTTTTGATTTTGGACCTGGGAGCAGCGCTGATAACACCAGTGTTTATAGTTACTGCTTGGCACTGTTTTGGTTTGACCAAGGACTTTCTGAGCCTCATGCTCTGCCAGGGAGGAGGGGGAGCCGGGAGGAAGCAGAGACAGGACACCTGACCCAAACAGACCAAAGAGGTTATTCCATACCACAGCACGTCATGTCCAGGATGTGAAATCGGAGGGCAGAGACCCAGAAGGGTGTGGTGGTGGACTGGGGGTGCACGGCATGGTCAGGTTTTTGGTACTGAAGGGTTTGTTGCTGGGGGGTGCACTGGCTGGGTCAGGCTTTGTGAGCAGTTGTATTCTCTTTCCTTGTATTTCTCTTGTATTATTATTGGTGGTAGCAGTAGTGATTTGTGTTATACCTTACTTACTAAACTGTTCTTATCTCAACCTGTGTGATTTGCAATTTTTTTTTCCGATTCTCCTCCCCATCCCCCCGGCACTGGGGGAAGAAATAGAGGGGAGTGAGGGGGTGGGGGGCTTAAACCATGACAAAACCCTATACAAATACTTGAACAAACTTATGATAGCCCAAAATTTATATACCACCATTAAGCAAGTAACAAAGCAGTGCGAGATTTGTTTACAGAATAATCCCAAAACCAGTCCTAAGGTTCAGTTCGTTCAAATAGGGAAAGGAAATTATCTGGGACAACAGTGGTAAATTGATTTCTCAGAACTCCCAAGAAGAAGGTGGTTTCGATACCTGTTGGTCGTGACAGATACCTTTTCAGGGTAGCCAGAAGCATTCCCTTGCCGAACCAGTAGAGCCAGAGAAATAACCAAAATAATATTACAAGACCACATTTTGTTGCAACAGTTGTTAAGCAAGTTAGTAAACTCTTAGGAATAGATTGGCAGTTACATACCCCATATAATCCACAAGCAAGTGGTCAAGTGGAAAAGATGAACCATCTAATTAAGCTTCAAATTGTGAAAAGAGGCTAATTGAAACAGGAGGCTGTAACAGGAGGCTTCAGCAAACAGAGACTCGAACTCTTGTGGGTTACTCTGGGCTCTAGTTTATTGCAGGAAATCAGCAGGAACAGCAGCGTTGGGTCACCTCCGCAGAGAATGACCCTTACAACATGTTATTGGTGAGTTTATATAGGATTTAGAAACAAGCTAGTCAGCAAAGGATAGTTTGTAAATGTCCTGTGGAAATTTACAAATCTTCTAGATGTTCTCATATATTTTCCAATTCTGACAGGTTCCAGGTCTTGCTTCTTCTTTTCTTGTTCCGTGACAATAGTCCACGTTTTGAAGAAGTACAAAAGGGTCAGCAGGTTACTGATGATCATTGTCTGGTGTTCTACCTGTCTCATTTATTATCAATAGGTCATTAGTCTAGAAGAAAGGTTTCTTTATCCTCCTAAGATTATCATTTACCAACCTTTAACAGAACAATACAACTGTAAGCTTTAAGTAACCACACTCGTGATTCTGGGCTGGGGCTATACAAAGAACAAAGCTGAGTTTCTTAACTGTCAGCAGCTTACATCACCTTTGAGGACTCATGCTAAGAAGGCCTAGTTTGGTTCCTTCTGCTACAGTCCCCCATTTTCTTTTTATAAAATTTCCCAATTACTTATATCTGTAATGTACGATTTACAAATTCATCAAAATATGTAAGGCTAAATTGAAAAAGGTGTGAATACACAATAGGAATAAAAAATACAGAACAGATAAAGAGAAATACAGAATAGATAAACATTATGCTCTTCTAACGTGTGAGTGATGAATCCAAGATTCTTTTCCTTCGACTTTCACTGCATAAAAAGAGGTTAACAAAACACGATAAGGTCCTGTCCATTTTGGTTCTAATCGATTTTTCCGTTTGAAGTCTTTTACTAAAACCATGTCCCCCACTTGAAATTGATGCACTTGTATCTCGGGTGTTACCCCTTGATACCAGTACATGTATTTACGAATCCGAGAAAAAGTATTTTGCAAGTACAATAAATACTGTATTACAGCTTCCTCCCCTTCCAATAAGGCTGTTTTGGCAGAGAGATATGTAGAAGGTACTGCCAAAACACGCCCAAAAAGAACTTCAGCTGGACTAACACGAGTTTTAGCATGAGGAGTAACTCTCAGATCCCACAAAACTAAAGGGAGAGCCTCTGGCCATTTAAGTCCAGTTTCGGCAGTAACCTTTGCTAATCTATCTTTAATAGTCCGATTCATACGCTCTACTTGTCCTGATGATTGCGGATGGTAAGGTGTATGAAAAGCAGCTTGGATGTCAAGACTTACATACGTCTGGAGAAGAATTGCAGCTGTAAAATGCGGACCACGATCTGAATCAATCACTTCAGGTATGCCATAACGTGGAATGATTTCTCGCAACAAGATTTTAACTACAGTCTTAGAATCATTTTTCCGAGTGGGGAAAGCTTCCACCCAGTGCGAGAGTTGATCTACAATTACTAAGAGGTATTTAAAGCCTTGCGCAGGTGGGAGTTCTGCAAAATCTATTTGCAATTTCTGAAATGGAAATACTGCTGGAGGTCTTTTTCCAGGAACTGCAGTGACTTTTACAGTTCCGTATTTTTTACAAAGGTCACAAGAGTCAGTAAGTCTCTTAGCTGCACTGAAAACTCCAGGGGCAGCCCATAATTGCTGTATTTTTGAAGCTACAGCTTCTGGACCTCCGTGAGTACGGTCATGAATCCATCGCGTTAACGGTAGAACATACCTGGAGGGAAGTAGAGGTTTACCTCCTCATGTCCAAATGCCGTTCTCTTGCGATGCTTCCATTTTCTTCCATTGTTGGATTTCTTCCTTAGGGGTATCTTCATATAAAGAAGCACCAGTAGGAATAGGAAGAAGAGTAGCAACCATAGTTTGAGGAGTCGAAATATTTTGAACCGCGGCGGCTCTTGCGGCGGCATCGGCCAAGGCATTTCCTTGTGCAAGGAAATCTGTTCGCTTGGTATGTGCAGGTATAAAAACAACCGCAAGTTCCTTTGATTCTTGTAATGTTAATAATAAGTCATTAATCAATTGTCCATGAGCAATTGTGCGACCGGCTGAGGTTAAGAACCCTCTTTCTTTCCAGAGCGAGCCAATAGAATGACAAATGCCAAAAGCATATTTAGAGTCAGTAAAGATATTAACGCGAAGGTTCTTTGCAAGAGCAGCAGCGCGAGTTACAGCAATTAATTCTGCAGCCTGTGCTCCAAGTGATGGAGTAAGAGGTTCAGCAAGTAATACGAGTTTTTCAGTAGTAACAGCAAAACCAGTAAAACGTTTACCAGAAATGTAATAACTTGATCCATCTGTGAACAGGTTAAGGTCGGGTCCCACCAGTGGCTCATCCTGTAAATCTTCACGAGTTTTAAGAAAGACAGTAATATACTGTGCACAATCATGTGGTTCTGCGGAATAATTAATTTCAGGTAGCAGGGTAGCTGGGTTTAAAAGGTTTTGAGCGTTTAAGAGAAATGTTATCAGTCAATAACAGGATGGCTTCATAGCGGTGTATCTGCTGTGGTGACAAAGATTTTGTTGCATATCTGGTTAATAACAATTCGACTTCATGTGGTACTGCTACAATGAGTTTATGGCCTAAAACAATGGCTCGCACTTTTTCTACTAAGTCAGCTGCAGCTGCAACGGCGCGAAGGCAATGCGAAGCACCTCTTATGACAGGGTCTAGAGTCACTGAATAATAGCCAACGGGGCGATCATAAGGTCCATATGATTGTACTAAAACTCCTTTTGCAATTCCATCCTTTTCGGTGACATATAAGGTAAAAGGCTTGGCATAATTAGGTAGTCCCAAAGCTGGAGCTTTTGTTAAAGCTGTTTTTAAAGCATCAAAAGCTTCTTGAAGCACTGGTGTCCATATTATAGGTTCTGGAGCTTTGTCCTTAGTTGTTTCAATTAAGGGTTTAGCTAATTCACTAAATCCTAATATCCATGGACGACAAAATCCTGCTTGGCCTAAAAAGGCTCTCATTTGTTTCTTAGTTACTGGTGGTGCAATTTGGATAATAGTACGAATGCGATCTGGATCTAATTTTCGTACTCCTCCTGCTAAAATAAATCCCAAATACTTTACCTCGGGTTCGCAAAATTGCAATTTTGTTAAGGAGGCTCTATGACCTTTGTTATATAATTGTATGCACAAAAATTCAGTATCAATTACACAATCACTACGAGTTTTACTTGCGATTAAGAGATCGTCTACATATTGTATAAGAGCAGATTTTTGAGGTAAATGAATATCTTGTAAGTCATACTTAAGAATCTGTGAAAATAGGGTTGGTGAACCTGTGAACCCTTGTGGAAGGCGAGTCCAGGTTAGTTGTTTACCTTCCCAAGTAAAAGCAAACAATGGCTGACTTTCTTTTGCAATTGGTATACTGAAAAATGCTCCAGTTAAATCAAGCACTGTATACCAGTGTGCCCAAATAGGTATTTCAGTAAGGATTAAACTTGGATCCGGAACTACTGGATGAGGGGCTTCTACGTATTCATTAATAGCTCGGAGGTCCTGAACAAAACGATACTCTGGATCCCCGTCTTCATCTAACCTGTTTTTACTAACAGGTAAAATAGGTGCGTTAAATGGACTTAACACAGGTCGCAAAATTCCTTCATCTAAAAAAGTTTGTATTTGTTTTTGCAGGCTTGGTAAAGCTACTGCGGGTATCGGGTACTGTTTAATGGAGGGAGGAGGTCCTCCTTTTGTTTTAATTACAACAGGCAAGGCAGATTTTAATAATCCAATATCTTTAGTTGTGGTGCTCCAAAGTCCTTGTGGAACATTACGGAGTTCCCAGGGGATCGTTGGAATATTTTTCTGAGTTGTTTCTAATGTAAAAAGATTTCCTACAAAAATTAATTGAGCTTTCCCTTTATGGTATTGTAATTGAGTGCCAAATTCTTGCAATAAATCACGTCCTAATAAAGACGTTGGCGCACCAGGTGCAATAATAAAGCGAGCCCAAGTTAATTTGTTACCTAAAGTTACGGGGAGTGGTTCAGATAAAAGTTGTTCAGCAACAGTACCGGTTACCCCTTTAATAGCAATAACATCACATGATTTTTGCGGAATATCGAAATTAAGAAGGGAGAGCGTTGCTCCTGTATCAACTAAAAAGGAAACAGTTTTCCCATTAACCTGAGCAAATATATGTCCCGAAGCAGTTATTTCTAGAGTCATTGCTCACTGATTACTGAGAGTTACTACGACGAAAAGGTTGCGTAGTAGGTATATCAGATGAGGTGCGTGCGGAAGTTGGTTCTGGCTGATATTGTGGTCGCAAAGGGCATTCACGCTGCATATGTCCTAAATTTCCACACCAAAAACAAGTTAATTGCATTCCATTAGCTATAGATGCAGTATTAGGGAGAGGAAATCCCCTTCCTATAGCTCCTCTTCCTCGCGGAAACCCTCGTCTTATTCCGCGGAATCCACGGAAAAATCCCCCTCGGCCCCTGGCTGTGACACCCTGTGCTATTGCGACTGCTAACAGACTCATATCTTCCTGTCTCTCTCTACGGTTCCTTTTTCGCTCTTGCTCTCTCTCTTTTTCCTGTTTTTGTCTCTCAAGCTCTTTTTCTTGCTGTAACCTTTTCTGTTGCTCTTCTGAGCGGCCATTATAAACAAAGTTTGCTACAGATAAGATTTTCTGCAAATTTTCTGCTTGCCAGCCAGGCATATGTTTTTGGAAATGTTTTCTAATATCAGGGGCAGATTGATTAACAAAAATACTTATTGCTAGGGTTTCTTGGAAATTTTCCTCAGTAAAACCCCCGTATTGCAACAATGCCTTTCGTAATCGCTGCCAAAAATCTCCAGGGTGCTCTGTGGCACCTTGGTGACATTCAGTAATCTTAGACCAGTTTGTAACCTTTTCACCACAGTGCCTAATGGCATCAATCAGGTTATCAATAGCTACTAAATAAGTAGCTTTTTGTTCTTCCTCATGTAAATTCCAATTGGGATCTACGTCTGGCCATGGGTCTCTGTTGGGGTTCTGTTGAGACAATTCACAATCTTTTGCTAAAATCTTTTGTTTATCTTCATAAGTAAATAATTCAGATAATAGAGTTTACATATCGTTCCAATTAGGGGAATAATCTCTTGTGATTGTTCGGATAATGCGGGCACATCGATCTGCATCCTCTCTCAAGCGAGGCATTTTATCATGCCATAATAATAAATCGCCAGGTTTCCAGGGATAATGTTTAGTTACCTCTAACAAGGGTCTGGCATTAGTTCTTCCTGCTCTTGGATTTGGGACATAAGACACAGTCATAGGAAAAACTCCTGTAGCTGGGGTGTCAGTGTTGTTAATATTTGAAGAATCACAATCAGAATTGATTGTAACATTGTCATCTAAATAGGCCAATAATTGTTGCTTATTCATACCCCTTTTTAATTGTTGACGTTTTCTTGTATCTGCTCGGTCAAACCACAAATATAAATAATCCATTTGTTGTGGTTGACGATCTTCAAGGATCTTTCGAAGGGACTGTAATTTATCATTATCAAAAGATCCTGTGACCGGCCAACGCAATTCAGGGGGAGCCCCAGCTACTCGAGAAATAAATGGCCAATCATCCTGACATAATGATATCATACGTTTTAAAAACAACCCTGCCGTTCCTGATAACTTTCCCCAATTTGCAACCATTTCAGCTAAAGGCGTGCCTTTAGGAATAGAGGGTCCAGCCCTCATTATTCTCTTTAGAGACTTGAACTCTTAAAATAAAGGCAACGGGAGGATAAGGAGACTCGAACTCACCTATCCCTGGCCAGGTCCCGTTGATTCTCTCAAATAGATGCCTCAGAGTCCCATCTGGGTCGCCAACTGAAACAGGAGGCTGTAACAGGAGGCTTCAGCAAACAGAGACTCGAACTCTTGTGGGTTACTCTGAGCTCTAGTTTATTGCAGGAAATCAGCAGGAACAGCAGCGTTGGGTCACCTCCGCAGAGAATGACCCTTACAACATGTTATTGGTGAGTTTATATAGGATTTAGAAACAAGCTAGTCAGCAAAGGATAGTTTGTAAATGTCCTGTGGAAATTTACAAATCTTCTAGATGTTCTCATATATTTTCCAATTCTGACAGGTTCCAGGTCTTGCTTCTTCTTTTCTTGTTCCGTGACAATAGTCCACGTTTCGAAGAAGTACAAAAGGGTCAGCAGGTTACTGATGATCATTGTCTGGTGTCCTACCTGTCTCATTCATTATCAATAGGTCATTAGTCTAGAAGAAAGGTTTCTTTATTCTCCTAAGATTATCATTTATCAACCTTTAACAGAATAATACAACTGTAAGCTTTAAGTAACCACGCTCCTGATTCTGGGCTGGGGCTATACGAAGGACAAAGCTGAGTTTCTCAACTGTCAGCAGCTTACATCACCTTCGAGGACTCATGCTAAGAAGGCCTAGTTTGGTTCCTTCTGCTACACTGCTCCTTATGTGCCTGATTGACTCCCTGATGCTTTAGAGGCTAGAAGCATCACTTCTTATTACCCTTGCTGGCTCACTAAGCTGCAGCTAATGCACCTTTGGCTCTGTTTCTGCCTGCTGCAATGGAGGGTGCTTTCCCTGTATCTCCCTTTCATCACCCAAAATCTCTGCCCTTGAAGCTTGTGCAAGGGAGGGGGCAGCTGGAGTCACCATGAGCCACCATGCTGTGGTCCAGAGCAAAGGCTCTGGGAGCTGACTGAATCATAAAATCACAGAATGGTTTGGATTGGAGAGAGCCTTAAGATCATCTTGTTCCAACCCCAATGAAATACACTGGGCAAAAAGTATATCCAAAGTATATTCTCTTTAAGGTAGGAGGATGGACATCAACACAAGCTCTGCACGTGGCTTGTGTGGACATAACTAAGCAGCGTCAAACCCTGCTCTTCCCTACGAGCATATACATGTACATACCTGGCTTTTCTCAGGGTTTATAAGACTGGAGTTTATGAGCTTTGGGGTTTATTTATTTTTGCTCCTGGCCTATAGCAAGAAAACCCTATAAACTCATGTTTTTCTTTGCAGGGAGGTTTGCTGCCAGCAGTTTACATTTTGCTGGTGCATGCTGCCACCTTCAGCATCTCACAGGAGGAGCCTGCTCAGCCTCATCATTTCTCTCCTCCAGCTGCAAGAACAGGCTACCTGTCTTCTTCTGACTCTGTAGCATTTGCCGCTGGCATGTTCATTTAGTTATTAAAGAAAAAATCCCACCAAGAGGTACACTCTGCCACACACGGGCTGGGAGGGGCAGCGGGAGCAGCTGACAATAGCAAGAGCTGTGGAATGGCATCTGGTTACTGGTGTCTCAGCCAAGAGCTGGTGGGTGACAAACACAGCACAGTTAAGTAATTATTTACAAGGACATGTAGTGACAGGACAAGGGGGATGATTTTAAGCTGACAGAGGGGATATTTAGACTAGACATTAGGAAGAAGTTCTTCCCTGTGAGGGTGGTGAGACCTTGGCACAGGTTGCCCAGAGAAGCTGTGGCTGCCCCATCCCTGGTAGTGTTCAAGGCCAGGTTGGACAGGGTTTGGAGCAACAAGATGCTCTGTCTGATATAGAATGCTCTAGTAATGTCACATTCATGTGCTTAGGATTTTTTTTTAATACACAGAATCACAGAATGGTTTGGGTTGGAAGGGACCTTAAAGCCCATCTAGTTCCAATCCCCTGCCATGGGCAGGGACACCTTCCACTAGACCAGGTTGCTCCAAGCCCCATCCAACCTGGCCTTGAACACTGTCAGGGATGGGGCAGCCACAGCTTCTCTGGGGAGCCTGTGCCAGTGTCTCACCACCCTCATAGTAAAGAACTTATTCCTAATGTCTGATCTATATCTCCCTTCTTTCAGTTTAAAGCCATCCCTCTCTGTCCTATCCCTACAGGCCCTTGTAAAAAGTCCCTCTCCAGATTTCTTGTTGTCCCCTTTAGATACTGGAAGCTGCTCTAAGGTCTCCCAGAGCCTTCTCTTCTCTAGGCTGAACAAGCCCAGCTCTCTCAGCCTGTCTCCAGAGTAGAGGTGCTCCAGCCCTTGGAGCATCTCTGTGGCCTCCTCTGGACTTGCTCCATCAGTTCCACATCCCTCTTGTGTTGTGGACCCAGATGCAGGACTGTGGGGGGTGGGGGTTGGGTGTCCCCAGAGTGCAGTAGAGAGGGAGAATCATAGAATCATAGAATAGTTAGGGTTGGAAAGGAACTTAAGATCATCTAGTTCCAACCCCCCTGACATGGGCAGGGACACCTCACACTAAGCCATGTCACCCAAGGCTCTGTCCAACCTGGCCTTGAACACTGCCAGGGATGGACCATTCACAACTTCCTTGGGCACCCCATTTGTCATGGGTTCAGCAGCAGCAGTAATTTTTCTCCTTCTTGGTAGCTGGTTCAGCGCTCTGTTTTCGACTTTCGGCCTGGGAACAGTGCTGGTAACACCGATGTTTATAGTTACTGCTTAGAATGTTTTGGTCTGGCCAAGAGCTTTCTGAGTCTCATGCTCTGCCAGGGAGGAGGGGAAGCCGGGAGGAAGCAGAAACAGGGCACCTGACCCAAACTGACCAAGGAGATATTCCATACCACAGCACGTCATGCCCAGGATGTAAAAACTAGATGTAAAACCTGGAAGAGGGGGTTGGATCACTGCTGGGTCGGGCTTGGTATTGGGTGGTGAGTGGTTGTATTCTCTTCCCTTGTATTTCCCTTGTCATTATTATTATTGGTGGTAGCAGTAGTGGTTTATGTTATACCTTAGTTACTAAACTGTTCTTATCTCAACCAGTGGGACTTGCATTCTTTCGATTCTCCTCCCCATACCCCCGGGACTGGGGGAAGAAAGAAGGAGTGAGTGAACGAACTGCGTGAGGGGCTTAAACCATGACACCATTTCAGTGCCTCACCACCCTTACAGTAAAGAACTTCCCTTGTTTAAGTTTTAACCCGTTACCCCTCGTTCTATCACTACAGTCCCTAATGAAGAGTCCCTCCCCAGCATCCTTATAGGCCCCCTAAATAGAAACCCTTCTGTTGACCTGTTGCTCACACTGCTGGGGTTGCAGCCCAGGACATGGGTGGTTTTTGGGCTCAAGCACACACTGCTCTGTCATGGGGAGCTTTTCTCCACCATGCTGTGCGTTTCCAATGTATGCAACTGTGTCCACCAGCTTCTGTGCTGTCTCTAGCATGTGCTGTTTAATCAATTGATAATTTGGCGTGTACATTGTGCAGTGCACTCAAACCCAATCATATGCTGACATCCTTTGGTGGGCCAGGACCATCACTGGCCCCGCTGGCTGCTCTGTTAGCTTCTTCCCTGCACCCCAGCGATGTTCTCAAAGAATGAGGGCATGGGCAAGGAGGATTTCGGGGTAGTATAACAGGGTCTAACCCCAACCCCAGGGCAATGCCTCTCTTTAGTTGCTCTAACCTCACATCTGCAATCACTTTCTACACAAGCGAGCATCCATTTGCATTGCAGCATCACTGAAAGTACTCTGTGCTGTGGAGGCATCCAGCACCATTTCTAGTCAAGCAGAAAAGATGTGGAGCAGAGCCAAAATAAAGAATGGAGAGAGGAACTCTCCTTGGCACCACTGATGGGCTTAGCTACATGGGTGGTGACATGGGTCCCCATGCTGAGGTCCCAGCTGGCTGCCTTCCTGCACTCTCAGAGCCCAGCATGTCAAATAGATGACTCAAGGTACAAGGATGCGATACTCAGGCAGTCATAGGTGAGGTTTTAGCCCAGAAATGTGGGTCGTGACACCACAGGTGTGTGGTGCAACCCTTCTTCCAGCTCCGACAGCTTTATGGGTAAAGCACCCAAAAAGCAGTGTGTCATGCCAGTGCTGCTGCACCCAGCCATTTTCCAATACCAAAGCTATGAGTACTCAAAGCATAGCAGCAGAGAAGTCCCTGCATGGGCTGTCCTCCCCAGGGATGTGTTTTATTTCCATTCCTGACTTCAGGGTTGGCACTGGCAGGATGTTTTCAATAACAGAGCCAAGGCCCCATGCAGAAACCACTGGTGGGAGGAAGACGTTTGGGCTGCAGTGGGTGAGCTTGGTGCTGGGTCCTATGGTGTTTTCCTCTGGAGGGGTGGCTTGCACGGCACTGGTTTCCAAACGGAATCAATGGGTCAACCCCTCTGCTGTTATCATTCTCCTGAGGTGTCTGGAGACATCCCTGCAGCCACACTGGTGTGTAACACTGCAAACACTGAGATGATGCATTACATCCACAGACAAAATCCAAGATGGACAGATTAGAGAATGGTACATGGAACTGGGATAGAATATAGGAAAACAGTGAATAAAACATTAAGATAGAAGGGAGAAAATACTTTGTTTCAAACTGTGCAAAGTTTTAATCTGAATTTTGCAAATAAGTCTCCAAGAGTGTCTGGACCAGCCCAATGTGTGAGACACAGAGCCCCGATGGAGTAATTAGCCAGTCATCCCCTCTTTGGAAAAGAAGGCCTCCAGAAAGTGTTAGTAAACAATTTTCAGTGCTGGAAAAAATTATTTACAAGTCGGTGGGGAGTAGCCAGACATTAATTAGCTGTTAAATGCTGTGGGATTTAACAGAAAACAGCAGCTTTTCTAAAAGTCTGGTGGGACTGGAAATAGAATTAGCTCCTGACTCCAGGGAGGAAAAGATGCTGCTGACAGTGAAGAGAAGGCTCCAGCTTCCAGTATCTAAAGGGGACAAGAAATCTGGAGAGGGACTTTTTACAAGGGCATGTAGTGACAGAACAAGGGGGAATGGCTTTAAGCTGACAAAGGGGAGATTTAGATTAGATATTAGGAAGAAATTCTTCCCTGTGAGGGTGGTGAGGCCTTAGCACATGCTCCCCAGAGAAGCTGTGGCTGCCCCATCCCTGGCAGTGTTCAAGGCCAGGTTGGATGGGGCTTGGAGCAACCTGGTCTAGTGGAAGGTGTCCCTGCCTGTGGCAGGGGGTTGGTGTCATGGTTGAGACAGACAAACAACATGTGACATGCTTCTTTGGTAATGAAGTAGTTCTTCTTTACTATTACAAACCCTCGCTTATATACAGTTTCTAGCATACATGTGTCTTTTAGCCATTGGTTACATCAGTTAGCAACAGTGCTTTATTGGATGACCCTTTACCACATTACTAAAGTCTGTTATCTTGCCAGGCTCTTGCTCCGCAGTTAGTTACTCCCTTTGACTCACTCACTCCTCCAGATGCCTTCAGCTTTCTCATCCAGATGCCTTCTGCTTTCCCATCCAGATGCCTTCTGCTTTCCCATCCAGATGCCTTCTGCTTTCCCATTTGGATACCTTCGGTGCCTCATTCTTCATGGATAAGCTTTGTTATCTTCAAGGCTGCATTCTAACTTCATACCCTCAGTCAGGGAATCCACGGACCTGCTGTAGCCCCCTACAGGTTGGAACTGGAGGAGCTTTAAGGTCCCTTCTAACCCAAACTAGTCTGTGATTCTATGATTCAGAGAGGACACCTTGCTTGGGAGGGGTGGGGGGGTGGGGTGGGTGGGTGCAGGCTACCACTTCCTGCAGCGGGGGAGCTACCCTGGAAAGTTCTGCAGGGCTCTCTCCAGCCCAAATATCCCTCTTTGACTCACTGTTTCACACATTGCTCCCGGATGCGTCTCCGAGGGGCTGTGCGTGGGGCGATGCTTCATAAACCCCGTGGGGACGCCCCCCCGCAGCCGGCAGGGGACGCCGCAGTGCAGCCCAAGCCGCGAGCGGGAGCTGGGGGGCGACACAAAACCCGCATCCCCGCGGGGGCAAAGCAAGGCGGGGAGGGGGGGTAAGTGAACCGTAGAATCATAGAATAGTTAGGGTTGGAAAGGACCTTAAGATCTTCTAGTTCCAACACCCCAGTCGTGGGCAGGGACACCTCACACTAAACCATGTCACCCAAGGCTCTGTCCAACTTGGCCTTGAAGACCACCAGAGATGGAGCATTTACAACTTCCTTGAGCGACCCATTCCAGTGCCTCACCACACTCACAGTAAAGAACTTCTTGCTTATATCTAATCTAAACAGGGAAACTGTTTAAGTTTGAACCCATTACCCCTTGTCCTACCACTACAGTCCCTCATGAAGAGTCCCTCTCCAGCATCCCTATAGGCCCCCTTCAGATACTGGAAGGCTGCTCCACTTAGTCTTCTCTTCTCCAGGCTGAACAACCCCAACTTTTTCATCCTATCTTCATATGGGAGGTGCTCCAGCCTCCTGATCATCTTTGCGGCCCTCCTCTGGACTTCCTCCAACATTTCCATGTCCTTCTTATGTCGAGGACACCAGAACTGTACACAATACTCCAAGTGGGGTCTCAACAGAGTAGAGGGGCACGTTCACTTCTTTCAACCTGCTGGTCATGCTCCTTTTGATGCAGCCCAGGATATGGCTGGCCTTCTGGGCCACACTGCCGGCTCATGTTCATTTTCTCATCGACCAACACTCCCAAGTCCTTCTCCACAGGGCTGCTCTGAATCACTTCTCTGCCCAACCTGTAGCTGTGCCTGGGATTGCCGCGAACCAGGTGTAGGACCTTGCACTTGTCATGGTTAAACTTCATCAGGATGGCATTGGCCCACCTCACAAGTGTGTCAAGGTCCCTCTGGATGGCATCCCTTCCCTCCAGCATATCAACCGAACCACACAGCTTGGTGTCATCACCAAACCTGCTGAAGGTGCACTCAATCCTACTATCCATGTCACCGACAAAGATATGGAACAGGATTGGTCCCAATACCAACCCCTGAGGGACACCACTTGTTACTGGTCTCCAGCTGGACATTGAGCCATTGACCACAACTCTTTGCATGCAGCCATCCAGCCAGTTCTTTATCCGCCGAGTGGTCCATCCATCAAATTAATGTCTCTCCAGTTTAGAGACAGGGGTGTCATGTGGGACAGTGTCAAATGCTTTGCACAAGTCCAGGTAGATAACATCAACTGCTCTACCCCTGTCCATCAGTTCCGTAGCCCCATCATAGAAGGCCACCAAATTGGTCAGGCAGGATTTCCCCTTAGTGAAGCCATGCTGGCTGTCACCAACCACCCTGTTGTTTTTCATGTGCCTTAGCATGCCTTCCAGAAGAATTTGCTCCAAGATTTTGCCAGGCACAGAGGTGAGACTGACTGGTCTGTAATTCCCTGGGTCATCCTGGGTCATCCATTTTCCCCTTCTTGAAAATGGCAGTTATTGCTTTGCAATTGGTTTAATTAACAACCCACACCTACATCCAGAGAGCTGTATTGTGCCCACAGTCGCAGAGCGGGACCCAGGACCTGGGGCTGAGCCTGTCTCAGCCCGAGGTGGGGGTGGTTCTCTCACTGCCAGACAAGGAATGAGAACTGTGGCTTTTGGAAGCTGAGCGCTGCTGCTATTCCACCTCAAGCATATTTTAATGCTGTTGGTGACCAGCTGCCTGCAAATGCCAAGTGAACATTTCTCCACGCCACTGCAGTAACAGCAGGCAGCCCTGCCTGCATTATCTCCTTGAAACTCTTCCACATCTTTATCAACTTCCTCGTTGGGACTTCTTCAGGTGTTTAAAATGAACCTCCACCTTTGGAAATAGCCTTGCCATGATGAACTCAATGGGGCTCAGCTGCCTGTTGTCCTCAGGAATATGGCTGGGCTGGAGGAACATTGTCCTACCTGGAATAACCATTTCCCCATCAATGTGCTGTCAGCTTGAGGTCACACCTGCAGCTGCCCCAATTGCACTGCAGCTGTTGTCCCCACCAGATGGGATCACCTCTCATCCTGGGCACAGATTTTGCTCCTGATGTGGTTTCCAGGCAGAAACATCAGCTGTGCTCAGGAAAGCCAGGCATGTGGTACCCATGGCTGCCTTATGGGATGGGTAAGGGCACAAGTTTGCAAATCTTTCCCCAAATAAGAAAGATAAGTGCCTTATATATCTCCCATCAGGGTGAAATCTAAAAGTGAAGTAAACAGGATAACCTTAGTTTAGCTCATTATTTTTAACTCCTGGATACATTTTTATTAATCCCTCCCCCCCCCCCCCAGCTGCTTTTGTTCTTTCACATTTCTGACAGAATTTTTTTCCTTGTCCCTTTGAACCTGTTTGCAGGCTCTCTTCCTGTGCCTGTGGCTTTGGTGCACTGGGGGTATACCCACTGCCATTGGATCATATGCTGAGTTAATCCCCCAGGAGACCTTTCCCTTCCCTTCTCCAGTCCATTGATAATGTTCTCTGATTCCTTGGCCACTGTTCAGAAGTACAAATTCTGATTTTCCCCTACCCACATGCCAGCCTGCATCCCAGTGCTGCCCATCCTGGGCTGGCACATTCAGCTGGGACCCACATTAACCTCTAGTGCAGCCTGGACAGCCACCACCAGCATCACTTGGCAGAGTTGTGACTGCCACAGACTTATTCACTAGGATAAATGCTAGCACAGCTGAAATCATCTTTCCTGGCCTTAAACAGGAGGTGGGGGCAGCTGCAGAGTTCAGTCCTGGTGGGGGTCGATGGGGAGTAAGCCCATGGGATGCAGCCATGGGAGTTAAACCTTGGGAGAGGCCAACCATGGGCAGCAAAGCTGGATGGTGGTGATGGGGAGAGGCTGCTGCTGCAGAGCAGAGGTCTTGCAGACATGACCACCTCAAATCTCAGCTCCCTCTTGGTCCTGATGTTGCTGGTGTGAGCCGTGTGGTTGTTATCCATTACAGCTATCTATCTCCAGCGCTGCGGGGATAAGTAACAACTCTTTCCAGGGATGGGGATGTTTTAACATCAATGAACAGTGCTGGCTGCGAAACCAAAATGAGAGAAAATTGGTCTGGGGGAGAAGACAGGCAAGGGGATGAGCTTCCCCTTGGGGAAGCGCAGGGACTAGCTCTCTTGCATACCTCTTATTTTATGGCATGGCTCTGCCACCTCTGAGCCATAAATTTTGGCAGTGCCCATCCCTCGATGCCTCTGGGAGATCCTCCAGCCAGGATTTACTCCTCAGCTTTGCAATGGAGAAATACAGCACTGACCACAGCTCATGGTGCCATACCTCTTGCACTGACATGTCTTTGAGCTAAGCAAGAGAGCCAGAGCTCCAGGGGTGAGCAGGGTTTATCCTCAGGGGCTGCAGACAAAGGAGTGTGGTGAGCCTATCGCATGTTGCTGTTGGGTTTTATGTGCCACACAAAGGTTTAGGCTTTCTGTCCTCTTTGATATCTCAGATCCCATTAAAGTTTCACATCTCATGTTATGAAATAGGGCACACATCGGGATTTTTTTTCCTCTTTCTGGGCTCCTCTCAGCTTTCATCTCACTGCCTGCAGCCCTTCTGCACGCCCTTCTGCACAGCATCCCTCCAGCATCATTCCAGAGGGGCTGCTACCCACCACATCACTCCCTGCTGATGGCCCCTAGGGAGCTGGCTGTCCCTTATGTCCCTTTTGCCCCTTCCAGAGTGAAGGGACACTGCTGAGTCTGACTGCCTTCCCTAGAAGCTGAAGCCAAACCCTCTGGCTACATGAGTGGCCGCCCCATATACATCGCTGCTCCACTTTTCCTCCTGTGCTTCACTTCAGATGATTTTGCCCATGGAGTGATCCACCCTCAGGGTTTTATGGGATCAGCCTGGCCCTCTGCCACCCTGAGCAGGTGGGAGGGAGTTTCCCAGCTTCTCCCTAGGAGCAGGACAGCCCTGGTACTGGGACAGTGGGTGTGGTGGGAGAGAGGGTGCTCCTGTGGCACACACAGCCTGGTGCTATCGGCCCCGGGATCTCCAGCCACACCTTCCAGGAGGATTTACCTCCACCAAATCTGCAAATGGGAGCATGTAATTTTCCCTCTTCCTAGTCAGGGGGAGGTTTTGTGGCTGGAGCAGAGCAGATGGATATTTGAGACTGGGAGCAAGGATCCTGCTGCACCACTCAGCACTGACCCCGCAGCAGCCTTTCCAGTGCCAGCAACCACAAGATCAAAGATGCCTTTTGTTGTCGGGATCCATCCTTGGCAGCCATGGGCTTCCCACAGTGAGCGGGATACCTCATCTCAGCAAGAGGAGCCATTCCATGTCCTCATGGAGGGGACAGACACTGTGTTTCACAGTGCTTTCCAAGCCCACTGCATCAGCGCTTGAATTTTGTGGCTGGCCACCCACAGACTTGGGTTTCTACACCAACATCCCCATTTTTCAGCAAAGCCTCAGCTCCCCACTGGCAGCAGATGAGGCTGTTTCCAGCTGCCCAACCTGGTGCACAGAGACTGTCTCCATACTTGTGGTTTTTTACTGATTTCCCCCTTTTACAGCTCTCATGAAATGCTAGGTTCAAAAGGTGATTTTAATGACTTGAATCCTGATTCTGCTTAGCTATAAGGCATGCAAAATAACATTAAGCCAGAGAGGGGTTAAAATAGCCTGAAGTGTAAACAAGCATGTGAGTATCTGGCCTCAAATGCTCAGCAAGGAGAATTTTTTTCCCCTCTGGCTTCTGAATAGATCCCCTCTCCAGAGCTGAAGGTGCAGTATTGTGTTAGCAGCTCACTTGCTACAAAACCTGCTTTGGGGAAAGGAATAAAAGCAAAGTCCCTGGGGATGGGTATCCTCTGTCCTGAAGAGGAGGATGATGACCCTGATCCACTGACCTTCCTGCTCTCTGCTCAGCACAGCTCAACAGCAGTGAGGCCAATTAGTGCGGGCTTTAATTGGGTTGGGGGTCACCAATTAGGCAGCAAGGTGTCAGCAATGCTGTGCTGATCCACCAAATCAGACTCTACAACTCAAGGAGAGTTATAAAGCAGGTATGTTTATTATGGTGCTGGGTGCAAGGGGGATCGCTCCTCCTAAATTGCACACCAAGGGGTTAAGCAAGTAGATATTTATTACACACAAAAATACATATTCATTAGGTTCCCAAGAGAGCTGTGGGGATATTACAATTAGTTTAGGTACTCATTATCATAAGTCTCCTCCCTTTTGGTGCTTGTGCACTGCCCTCTGATGGTCGATGGTCGTGGGCAGGGGTCTTCAAGATGAAGTAAGCAGTCTTCCTCACGGTGCACTTTTCACCTTTGGCAAAGTTGGATGCCCCAGTAATCACCAAACTAGCTGAAAGCAGCCATATCTGTAAGTTTCTGATAGCTGGCAAAGATTTAGAGCAGTGTGACCTCCGTACAAAATTTATTGCAAGCAGAACAGGACGGGCAGACAAGGAGTATCCTAAGCTAGGAGATGTTTGGGAGCCACTGTCTCCAAACTGATAATTAGAAGGATGGTCAGAAATAATTCACTCATTAGAAGGATGGTAAGAAATAATTCACTCTTGTTAGTAAGTGTCATGATTTAAGCTGTAAATTTCACTTCTCCCTCTCTTCCCCCCCCACTCCGATGGGGGGGGGAATGGGGAGAAGAACCGAAAGAATTTAACTCCCACAGGTTGAGAAAAGAACAGTCCAGTAACTGAGATATAATACAAATCACTACTGCTACCACCAATAATAATAATGACAAGGCAAATACAAGGGAAGAGGATACAACCGCTCACCACCCGACCAAGGCAAGAGAGAGCGACTTCCGGGTTCCTGCCCCCAGTATTTTACATCCTGGGCATGACGTGCTGTGGCATGGAATAGCTCTTTGGTTAGTTTGGGTCAGGCTTGGGTCCCTGCTTCCTCCCGGCACCCCCTCCTCCCCGGCAGAGCATGAGACTCAGAAAGTCCTTGGTCAGACCAAAACATTACCAAGCAGCAACTGAAAACACTGGTGTTATCAGCGCTGCTCCAGCTACCAAAGAGAAAAATGACTGCTGCTGCTGAACCCAGGACAGTAAGACTACTAAATTCTGTTATCACACCACACTTACAACACAAACCTTATTCTCTATCTTAGACCTAAGTTAAAAGTATATTAACCCTATGTTTTCCAGGCACTTGCTTTCCTTATATCAAGTTCCCCCTTTTCTTTTACCTTTGCAAATTCTTTTGCTATATAACTCCGTTTTACTCAGGAGTTCTGGCAAAGTATTTACCACTTTCAACTTGTTGTCTGACCTTACATCTATTCCAGTCCTCATAATCGATTACAGACCTTTTACAACACCAAAAAGAACATTGTATCGTGCCACAAGTAATTAGTGTTAAAGCAATTAGGATTAAGATTCCTGCAGCCATCTGCCTCAACCAGGAGAGATTCAGTAACCTTGAGGTTAGTTTTTTCCATATCTCCTCAAATCCCCAAGAGGTGTCATCTTTGGCCATCTCATGAAATATTCTAGTTTGTTTCCAGATTTCTTTTAAATCAGTTTCCATCTTGCCACTTTCACTTATATAAGAACAGAAACTATCACTGATTACAGAACAAACTCCTCCCTGGGATGCTAACAATGTATCTAATGCCATTCAATTTTGGATTACCACTTTAGATAGGCTGGTTATTTCTTCTTGTAACGCTAAAATATCATCAGTAGTTCGATTTTCCACTTCCTCTATTGCAGCGGAGATATTCACCCAATTACAATATGGATAATTTCCTACTGACGTATTACCCTGGTTACAGGTTTTGTTAGTGGTTACACGTTTCTGATATATTCGAGGCTTGAATCCTCAAAACCTGTAAATTTGTGTCATTCTTGTTGGTATAGACTGGGTTTTTCCATAATTCATTCCAATTGGTTTTAAAGGGGATAGGTAGGCCAACTAAAGGCATATCTGGCTTCTCTCCTATCTAGGCAACTAAGTACAGATCCAGCAACCACTCTTATTCAGCCAAGGCTGTATTTCCACTACGCAAAATCCTGTTAGTAAATACACCATTAACAGTCATT
The DNA here is from genome assembly GCA_017639245.1 of Myiopsitta monachus. Taxonomy (NCBI): domain Eukaryota; kingdom Metazoa; phylum Chordata; class Aves; order Psittaciformes; family Psittacidae; genus Myiopsitta; species Myiopsitta monachus. Next base: position 10,040,185 of record CM029940.1, read on the forward strand.
TTATCGAATTTGAAGCTGCGGAGGTCCAGTAGGCGTTGCTTTCCATCGTGGCGTGGGGGCTTTCTTTATTCTGGTGTGGTGTATCCATGATGCTTGTTCCTTAATCTTAATGGTTGTATGAGAAGTCAGCATCACCTGAAATGGACCTTCCCACTTCGGTTCCAGAGGTAAATCTGCAAGAGACCTGATGTATACATAATCTCCAGGGTTAATATTATGCACAGCTCCATCAAGACCTCGAGCCCTAGTCCCCAGGACTAGTCTTTCTATTTCTCTTAGTTGTTTTTGCATACTCATTACATAGTTGTAGAGGATCTCTTCCCCTACTTGTGCCGAAGTTCCAGCTTGAACAATATATGGTCTTCCATATTCAAAAGGTATTTCAAAAGGACTCAGGCCAGTTTTCACTTTAGGTCTGGTCCTAATTCTCAATAAAGCCAGAGGTAGAGATTGGGGCCAGGGCAAATTAGTGTAGCAGAAGACACTCTTGGAGACTTATTTGCAAAATTCAGATTAAAACTTTGCACAGTTTGAAACAAAGTATTTTCTCCCTTCTATCTTAATGTTTTATTCACTGTTTTCCTATATTCTATCCCAGTTCCATGTACCATTCTCTAATCTGTCCATCTTGGATTTTGTCTGTGGATGTAATGCATCATCTCAGTGTTTGCAGTGTTACACACCAGTGTGGCTGCAGGGATGTCTCCAGACACCTCAGGAGAATGATAACAGCAGAGGGGTTGACCCATTGATTCCGTTTGGAAACCAGTGCCGTGCAAGCCACCCCTCCAGAGGAAAACACCATAGGACCCAGCACCAAGCTCACCCACTGCAGCCCAAACGTCTTCCTCCCACCAGTGGTTTCTGCATGGGGCCTTGGCTCTGTTATTGAAAACATCCTGCCAGTGCCAACCCTGAAGTCAGGAATGGAAATAAAACACATCCCTGGGGAGGACAGCCCATGCAGGGACTTCTCTGCTGCTATGCTTTGAGTACTCATAGCTTTGGTATTGGAAAATGGCTGGGTGCAGCAGCACTGGCATGACACACTGCTTTTTGGGTGCTTTACCCATAAAGCTGTCGGAGCTGGAAGAAGGGTTGCACCACACACCTGTGGTGTCACGACCCACATTTCTGGGCTAAAACCTCACCTATGACTGCCTGAGTATCGCATCCTTGTACCTTGAGTCATCTATTTGACATGCTGGGCTCTGAGAGTGCAGGAAGGCAGCCAGCTGGGACCTCAGCATGGGGACCCATGTCACCACCCATGTAGCTAAGCCCATCAGTGGTGCCAAGGAGAGTTCCTCTCTCCATTCTTTATTTTGGCTCTGCTCCACATCTTTTCTGCTTGACTAGAAATGGTGCTGGATGCCTCCACAGCACAGAGTACTTTCAGTGATGCTGCAATGCAAATGGATGCTCGCTTGTGTAGAAAGTGATTGCAGATGTGAGGTTAGAGCAACTAAAGAGAGGCATTGCCCTGGGGTTGGGGTTAGACCCTGTTATACTACCCCGAAATCCTCCTTGCCCATGCCCTCATTCTTTGAGAACATCGCTGGGGTGCAGGGAAGAAGCTAACAGAGCAGCCAGCGGGGCCAGTGATGGTCCTGGCCCACCAAAGGATGTCAGCATATGATTGGGTTTGAGTGCACTGCACAATGTACACGCCAAATTATCAATTGATTAAACAGCACATGCTAGAGACAGCACAGAAGCTGGTGGACACAGTTGCATACATTGGAAACGCACAGCATGGTGGAGAAAAGCTCCCCATGACAGAGCAGTGTGTGCTTGAGCCCAAAAACCACCCATGTCCTGGGCTGCAACCCCAGCAGTGTGAGCAACAGGTCAACAGAAGGGTTTCTATTTAGGGGGCCTATAAGGATGCTGGGGAGGGACTCTTCATTAGGGACTGTAGTGATAGAACGAGGGGTAACGGGTTAAAACTTAAACAAGGGAAGTTCTTTACTGTAAGGGTGGTGAGGCACTGAAATGGTGTCATGGTTTAAGCCCCTCACGCAGTTCGTTCACTCACTCCTTCTTTCTTCCCCCAGTCCCGGGGGTATGGGGAGGAGAATCGAAAGAATGCAAGTCCCACTGGTTGAGATAAGAACAGTTTAGTAACTAAGGTATAACATAAACCACTACTGCTACCACCAATAATAATAATGACAAGGGAAATACAAGGGAAGAGAATACAACCACTCACCACCCAATACCAAGCCCGACCCAGCAGTGATCCAACCCCCTCTTCCAGGTTTTACATCTAGTTTTTACATCCTGGGCATGACGTGCTGTGGTATGGAATATCTCCTTGGTCAGTTTGGGTCAGGTGCCCTGTTTCTGCTTCCTCCCGGCTTCCCCTCCTCCCTGGCAGAGCATGAGACTCAGAAAGCTCTTGGCCAGACCAAAACATTCTAAGCAGTAACTATAAACATCGGTGTTACCAGCACTGTTCCCAGGCCGAAAGTCGAAAACAGAGCGCTGAACCAGCTACCAAGAAGGAGAAAAATTACTGCTGCTGCTGAACCCATGACAAATGGGGTGCCCAAGGAAGTTGTGAATGGTCCATCCCTGGCAGTGTTCAAGGCCAGGTTGGACAGAGCCTTGGGTGACATGGCTTAGTGTGAGGTGTCCCTGCCCATGTCAGGGGGGTTGGAACTAGATGATCTTAAGTTCCTTTCCAACCCTAACTATTCTATGATTCTATGATTCTCCCTCTCTACTGCACTCTGGGGACACCCAACCCCCACCCCCCACAGTCCTGCATCTGGGTCCACAACACAAGAGGGATGTGGAACTGATGGAGCAAGTCCAGAGGAGGCCACAGAGATGCTCCAAGGGCTGGAGCACCTCTACTCTGGAGACAGGCTGAGAGAGCTGGGCTTGTTCAGCCTAGAGAAGAGAAGGCTCTGGGAGACCTTAGAGCAGCTTCCAGTATCTAAAGGGGACAACAAGAAATCTGGAGAGGGACTTTTTACAAGGGCCTGTAGGGATAGGACAGAGAGGGATGGCTTTAAACTGAAAGAAGGGAGATATAGATCAGACATTAGGAATAAGTTCTTTACTATGAGGGTGGTGAGACACTGGCACAGGCTCCCCAGAGAAGCTGTGGCTGCCCCATCCCTGACAGTGTTCAAGGCCAGGTTGGATGGGGCTTGGAGCAACCTGGTCTAGTGGAAGGTGTCCCTGCCCATGGCAGGGGATTGGAACTAGATGGGCTTTAAGGTCCCTTCCAACCCAAACCATTCTGTGATTCTGTGTATTAAAAAAAATCCTAAGCACATGAATGTGACATTACTAGAGCATTCTATATCAGACAGAGCATCTTGTTGCTCCAAACCCTGTCCAACCTGGCCTTGAACACTACCAGGGATGGGGCAGCCACAGCTTCTCTGGGCAACCTGTGCCAAGGTCTCACCACCCTCACAGGGAAGAACTTCTTCCTAATGTCTAGTCTAAATATCCCCTCTGTCAGCTTAAAATCATCCCCCTTGTCCTGTCACTACATGTCCTTGTAAATAATTACTTAACTGTGCTGTGTTTGTCACCCACCAGCTCTTGGCTGAGACACCAGTAACCAGATGCCATTCCACAGCTCTTGCTATTGTCAGCTGCTCCCGCTGCCCCTCCCAGCCCGTGTGTGGCAGAGTGTACCTCTTGGTGGGATTTTTTCTTTAATAACTAAATGAACATGCCAGCGGCAAATGCTACAGAGTCAGAAGAAGACAGGTAGCCTGTTCTTGCAGCTGGAGGAGAGAAATGATGAGGCTGAGCAGGCTCCTCCTGTGAGATGCTGAAGGTGGCAGCATGCACCAGCAAAATGTAAACTGCTGGCAGCAAACCTCCCTGCAAAGAAAAACATGAGTTTATAGGGTTTTCTTGCTATAGGCCAGGAGCAAAAATAAATAAACCCCAAAGCTCATAAACTCCAGTCTTATAAACCCTGAGAAAAGCCAGGTATGTACATGTATATGCTCGTAGGGAAGAGCAGGGTTTGACGCTGCTTAGTTATGTCCACACAAGCCACGTGCAGAGCTTGTGTTGATGTCCATCCTCCTACCTTAAAGAGAATATACTTTGGATATACTTTTTGCCCAGTGTATTTCATTGGGGTTGGAACAAGATGATCTTAAGGCTCTCTCCAATCCAAACCATTCTGTGATTTTATGATTCAGTCAGCTCCCAGAGCCTTTGCTCTGGACCACAGCATGGTGGCTCATGGTGACTCCAGCTGCCCCCTCCCTTGCACAAGCTTCAAGGGCAGAGATTTTGGGTGATGAAAGGGAGATACAGGGAAAGCACCCTCCATTGCAGCAGGCAGAAACAGAGCCAAAGGTGCATTAGCTGCAGCTTAGTGAGCCAGCAAGGGTAATAAGAAGTGATGCTTCTAGCCTCTAAAGCATCAGGGAGTCAATCAGGCACATAAGGAGCAGTGTAGCAGAAGGAACCAAACTAGGCCTTCTTAGCATGAGTCCTCGAAGGTGATGTAAGCTGCTGACAGTTGAGAAACTCAGCTTTGTCCTTCGTATAGCCCCAGCCCAGAATCAGGAGCGTGGTTACTTAAAGCTTACAGTTGTATTATTCTGTTAAAGGTTGATAAATGATAATCTTAGGAGAATAAAGAAACCTTTCTTCTAGACTAATGACCTATTGATAATGAATGAGACAGGTAGGACACCAGACAATGATCATCAGTAACCTGCTGACCCTTTTGTACTTCTTCGAAACGTGGACTATTGTCACGGAACAAGAAAAGAAGAAGCAAGACCTGGAACCTGTCAGAATTGGAAAATATATGAGAACATCTAGAAGATTTGTAAATTTCCACAGGACATTTACAAACTATCCTTTGCTGACTAGCTTGTTTCTAAATCCTATATAAACTCACCAATAACATGTTGTAAGGGTCATTCTCTGCGGAGGTGACCCAACGCTGCTGTTCCTGCTGATTTCCTGCAATAAACTAGAGCTCAGAGTAACCCACAAGAGTTCGAGTCTCTGTTTGCTGAAGCCTCCTGTTACAGCCTCCTGTTTCAGTTGGCGACCCAGATGGGACTCTGAGGCATCTATTTGAGAGAATCAACGGGACCTGGCCAGGGATAGGTGAGTTCGAGTCTCCTTATCCTCCCGTTGCCTTTATTTTAAGAGTTCAAGTCTCTAAAGAGAATAATGAGGGCTGGACCCTCTATTCCTAAAGGCACGCCTTTAGCTGAAATGGTTGCAAATTGGGGAAAGTTATCAGGAACGGCAGGGTTGTTTTTAAAACGTATGATATCATTATGTCAGGATGATTGGCCATTTATTTCTCGAGTAGCTGGGGCTCCCCCTGAATTGCGTTGGCCGGTCACAGGATCTTTTGATAATGATAAATTACAGTCCCTTCGAAAGATCCTTGAAGATCGTCAACCACAACAAATGGATTATTTATATTTGTGGTTTGACCGAGCAGATACAAGAAAACGTCAACAATTAAAAAGGGGTATGAATAAGCAACAATTATTGGCCTATTTAGATGACAATGTTACAATCAATTCTGATTGTGATTCTTCAAATATTAACAACACTGACACCCCAGCTACAGGAGTTTTTCCTATGACTGTGTCTTATGTCCCAAATCCAAGAGCAGGAAGAACTAATGCCAGACCCTTGTTAGAGGTAACTAAACATTATCCCTGGAAACCTGGCGATTTATTATTATGGCATGATAAAATGCCTCGCTTGAGAGAGGATGCAGATCGATGTGCCCGCATTATCCGAACAATCACAAGAGATTATTCCCCTAATTGGAACGATATGTAAACTCTATTATCTGAATTATTTACTTATGAAGATAAACAAAAGATTTTAGCAAAAGATTGTGAATTGTCTCAACAGAACCCCAACAGAGACCCATGGCCAGACGTAGATCCCAATTGGAATTTACATGAGGAAGAACAAAAAGCTACTTATTTAGTAGCTATTGATAACCTGATTGATGCCATTAGGCACTGTGGTGAAAAGGTTACAAACTGGTCTAAGATTACTGAATGTCACCAAGGTGCCACAGAGCACCCTGGAGATTTTTGGCAGCGATTACGAAAGGCATTGTTGCAATACGGGGGTTTTACTGAGGAAAATTTCCAAGAAACCCTAGCAATAAGTATTTTTGTTAATCAATCTGCCCCTGATATTAGAAAACATTTCCAAAAACATATGCCTGGCTGGCAAGCAGAAAATTTGCAGAAAATCTTATCTGTAGCAAACTTTGTTTATAATGGCCGCTCAGAAGAGCAACAGAAAAGGTTACAGCAAGAAAAAGAGCTTGAGAGACAAAAACAGGAAAAAGAGAGAGAGCAAGAGCGAAAAAGGAACCGTAGAGAGAGACAGGAAGATATGAGTCTGTTAGCAGTCGCAATAGCACAGGGTGTCACAGCCAGGGGCCGAGGGGGATTTTTCCGTGGATTCCGCGGAATAAGACGAGGGTTTCCGCGAGGAAGAGGAGCTATAGGAAGGGGATTTCCTCTCCCTAATACTGCATCTATAGCTAATGGAATGCAATTAACTTGTTTTTGGTGTGGAAATTTAGGACATATGCAGCGTGAATGCCCTTTGCGACCACAATATCAGCCAGAACCAACTTCCGCACGCACCTCATCTGATATACCTACTACGCAACCTTTTCGTCGTAGTAACTCTCAGTAATCAGTGAGCAATGACTCTAGAAATAACTGCTTCGGGACATATATTTGCTCAGGTTAATGGGAAAACTGTTTCCTTTTTAGTTGATACAGGAGCAACGCTCTCCCTTCTTAATTTCGATATTCCGCAAAAATCATGTGATGTTATTGCTATTAAAGGGGTAACCGGTACTGTTGCTGAACAACTTTTATCTGAACCACTCCCCGTAACTTTAGGTAACAAATTAACTTGGGCTCGCTTTATTATTGCACCTGGTGCGCCAACGTCTTTATTAGGACGTGATTTATTGCAAGAATTTGGCACTCAATTACAATACCATAAAGGGAAAGCTCAATTAATTTTTGTAGGAAATCTTTTTACATTAGAAACAACTCAGAAAAATATTCCAACGATCCCCTGGGAACTCCGTAATGTTCCACAAGGACTTTGGAGCACCACAACTAAAGATATTGGATTATTAAAATCTGCCTTGCCTGTTGTAATTAAAACAAAAGGAGGACCTCCTCCCTCCATTAAACAGTACCCGATACCCGCAGTAGCTTTACCAAGCCTGCAAAAACAAATACAAACTTTTTTAGATGAAGGAATTTTGCGACCTGTGTTAAGTCCATTTAACGCACCTATTTTACCTGTTAGTAAAAACAGGTTAGATGAAGACGGGGATCCAGAGTATCGTTTTGTTCAGGACCTCCGAGCTATTAATGAATACGTAGAAGCCCCTCATCCAGTAGTTCCGGATCCAAGTTTAATCCTTACTGAAATACCTATTTGGGCACACTGGTATACAGTGCTTGATTTAACTGGAGCATTTTTCAGTATACCAATTGCAAAAGAAAGTCAGCCATTGTTTGCTTTTACTTGGGAAGGTAAACAACTAACCTGGACTCGCCTTCCACAAGGGTTCACAGGTTCACCAACCCTATTTTCACAGATTCTTAAGTATGACTTACAAGATATTCATTTACCTCAAAAATCTGCTCTTATACAATATGTAGACGATCTCTTAATCGCAAGTAAAACTCGTAGTGATTGTGTAATTGATACTGAATTTTTGTGCATACAATTATATAACAAAGGTCATAGAGCCTCCTTAACAAAATTGCAATTTTGCGAACCCGAGGTAAAGTATTTGGGATTTATTTTAGCAGGAGGAGTACGAAAATTAGATCCAGATCGCATTCGTACTATTATCCAAATTGCACCACCAGTAACTAAGAAACAAATGAGAGCCTTTTTAGGCCAAGCAGGATTTTGTCGTCCATGGATATTAGGATTTAGTGAATTAGCTAAACCCTTAATTGAAACAACTAAGGACAAAGCTCCAGAACCTATAATATGGACACCAGTGCTTCAAGAAGCTTTTGATGCTTTAAAAACAGCTTTAACAAAAGCTCCAGCTTTGGGACTACCTAATTATGCCAAGCCTTTTACCTTATATGTCACCGAAAAGGATGGAATTGCAAAAGGAGTTTTAGTACAATCATATGGACCTTATGATCGCCCCGTTGGCTATTATTCAGTGACTCTAGACCCTGTCATAAGAGGTGCTTCGCATTGCCTTCGCGCCGTTGCAGCTGCAGCTGACTTAGTAGAAAAAGTGCGAGCCATTGTTTTAGGCCATAAACTCATTGTAGCAGTACCACATGAAGTCGAATTGTTATTAACCAGATATGCAACAAAATCTTTGTCACCACAGCAGATACACCGCTATGAAGCCATCCTGTTATTGACTGATAACATTTCTCTTAAACGCTCAAAACCTTTTAAACCCAGCTACCCTGCTACCTGAAATTAATTATTCCGCAGAACCACATGATTGTGCACAGTATATTACTGTCTTTCTTAAAACTCGTGAAGATTTACAGGATGAGCCACTGGTGGGACCCGACCTTAACCTGTTCACAGATGGATCAAGTTATTACATTTCTGGTAAACGTTTTACTGGTTTTGCTGTTACTACTGAAAAACTCGTATTACTTGCTGAACCTCTTACTCCATCACTTGGAGCACAGGCTGCAGAATTAATTGCTGTAACTCGCGCTGCTGCTCTTGCAAAGAACCTTCGCGTTAATATCTTTACTGACTCTAAATATGCTTTTGGCATTTGTCATTCTATTGGCTCGCTCTGGAAAGAAAGAGGGTTCTTAACCTCAGCCGGTCGCACAATTGCTCATGGACAATTGATTAATGACTTATTATTAACATTACAAGAATCAAAGGAACTTGCGGTTGTTTTTATACCTGCACATACCAAGCGAACAGATTTCCTTGCACAAGGAAATGCCTTGGCCGATGCCGCCGCAAGAGCCGCCGCGGTTCAAAATATTTCGACTCCTCAAACTATGGTTGCTACTCTTCTTCCTATTCCTACTGGTGCTTCTTTATATGAAGATACCCCTAAGGAAGAAATCCAACAATGGAAGAAAATGGAAGCATCGCAAGAGAACGGCATTTGGACATGAGGAGGTAAACCTCTACTTCCCTCCAGGTATGTTCTACCGTTAACGCGATGGATTCATGACCGTACTCACGGAGGTCCAGAAGCTGTAGCTTCAAAAATACAGCAATTATGGGCTGCCCCTGGAGTTTTCAGTGCAGCTAAGAGACTTACTGACTCTTGTGACCTTTGTAAAAAATACGGAACTGTAAAAGTCACTGCAGTTCCTGGAAAAAGACCTCCAGCAGTATTTCCATTTCAGAAATTGCAAATAGATTTTGCAGAACTCCCACCTGCGCAAGGCTTTAAATACCTCTTAGTAATTGTAGATCAACTCTCGCACTGGGTGGAAGCTTTCCCCACTCGGAAAAATGATTCTAAGACTGTAGTTAAAATCTTGTTGCGAGAAATCATTCCACGTTATGGCATACCTGAAGTGATTGATTCAGATCGTGGTCCGCATTTTACAGCTGCAATTCTTCTCCAGACGTATGTAAGTCTTGACATCCAAGCTGCTTTTCATACACCTTACCATCCGCAATCATCAGGACAAGTAGAGCGTATGAATCGGACTATTAAAGATAGATTAGCAAAGGTTACTGCCGAAACTGGACTTAAATGGCCAGAGGCTCTCCCTTTAGTTTTGTGGGATCTGAGAGTTACTCCTCATGCTAAAACTCGTGTTAGTCCAGCTGAAGTTCTTTTTGGGCGTGTTTTGGCAGTACCTTCTACATATCTCTCTGCCAAAACAGCCTTATTGGAAGGGGAGGAAGCTGTAATACAGTATTTATTGTACTTGCAAAATACTTTTTCTCGGATTCGTAAATACATGTACTGGTATCAAGGGGTAACACCCGAGATACAAGTGCATCAATTTCAAGTGGGGGACATGGTTTTAGTAAAAGACTTCAAACGGAAAAATCGATTAGAACCAAAATGGACAGGACCTTATCGTGTTTTGTTAACCTCTTTTTATGCAGTGAAAGTCGAAGGAAAAGAATCTTGGATTCATCACTCACACGTTAGAAGAGCATAATGTTTATCTATTCTGTATTTCTCTTTATCTGTTCTGTATTTTTTATTCCTATTGTGTATTCACACCTTTTTCAATTTAGCCTTACATATTTTGATGAATTTGTAAATCGTACATTACAGATATAAGTAATTGGGAAATTTTATAAAAAGAAAATGGGGGACTGTAGCAGAAGGAACCAAACTAGGCCTTCTTAGCATGAGTCCTCGAAGGTGATGTAAGCTGCTGACAGTTGAGAAACTCAGCTTTGTTCTTTGTATAGCCCCAACCCAGAATCACGAGCGTGGTTACTTAAAGCTTACAGTTGTATTATTCTGTTAAAGGTTGATAAATGATAATCTTAGGAGAATAAAGAAACCTTTCTTCTAGACTAATGACCTATTGATAATGAATGAGACAGGTAGAACACCAGACAATGATCATCAGTAACCTGCTGACCTTTTGTACTTCTTCGAAACGTGGACTATTGTCACGGAACAAGAAAAGAAGAAGCAAGACCTGAAACCTGTCAGAATTGGAAAATATATGAGAACATCTAGAAGATTTGTAAATTTCCACAGGACATTTACAAACTATCCTTTGCTGACTAGCTTGTTTCTAAATCCTATATAAACTCACCAATAACATGTTGTAAGGGTCATTCTCTGCGGAGGTGACCCAACGCTGCTGTTCCTGCTGATTTCCTGCAATAAACTAGAGCTCAGAGTAACCCACAAGAGTTCGAGTCTCTGTTTGCTGAAGCCTCCTGTTACAGCCTCCTGTTTCAAGCAGCATTTGGGCAGCACCTGTAACCTGGGTTCAGCAGTAGCAGTCATTTTTCTCCTTCTTCATAGCTGGTGCAGCGCTCTGTTTTCGACTTTTGGCCTGGGAACTGCGCTGATAACACCGATGTTTTTAGTTGCTGTTCAGTAATGTTTACCCTGACCAAGGACTTTCTGAGTCTCATGCTCTGCCAGGGAGGAGGGGAAGCCGGGAGGAAGCAGAAACAGGACACCTGACCCAAACTGACCAAGGAGATATTCCATACCACAGTACGTCATGCCCAGGATGTAAAAACTAGATGGAAAACCTGGAAGAGGGGGTTGGATCACTGCTGGGTCGGGCTTGGTATTGGGTGGTGAGTGGTTGTATACTCTTCCCTTGTATTTCCCTTGTCATTATTATTATTGGTGGTAGCAGTAGTGGTTTGTGTTTACCTTAGTTCCTGGACTGTTCTTATCTCAACTAGTGGGAGTTGCATTCTTTTGATTTTCCTCCCCATCCCCCCGGGAGCTGGGAGAAGAAAGAAGGGGGAGTGAGTGAGAGAGCTGCGTAAGTTACTGCTGGGCTTAAACCATGACAACCTGCCAGGCAGGAAATTGCCCCACTGCAAAATTTGTGAAGAATATTGTTTGGGTTTGAAATTGTCTTCCCTCCCCCCACCCTGTGTTAAGTTCAAACTCAGGAGATTTGCTTTGTCAGATTTGCTTTGTCCATCATATTTGAAAAATCATGGCAGTCAGGTGAAGTTCCCAAAGACTGGAAAAAGGGAAATATAACCCCCATTTTCAAGAAGGGGAAAATGGATGAGACAGGGGATTACAGACCAGACAGCCTCACCTCTTTGCCTGGCAAAATCTTGGAGCAGATTCTCCTGGGAGGCATGCTGAGGCACATGAAAAACAACGAGGTGCTTGGTGACAGCCACATAAGAAGTTGTGAATGCTCTATCCCTGGCGGTGTTCAAGGCCAGGTTGGGCAGAGCCTTGGGTGGCATGGTTTAGTGTGAGGTGTCCCTGCCCATGGCAGGGGTGTTGGAACTACATGATCTTAAGGTCCTTTCCAACCCTAACCATTCTATGATTCTGTGAGAAATGCTTCATTTCAAAAATAATTGGTTTCAGTTCTGAGCTTTTGAAAAGCATGTTTGGAGTTTTAAAGGGTAAAAAAAAAAATGGACAGAAATTAAGGCATCTTGGAGAGTAGAAATGAAGAAAACAAAAAAAATAAGTCACTTCAAAGGCTTATTTTTAAATGAATGATGCACCAGAGCTGACACATTCATTTTTCTTTTTTGTCATTCTCAGATGTCCTGAACCCAGGACACCAGAACAAAGTGGTCTCTCTGTTGATAAAGTCCTCCGAGACTTAGGAACCGGAGCCACCCAGCGCCCCAATGAAAGCAGCAGCAAAACTGTACAGAAGCTCAGTGTATGGAGAAAATCAAATGAGCATCAAAGTGTGCGAAGGAGGCAGTGTGTCCTGGTGGGATGTGACCAGGCACATGTCCAAATCCCAGCTCTTCTGAGTGCTGCAAAATCCCTGAGTATCCTGATTGCAGCATCCCTGGGGCTCCTGGAATTCAGGAGACCTTGCAACTACCACACACTCAGCAACAAGTCTGAACTCCAAGAGGTTAAACACCAGCCAAAAAAACCTCACCCTAAAATCCAAGTGTAATCCATGTAGCAAGGATTCGGGGGAAGGAATTAAGCCCATGTAATAGCTGTCCCTAACCAGCAGTTCCAACGTGATCCCAAGTGCCTGGGCTTCATGAGGTCATTAAAAAATGTTATTCCAGGAGCCAGGACTGGGTGTCCAACAAAGCTGTCCCCTGCCTTCACACACTCAGCAAGTGCCAGAACAGGGCAGATTTGGTGCTTAGCAGTGATTCAGTGGCCAATTTTCCCTAAGTAAATCCAATTTGGCAATTCACAGCTCTAAGTCATTGTGAGCTGTCGCAGGCAAGGGCATAATAGGCATCACAGAAACATGGTGGGATGGCTCCTATGACTGGAGTGTTGGAACGGAAGGTTACAGGCTCTTTAGGAAAGACAGGCCCAGCAGACAGGGAGGGGGAGTTGCTATTTATGCTAGGGATAGTCTGGAAAGAATGGAACTCTGTCTGGGGACAGGTGAGCAGTCAATAGAGAGTTTGCGGGTCAGGCTTAAAGGGAGAACAGCGATGGGAGACATTGTGGGGATCTGTTACAGACCGCCTGATCAAGAGGACTCTGTGGATGAAGCGCTCTATAGACAGATAGGAACAGCCTCACGCTCGCAGGCCCTTGTTCTCATGGGGGACTTCCACCACTCTGATATCTGTTGGAGGGACAGTATGGCCTTTCACAAGCAATCCAGGAAGTTCCTCGATTGTGTGGAAGGCAACTTCCTTCTGCAAGTAATAGAGGAGCCAATGAGGAGAGGTGCCATGCTTGACATGCTCACCAACAGGGAAGGGCTGGTTGGAAATGTGATGCTCCAGGGCAGCCTTGGTTGTAGCGTTCATGAGATGGTCAAATTTGAGATCCTCAGGTCAGTGAGAGGAGCATGCAGCATGCTCACTGCCCTGGAACAGGTTATCCAAAAGAAGCTGTGAATGCTCCATCCCTGGCGGTGTTCAAGGCCAGGTTGGACAGAGCCTTGTGTGGCGTGGTTTAGTGGGAGTTGTCCCTGCCCATGGCAGGGGGGTTGGAACTAGATGATCTTAAGGTCCTTTCCACCCCTAACTATTCTGTGATTCTATGATTTGGCTTCTGTAAAACCAGGGATCTGCGGTAGGGAGAGCCATTGTCTAACAAAAGCTGATGAGTAAAATGGCTCTTAATTACCAAAAGTTTCATTAGGGATGATTAACACCTCCACCCCCTCCTGCCATTGGGAAAAAAAGCATTGGAGCTGCCACTTCCCAGCCTATCCTTTGTCAAGGAGTGCTCCTTCCCCATCCTAGGGCAAGTATCTGGCATTTATTTGTCACTACAAGTGCCCTCAGCAATTGTGCAGCACACAGTAATGGAGAAAGGGAGGAAGCTGGGCTAAAGAAATTGGAAGTAAATAAGTGGTTTCCTGCAAAGAGACGCATGGCCCGAGGGCATGACAGGAAGACCCCAGGAGACCTGAGCATCTCCTGCAGCCCGGGCCTGCTCAGCACCCACAGGCTCCTGACAAACAGGAAGAGGGAAATAAATGCTGCACAGCTGGTAATTTCCCTGGTATTGGCTGAGTGGCAGAGGATGAAGCTATCCTCCTAATTAATTGCAATCGGTTTTGGACAAAGTGGGAGTGAGGGAGAGCAGCCTCTGCTCACTGGAGTGGGAAGCAAGAGCCTCTGGATGGAAATCTGGGTGCTGAAGGAGCTGCGGCTCCTCAGGCTCAAGTGCTGCCAACCCTGGGGAAGGGGGTGAGAGACAGAAAGGAACCCGTACCTCTCTCCGTGGCCGGATGTGGGTGGCTGCAGGATACACTATGCATTGTTCCCCAGATATGGCTGGGGCTGCAGGATATCTGGAGAAGCTACCAGACCCCACGGGTGAGTGTGAGGTGCTGGACTGGGCCCTCCACCATTTCATTTAATCTTTTCTCCAAGAAAAGTTGTGTGTAGGTGCTGCCAAGGTTGTGAGGACATCATAACAATTTGGAGTGAAGCAGAAAAACTGGCTTAAGTTGCTCTCACCTGTTGAAAAGTTAAACCCAAAAGGTTATACTGTCCTATAACATTATGTGGGTGCTGGGTGAAGGGTTTGGATGGAAACAATACAGCCAGCAAGCATCCAGCTGGAGGGAGGGGAAGTTTCCTAAGGTCTGATAAACCCCAGGGATGCAGCAGTCCCGCTCTGTCAGCCCCACTGATAAACTGGGGCTGACCAGCACCTGCTGCACCCCAGCAAGGACACCCCTCTGCCAGCCCCCAAGTCCCCAGAAGGCCTTCTGCAGCACCCATGAGTGCCTGTCACACCAGCAGCCCTGGGGCTGGAGACAGACCTGGCATCGTTATATGTTGCCTTGGCTTCTTGCAGTTCTCCCAGTATCAGTCTGCTAAAAATAATCCCAATACAGCAAAGAGAAGGCAACAAGCACCTAAGACTTCCAAGCTTTGCTTCATGGAGCTTTTTCATTTTGGCAGATGGGGCTGGATGGGCTGATGTGGCCATGCTTTCATCCCAAGGGGCCCTGGGAGCTGGGGGGGATCTGCCTTTCCCTGTCTAGCCCCCAATTAGGGCTAGAAAAGCTCCACCAAGGTGCCAGACCCACTTTGGTTTCCTCCCATCTGCTTTCCCAGCAATGGGAGACTGCTGACAGCAATGGTGCTGCTCCTGCCACCGACTCTCCCTTGGTCGCATCCCTGCACCCTGCTGCCCCCCACAAGCCAGGGGACCGCTCAGCTCTGGAGGAGCCCTGTGAGTGCTGCTCCCACTGCCTGCATGGCTTCCTTTGGGGCTTTTTCTGTGGTTTGGGGGGTTTTATCCAGGCTCAGTTGGGAGGGGAAGATAATGACCCCATGCTTTCACCCTCGGGTGTCACAGCTCCACTGAAACGTCAGGATAATATTCCTCAGGTTTTCCTCTCTGTCTAACAGTGGCTGATTGAAACTGCTGAGAGGTCTCAGATGTTCAGAAAATCCCAGTGAACACTAGAAATACATATTTTTATCTTGTAGGGGTGATTACTCAGCTGCTTGTGTATTATATTTGCACCTGAATCTATGCACTGGGTTACTGATGGGAGAGCAGCAACCAGAATGGGTTTCTCCAGACCACAAGCCAAGAAAAAACATCAGGAAAAGAATTTCAGGAGGGGTGATGTGTGAATGGAGATATAAAAAGTTCTGTTGGGCTTGGTATGAGAAAAGGGCAACTGAATCAGATTAAATGTTTCATTTTGGAGCCTAAATTCCTTCTTTGAATTGTACTGGGGTACATTTGGTGAGGAAATGTCAGTACAGAAGTGTAAAATCCTTCTGAGACAACTGGTGTGAAAGTCTGACTTGGGGAAAAAAAATGGATTTTCTTTTTCTCCTTCCTAAAAACTGTGATGAAAAAAACAGGAACTCGTGAGATGTTTGACTCAACATGGCTGCCTATTTCTGTTCGAGGGAAAAAAAGAAACCCCATGCTGATGTTGTGACTCAAAACCGCTGCCCGGTGCCAGCAGCAGCTCCCATGCTGCTCACTGCCAGCATTCCCAGCTCCACATAGGTCTGTCTGACAGCTCCCACATGGGATGTCTGTCCTGCCACTCACCTGGCTCAACATCTCCTGGTGACCTGGCATCAGGCACTGGCTCCTGATGTCAGTAATGGGGATAATACCCAGCTTTTAAGGGATGAAGTGCATTGGGCAGGGGAGTAGGTCAATTGCCAGAGCGATTCCTCATCAGCATCTGTCAGGGAAGATTAATCCTAAGTAGGTTGTGGGCTGGTTTCCAGCAGCACTTTTAATAATCGGATGCCATGCACTGTTTGAGCAACTTGCAGAAATGAAGCTGCCTCATTACAATGAAGAAATAAATCTGTTGACAGGAGATAGCTCATTTGCTGGGGATGTTAAAGCTGGTGACAACCCCAAACCCTCTCCTTGGTTGCAGCATTGCCTGTGTCGGTCCAGGAGGGATGTGCAACCATCACAGCACCTTCAAAAAATGTAAACAAGGCTCTGAGCTGGTGCTTTCAAGGTCTTGAAGGTAAAAAAAGAGCCTTCTGGGGAAGGGGCCAGGCTGGGTTTTGGGGCTGGGAGCCCACACACCAGGTTTGTGCCTCAGGGCATGGCCATGGCTCTGGTGGCACCATGGGGGCAAGCATCACCCTGCACCTCCTCGGTGACATCACTAAGCTGGCCGGCAAGTGCCAATGTTTCACTGCCACAGTGAAAAGGCATTTCTCCTCTCTGGAAAGAGAGGAGGCTCCTGCAGGCAACCCGGGCTGACCCCCATAAGAGGATTACTGGGCTATTAGTGGATTGGGACCGTGGGGAGGGTGTTTGGAGAAATTTACTCTCCCGCCCCTCGAGAAGGGGCACTCATGGTCCACGTGGCTGCGCTCCACATCCCTGTCCCCATCCCTCTCAGCCAAAGGTTACCAGCAGATATGAAGACAAGCATGGTGTGAAGACACCTGGTCAGGCTGCAGCTGGCCCTTGGAGCCCTGGATGCGCTCATGGCTACAATTTTCCATGGTTGGGATTTGCACTGGGCAAGCCCAAGCCCCCACAGTGCTGGCCACCAACTGTGGGGGACAGCCAGCTCACTCAGGAAAGCTCCTTCCTCCAGAGCTGGAGGGATCCCAGAGACTTACATTTATTTAACCTGAAAACATAGCAGGGTGGAAAGAAATCCGGGAGCAGCATTGTCAGGGTCCGATTGGAGAAAACCCCAGTGCTGGACCCTGTTTCAGTTTGTGATCCTAAGAGTGAAATTAAGACGCAAACGAGGTCAAGTACTGTAATCGATTAGTAAGTTTATTAATAAAGACAGTTATTATAAAAAAAGGAAATTATTGTAATAAAGGGGATAGTGATAGGACAGATTGGAAAAAAGGTAGAAAAATGAAGCAAGGATTCGGGGTGCAGAGAGAGAGAAAGAGAGAGAAAAAGAGTCACCACCATGGATCCAGCAGTGTCCTGGTGATCTGTCATCATTGTCGGTGGTGGGAGTCCTTCAGGGTTTGTAGTCAGTATTGGAGCAGAGTGTCCCCCATGAGTCTGTAGTAGCTGTCAGAGGTGAGTGTACTCATGGAGGCATCCTTCTGGAGGTACTCTTGAAGGTACCCTGTGGAGTGTCTCGTGGAGTTACCCTCATGGCGATGTCTCATGGAGGGTGTCCCTCAGGGTCCGTAGTAGTCATTGGCAGAGAGTGTCCTCACAGAGGTGTCCTTCTGGAGTCATCCTCATGGCAATGGCTCCCTGGCGATGTGCCTCTTGGTGATTACCTTTTCCCCCTTTTATAATGAGTTGGGGGGAGTACCTCTGTTCTTCATGTCACGTATTACAGGTTCCTGGTGAACCAGTTTCCCTGGTCTTTCAGACAGCTCTTCAACTGTGTGTGTCTGCACACTCACAGGTGTCTGCAGCAATTCTTGGGATAATGGGTAGCAATTCCTCACACCAATCCTCAAGAGTCTTAGCTCTTTCCCACTCATCCCTCAGGCAATAGATGGTGGAGTCCCAGTTGAGCTCCTCACACCCTTCTCCCAGGCAATGGATATGGGAGTCTTAACTCCTCCCACCCATCTCTGAGACAAAAGATAGGTGGATTTCCATCTCAGTTTCTCAGACCAATCTTTGAGGCAATGGACAGTGGAGTCTGATTTCAGATCAGTCTCTCACAGGTATTGACAGTGAAATCCCATTATTTGGCATGAAATATGCATGTGCTGTAACTGCATGGGAAGGCATGAGCTTCATCCCTGGGCTGGGCATCCTCAGCCCTGGTGAGGGCAGTGAGATGGTGTGGGGGTTTAAACCGTAAATTTCCCTTCTCCCTCCTTTTCCGCCCCCACCACCACCACCACCACTCCGATGGGGGGAAATGGGGAGAGGAACCAAAGAAAATGTAACTCCCACGGGTTGAGATAAGAACAGTCCAGTAACTAAGATACAATACAAATCACTACTGCCACCACCACCACCAATAATAATGACAAAGTAAATACAAAGGGAGAGGATACAACCGTTTCGCCGCCCGACCGAGCCGAGAGACCGCGCGCCGCTCCAGGGACCGCGCGCCGCTCCAGGGACCGCGCGCCGCTCCAGGGACCGCGCGCCGCTCCAGGGACCGCGCGCCGCTCCAGGGACCGCGTGGCGCGAGCGAGCGACCGCCCCCGCTCCCCCCACCGCGTGCTGCGCGAGCCCCACCCCACCCCGAATCCAACCTCCTGGTAATGACGTGCGGAATAACCTCATTGGTCAGCCCGGGTCAGGCGCCCTGTCTCCCCTCCCCCAGCTTTTCTCTCTTTCCCGGCGTAACAAGAGACTCTGCGGGGGGGACGGGGACGGGGGAAGCTGAACCCATAACATTCAGCTTCTGCTGCTTCTGCTGCTTCTGCTGATGCTGCTGCTGATGCTGCTGCTGATGCTGCTGGTGCTGCTGCTGATGCTGCTGCTGCTGCTGCTGCTGCTGATGCTGATTCTGCTGATGCTGATTCTGCTGATGCTGCTGCTGCTTCTGCTTCTGCTGCTGCTGCTGCTGCTTCTGCTGCTTCTTATTCTTCTGCTTCTGCTTCTTCTTCTTCTGCTTCTTCTGCTTCTGCTGCTTCTGCTTCTGCTTCTTCTGCTTCTGCTTCTTCTGCTGCTTCTTCTTCTTCTTCTGCTTCTTTTTCTTCTTCTTCTGCTTCTGCTTCTTCTTCTTCTGCTTCTGCTTCTTCTGCTTCTGCTTCTGCTGCTTCTTCTGCTGCTTCTTCTTCTGCTTCTTCTGCTTCTGCTTCTGCTGCTTCTGCTTCTGCTGCTGCTTCTGCTTCTGCTGCTGCTTCTTCTTCTGCTTCTGCTGCTTCTGCTGCTGCTGCTTCTGCTGCTTCTGCTGCTGCTGCTGCTTCTGCTGCTGCTGCTGCTGCTGCTTCTGCTGCTGCTGCTTCTTCTTCTTCTGCTTCTTTTTCTTCTTCTGCTTCTGCTGCTGCTTCATCTTCTTCTGCTTCTTTTTCTTCTTCTGCTTCTGCTGCTGCTTCTTCTTCTTCTGCTTCTTTTCTTCTTCTTCTGCTTCTGCTGCTGCTTCTTCTGCTTCTGCTTCTTCTGCTTCTGCTTCTGCTGCTGCTTCTTCTGCTGCTTCTGCTTCTGCTGCTTCTGCTGCTGCTTCTGCTGCTGCTTCTGCTTCTTCTGCTGCTTCTTCTTCTGCTTCTGCTGCTGCTTCTGCTGCTTCTGCTGCTTCTGCTTCTGCTGCTGCTGCTTCTTCTGCTTCTGCTGCTTCTGCTTCTGCTTCTGCTGCTGCTTTTGCTGCTGCTTCTGCTTCTGCTTCTTCTGCTTCTGCTGCTTCTGCTGCTTCTTCTTCTGCTGCTTCTGCTGCTTCTTCTGCTGCTTCTGCTGCTTCTGCTGCTGCTTCTGCTTCTTCTGCTTCTTCTTCTGCTTCTGCTTCTTCTGCTGCTTCTGCTTCTGCTGCTCCTGCTTCTGCTTCTGCTTCTTCTGCTTCTTCTGCTTCTTCTTCTGCTTCTTCTGCTTCTTCTTCTTCTGCTGCTTCTGCTTCTTCTTCTGCTTCTGCTTCTGCTTCTTCTGCTTCTTCTGCTTCTTCTGCTGCTTCTTCTGCTGCTGCTTCTGCTGCTTCTGCTTCTTCTGCTGCTGCTGCTTCTTCTTCTGCTGCTTCTGCTGCTTCTTCTTCTCCTGCTTCTTCTTCTTCTGCTTCTTCTTCTCCTGCTTCTTCTTCTTCTGCTTCTTCTTCTTCTGCTTCTTCTTCTTCTGCTTCTTCTGCTTCTGCTTCTTCTGCTGCTGCTGCTGCTTCTGCTGCTGCTTCTTCTGCTGCTTCTTCTTCTCCTGCTTCTGCTTCTTCTGCTTCTGCTTCTTCTTCTTCTGCTTCTTCTGCTTCTGCTTCTTCTGCTTCTGCTTCTTCTGCTTCTGCTTCTTCTGCTTCTGCTTCTTCTGCTTCTGCTGCTTCTTCTGCTGCTGCTTCTTCTGATGCTGCTCCTTCTGGTTCTGCCCTCTGTGAGACAGCTGCTCGCGTCAGCTGAGCTGCCGGCTCCTGTGCAAGTCCCTTTGAGGACTTGAGGCTTCCTCAGTGGCTCTTGCAACTCTGATTTGAGGCTTCTGGACACTGAGCTTCCCCCCAGTTAGGTGTTGCAGGCGTCCTCTCTCGAGCTGCTCACCTCAGCAATTGACCGTCAATGGTCAATGATGCCCTGTTTAAATCTGCCACTGCCTTTCTTGGCGCTGCCCCCTGTGCCAGGAGTTAATTATATTAAACCACACATCATTCTGTGAAATATGAGCTCACTCCACTAATCGAGATAACAGAATTTTATTGAGGGACAAAATCAATAAAGCAAAAGCAACAGCACTGGGTACGTGACCGTAGCCAGAGGCACACTGATTAGCATTTGTTACAGGTTACAGTACAGTTGTTACTTTCACTATTGCATTAGTCATATACATATTCATCATTCCCGCGTATAGGAGGGACTAGCTCCAGAAACTTATTCTTATAAGTCTCCTCCTCTTGGTGTCTGCACACTGCTCTCCGGTGATTGTGGGCAGGGGTCTTGAGGATGAAGTAAGCAGTCTTCCTCATGTGGGCAGGGGTCTTCAAGATGACGTAAGCCATCTTCCTCATGGTGCACTTTTCACCTTTGGCACAGTTGGATGCCCCAGTAATCACAAAACAAGCTGAAACTAGCCATATCTGTAATTTTTGTGATAGCTGGCAAAGATTTAGAACAGTGTGACCTTCCTGAAAAATTTATCGCAGGATGGGCAGGCAAGAAGTATCCCAACCTAGCAGATGTTTGGGAGGCACTGTCTCTAAACCGACTGATAAGTAGAAGTATGGTGTGAAATAATTCATTCATGTTTAGTGGGGCCACTACATCCTGTTATCTCCCCACAGACTTACAACATAGACATTGTCCTTTATCTTCGATCTAAGTTAAGCTAAAAGTACTTTAACCCTATGTTTTCCAGGCACTAGCTTTTCTCATATCAAGCCCCCCCCCTTTTTTTCTTTTACCTTTAGAAATTCTTCTGCTATGTGACTCCATTTTGCTCAAGAGTTCTGGCCATTTTCAACTTGTTGTCTAATCTTGTGTCTTTAGCGAGCTTTGTTCCTGTTATTGCAGATTCATACAGTTATATCCACATAGCAACACCTATGATTTGTGAATGCCAATACATTTATGAGTTTATCACAATTCCGCCCTTTTTCTTAATCTATTTGTCTTGAGCCATAATTTCCATTTCTGCCTTTTCTCATTCGTTCATTTTTTTTGAACAATAGTTTTTCCTCCTCAAACTGATCATCATGAGACCGAATTTTTAACATTCTAATTTTTGATTCTGTTCCCTCAGGTGTAACTATTTCAAATTGTTATTTCTCTAATTGATCCTAAGGACCATTCTACTCACCAGGGGAACAACAAAAGGTACAACAAGAAAAACAGTTATTAATAAAGCAAAACACAGCAGGATTCCTCTAAACCCCTCAAAGTTCTACCAGTTATCGTTCCACCATTTTTCCATATCCAAATTAAACCCTTTCCAGGTTTGAACGGGAACATGTGCAACCTTTTTCATTTCAGTAATAATCTTTTCATTAGCTTTTCCTTCGTGTTCTCTCTGTAAACAACAGTTGGATAGATTGAATTTCCCCCACACACACCCTTCCTGGGCTAAAAGGTAATCCAGGGCTAAGCGATTTTGATATACCACCGTGCGAATTTTGCTATTCTGTTTGGCTAATATGGTTAATGCATCACCAGTTTTGTTAGTCACAATTTCTAGGATTGCTCGCAACCTAATTATGTCCAGCTGGAGACCAGTAACGAGTGGTGACCCTCAGGGATCAGTGTTGGGACCGGTCTTGTTCAACATCTTTGTTGGTGACATGGACAGTGGGATTGAGTGCGCCCTCAGCAGTTTTGGTGATGACACCAAGCTGTGTGGTTCAGTTGATACGCTGGAGGGAAGGGATGCCATCCAGAGGGACCTTGACAGGCTTGTGAGGTGGGCTGATGCCATCCTGATGAAGTTTAACCATGCCAAGTGCAAGGTCCTACACCTGGGTCAGAGCAATCCCAGGCACAGCTACAGGTTGGGAAGAGAAGAGATTCAGAGAAGCCCTGTGGAGAAGGACTCAGGGGTGTTGGTTGATGAGAAAATGAACATGAGAGGGCAGTGTGTGCTTGCAGCCCAGAAACCAACCATATCCTGGGCTGCATCAAAAGGACCAAGACCAGCAGGTCGAGGGAGCTGATCCTGCCCCTCTATTCTGCTCTCCTGAGACCTCACTTGGAGTACTGTGTGCAGTTCTGGTGTCCTCAGCACAAAAAGGACATGGAACTGTTGGAACAAGTGCAGAGAAGGGCCACGAGGATGATCAGGGGACTGAAGCACCTCCCGTATGAAGATAGGCTGAGAAAGTTGGGGCTGTTCAGCCTGGAGAAGGGAAGGCTGTATGGAGACCTCATAGCAGCCTTCCAATATCTGAAGGGGGCCTATAAGGATGCTGGGAGGGACTCTTCATGAGGAACTGTAGTGAGAGGACAAGGGGTAACGGGTTCAAACTTAAACAGGGGAAGTTTAGATTGGATATGAGGAAGAAATTCTTTACTGTAAGGGTGGTGAGGCACTGGAATGGTTTGCCCAGGGAAGTTGTGAATGCTTAATCCCTGGCGGTGTTTAAGGCCGGGTTGGACAGAGCCTTGGATGGCATGGGTTAGTGTGAGGTGTCCCTGCCCATGGCAGGGGTGTTGGAACTAGATGATCTTAAGGTCCTTTCCAACCCTAACTATTCTATGATTCTATGATTACGCTTGCTGGGCTGTTTATGTTGGTAATTTCAGTTCACCCTCCCTCTATTCCATCTTTCCCCACGACCGCACTTCCAACCACCACTCTGCTGATTTTCCATTTTCAGTCTCACATTCACACACACACATATGGGATCCCACAGACACACTCCACACAGTTACAACACTTGAGACAGTGACAGAGACTAGAATTCAATCAAACAAACAACAATTAATAACACAGTTATAACATCCTGTCAGAAATACCAAAATCACAAGACCAAAATCATTACTGTAACAAGCCACAAAATATGTCGGATGCCAGTAAGACTAAAAACCATTTCCACAAGACACCCCCTGTGTCTTGTAGGACCCAAACCACAAGATGCCCCCTGTTTCTTGTGGGTGTATACCAAACGGACGCTAGCAGTTGGGCATACTCCTTTACCTATGAGATTTCCTATCCCGATTTACGGAAGGCTTCCTAACCATGCGTACGCTTCCCAACTTTGCGTACGCTTACCAAACCAATTTAGTACCCTAACAAACCAACTCTTGGGGCGAGCACCCATGCTCTTTACCTTGCATAGGGTGTCTCCTTATGACTTATAGGTATCCTCTTTTCCTGATACATACCTGATGATTCACTAGTGATGGTCCTTGACTGCCCCTGTGTTGACTGAAAACTCCTATGTCTCCCCCTGGGGTCCTACTTTTAAAAACTCCAATGTCATACATAGCACCTGTCATGGGTTCAGCAGTAGCAGTCATTTTTCTCCTTCATAGCTGGTGCAGCGCTGTGTTTTTGATTTTGGGCCTGGGAACAGCGCTGATATCACCAGCGTTTTCAGTTACTGCCTGGTAGTGTTTTGGTCTGGCCAAGGACTTTCTGAGCCTCATGCTCTGCCAGGGAGGAGGGGAAGCCAGGAGGAAGCAGAGACAGGACACCTGACCCAAACTGACCAAAAAGGTTATTCCATACCACAGCACGTCATGTCCAGGATGTGAAACCGGAGGGCAGAGACCCGGAAGGGTGTGGTGGTGCAGTGGGGGGTTCGCTGCTGGGGGGTGCACTGGCTGGGTCGGGTTTGGTGAGCAGTTGTATTCTCTTTCTTTGTATTTCTCTTGTATTATTACTGGTGGTAGAAGTAGTGATTTGTGTTATACCTTAGTTACTAAACTGTTCTTATCTGAACCTGTGGAAGTTGCATTCTTTCAATTCTCCTCCCCATCCCCTTCGGACTGGGGGAAGAAAGAGAGGGAAGTGAGTGAGTGAACGACTTCGTGAGTTTTTAGAGGCTTAAAACCACGACACACCATACAATGCATACATACATAGCATGCATACAATGTCACACATAGCAACACCTATGATTTGTGAAAGCCAGTACATTTATGTGTTTATCACAATTCTCTGTTTTTTAAATATAATCTGAAAGTTGGTTAGTTTTGCATTACTACAGAGCAACCCATTGAAATATCTGATCATCATGAGACCTTTTTCGCATAAATGTTAACATTTGAAGGGCTTGATTTATTTCTCCCTAGTAAGCTTTGCTTACACCAAAAAAAAAAGAAAAAGAATTGTCAAAGCAGTTTTCCCTAAGGAAGGGATCAAAATAGTTCTGTGCTTAGCACCTGAAGCAACCTTCAGGATGCTGTCTGGTGCAGCTCCAGGTAGGAGTCAGTGCTGCCACTGCAAGCCCAGTGAGCACCCTTAGGACCAGAGTAACAAGGTGTGATGCCCTGGGTGGGATTTTCCTTTCCCAAGGAGTTGATTCCTGATCTTCAGGAAGAGTAGGTGGGAACAAGGTGGGTGAGATCAGGCAATATACCCCAGGGGATGTATGGTTTTACACAGGGTGATGAGAGATTTTAGGACAGATGGGGCTGAACTGCAAACCATGGCACCAGGATGCTCAGAGCCTGGGGCAGGAATGTTCAGCAGCTGGTGAGCTGGAGCACCACCTGTGAACACCTGAAATGGTGTCTGGATAAGGGGCTGCAAGGGCAGGGACACCCTTGCTAGCAATAAAGGAAAATGGGAGCTTCTGGTATGCTAAATACAAAATGAGAAGCTTTGTGGGGCGCTTATTGTCTTTAAAATCACATAGAAATGCACATGGGCATCAAGGGCTGAACCATCATCCCATGTGCTCAGGACAGGCGGGTGCCAAACTATGCTGCTCTGTGCAGTGATGGGTACAGAGGATAAAGGGCCAGACATCCTTATCACTTCTGTTCTCAAACACAAAGAAAAGGAGCAAAGCCTGAGCTGGGAGGTGTTGGGAGGAGCAGGATCTGTCCCACAGCTGAGCTCTGCTCCCTGCATGAGGAGCAGCTGGCTCCGCTTGACTTTACCCGTATGTGTCTGCATTCACGTGGGCAATAAACCATTTGGGTTTAGACAAACTTGAACTTCAGCTCCTACTCCATGTCAGCCATCAGAAATTATGCATTTGTTGTGAAATGAAGCCAAGGGAATAGCATAGAAAGCTTTTTTTCAATATGCCTTAAATAGCCAAACGTTTATTCTGTAGGCAATGAGATTCTTACACATTTCAGTCAGATAATGAGGATAATGTTTCTGGCTTAAGAAAACACTGCTAACATCAGCAGAGGGGAAATGCGCATTTCAGTTTATAACCTTAAGTTACAAATTTGCATGCAAATGTATATTTAGAAATTTGAAAGAGCTAAATCATACATTTTGGGCAGGCTTTTCTTTGCAAAAGAAATTTCCAGCATGGATAGGACTTTGTATTAAATTCCATTATGTTGCTTAAAAAAAAATAATAATAAAAGCTATAGAAAAGCAAAGGACCTCTGTGAAACACAGCTGTGCTCTTCCCTAAGGCACATCCTATGTGCAGCTTCCCTGGTGGGACCTGGGAGTGCTCAGCCCCTCCAGGAGAATTATCCCAATTTGACATTTGTAGATTGATTTTTGCAGCCTGTGCATGTTGCATTTGCCCCCAGATTTTGGGTTCGTTTTACCTTTCAGACAATTTAGGGGACAGAGTGCTGCTGGGGAATGCGGTACGGTTGGGTACCCCCAAAACCTCTTGGCAAAACTCATGGGGAGATGGTATCTTCTCTCAAGTAACAAGTGATAGGACAAGAGGAAACGGCCTCAAGCTGTACCAGGAGAGGTTTAGAGTGGCTATTAGGAACAATTTATTCACTGAGAGGGTGATCAGGTATTGGAACAGGCTTCCCAGGGCAGTGGTAGAATCACCATCCCTGGAAGTGTTCACAAACTGTGCAGACGAGGCCCTTAGTGACATGGTTTAGCAGTGGGCTTGGCAGTGTTGGGCTAAAGTTGGACTTGATGACCTTAAAGGCTTTTTCCAGCCTAGTTGATTCTATGATTCTATGGGTTCATCTCCTCTCCCTGCCAGACAAACGGGATGCATCCCTGGGTTTTGGGTGGATGCACCACTGAAAAGCCCTGAAATATTTGTTTTCTTGCCATTTTCTAAATAATAAACAATATTAGGAGTTTTCCTAATGTTTGACCTAAAGGACCCCAAAAACATTCGTCCTCATCAGAGCATTACTTATTTTCCCCATGGAAAGCATTCCCCCAACATAACCCAAACACACAAAGCCTGAAACCACTATTTCCAGCAAAAAAACCACCCTAACCAGTAATGACACATATTTCTGCCCCACCACCACAAGGAAAACTCTCCTCCAAACAGTGGCACTCTTTAAAATAACTTTAAATATGCTTTTAAAATTCTTCCCCTCCTTATTTAAGTTTGATAGGTGGACTACTTGGTGGATAAAGAATTGGCTGGATGGCCGCATGCAGAGAGTTGTGGTCAACAGCTAAATGTCCAACTGGAGATGGGTAACGAGTGGTGTCCCTCAGGGGATGGTGTTGGGACCAATCCTGTTCAACATCATTGTTGGTGACATGGATAGTAGGATTGAGTGCACTGTCATGGATTCAGCAGCAGCAGTCATTTTTCCCCTTCTTGGTAGCTGTTGCAGTGCTGTATATTTTGATTTTGTGCCTGGGAACTGCGCTGATAACACCAGCGTTTTCAGTTTCTGCCTGGTAGTGTTTTGGTCTGGCCAAGGACTTTCTGAGCCTCATGCTCTGCCAGGGAGGAGGGGAAGCCAGGAGGAAGCAGAGACAGGACACCTGACCCAAACTGACCAAAGAGGTTATTCCATACCACAGCATGTCTTGTCTAGGATGTGAAACCGGAGGGCAGAGACCCGGAAGGGTGTGGTGGTGCAGTGGGGGGTTCGCTGCTGGGGGGTGCACTGGCTGGGTCGGGCTTGGTGAGCAGTTGTATTCTCTTTCTTTGTATTTCTCTTGTATTATTATTGGTGGTAGCAGTAGTGATTTGTGTTATACCTTAGTTACTAAACTGTTCTTATCTGAACCTGTGGAAGTTGCATTCTTTCAATTCTCCTCCCCATCCCCTTCGGACTGGGGGAAGAAAGAGAAGGGAGTGAGTGAGAGAGAAAACTTCGTGGTTGACTGGACTTAAACCGTGACAGTGCACCCTCAGCAAGTTTGGTGATGACACCAAGCTGTGTGGTTCGGTTGATACGCTGGAGGGAAGGGATGCCGTCCAGAGGGACCTTGACAGGCTTGTGAGGTGGGCCAATGCCAACCTCATGAAGTTCAACAGTGCGAAGTGCAAGGTCCTACACCTGGTTCGCGGCAATCCCAGGCACAGCAACAGGTTGGGAAGAGAAGTGATTCAGAGCAGCCCTGTGAGAAGGACTCAGGGGTGTTGGTTGATGAGAAAATGAACATGAGAGGGCAGTGTGTGCTTGCAGCCCAGAAAGCCAACCGTATCCTGGGCTGCATCAAAAGGACCAAGACCAGCAGGTCGAGGGAGCTGATCCTGCCCCTCTACTCTGCTCTCCTGAGACCTCACTTGGAGTACTGTGTGTAGTTCTGGCGTCCTCAGCATAAAAAGGTCATGGAACTGATGGAACAAGTCCAGAGAAGGGCCACAAGGATGATCAGGGGACTGGAGCATATCCCATATGAAGATAGGCTGAGAAAGTTGGGGCTGTTCAGCCTGGAGAAGGGAAGGCTGTATGGAGACCTCATAGCAGCCTTCCAATATCTGAAGGGGGCCTATAAGGATGCTGGTGAGGGACTCTTCATGAGGGACTGTAGTGATAGGACAAGGGGTAACTGGTTCTAATTTACAGAGCGGAAGTTTAGGTTAGATATAAAGAAGAAGTTCTTTACTCTAAGGGAGGTGAGGCACTGGAACAGGTTGTCCAAAAGAAGTTGTGAATGCTTAATCCCTGGCGGTGTTCAAGGCCGGGTTGGACAGAGCCTTGGGTGGCATGGTTTAGTGTGAGGTCTCCCTACCCATGGCAGGGGTGTTGGAACTAGATGAACTTAAAGTCCTTTCCAACCCTAACTATTCTATGATTCTGTGATTCTTTAATTGTTTTTATTTGTAGTAAACTGAAATTGGATAGATTTGGATTAGACATTAGGAAGAAATTCTTCCCTGTGAGGGTTATGAGACACTGGCACAGGTTGCCCAGAGAAGCTGTGGCTGCCCCATCCCTGGCAGAGTTCAAAGCCAGTTTGGATGGGACTTGGAGCAACCTGGTCTAATGGAAGGTGTCTCTGCCCGTGGCAGGGGATTGGAACTGGTTGAGCATTAAGGTCCCTTCCAACCCAAACCAGTCTGGGATTCTATGAGTCCATGAGATGCTCATGTGTGATTTATTAAATAACTCCTCCTGTGTGCATGGAAAGCCACCTGTTAGTTGTGGAGAGTTAACCACCATCATCTCACCTATGTTTGTATTTGACGTCAGCACCCACCACCTATGGGGCTGGGGGAGGGCATCAGCATGTGCTTCCCCATGATTACACACTCCTACAAATACCATTTGTTTGGAAAACCAGGTGGTTTGGGTTGCAGAAGAAGGGCTGTGTGTCTTGGTACCCATTGCATTGATGTTTGTATCCAAGCCCTGCCTACCTCTGGCCGTGCACGGACATGCTGGCGCTGGTCACCTGCCTGGGTTCTCCCTCACTACAGGGATGGTGTATTTCTGTGCCTCAAAGCACAACACATGAAGGATCCCCCATAAGAAAAAAAATCAGGAATTGGAAGCAGCAGTGTTGCTATGGAACCAGACATGAGTGCTCAACTTCTTCTTCCCCTAAAGGAGACCAAGAGAAATCCCTTAATTCCAGGTCATGTGCAAAGAGGCGATTGGCTGGTGGATCCAAAGCCTCTGTGCTGGCTTCTCTGGGGTGCTGCAATCCCCTACAGCTACCCAGAACATGGAGAGGGCAATGATGGAGGGTGGAGAGGGCAGCAATGTATAATGGGAAGGACAACAATGAAGGATGGAAGAAGAGATGTTGGAGGATGGGGAGGACAATGATGGAGAGCACCTAATCAGAGGGAGAAGAGTTGAATCAGGAACAACTAGGGGCTGTGGTTGTGGCCACTCAACCCAGAAGAATTTTCATTAAGCTTTAATGCAATCTTGCATCAGTGGACATTATTTATAAGCCTCTAGCATTCCTGTATCATTAGGCTTGAAAAAGGTATAAATTATGGATCACACTAATGACAAACACAGGGCTAAGAGCCTTCTGGGTAGGGTGCATAACTATCACCTGGCTGGTGACTGCCTGCAATCCACCTGCACATCCCGGGATTGCTGGTGGGCCAGGAGTACTGCATGTCCCCACTACAGCCACCCGACACAGCACAGATCCTCAGTCCTCTGCAGCGGGATCTTCCTCATGGAGCTCAAATCCCAATGTATGGCCTGGAGTACTGAAGTGACTCTCACCCACGTTGTCATCCAGCTTGGAAACCATCTGGCTTCTGTTGCTAAAAATAACTCTGACTTTTCCTTTTTTTTTTTTTCCTGAAAATGTTCTATTTTCCAAAGCAAAGCCCCAGAGAATGCTATATTCATCTCCCCAGTGGGCTGAGAAGCCAGATAGTTTTCTTCACACCAAAATAGCCATGATTTTATACAGATTCATCATTTCTTTTCAGGTTGCTTCCCATTGGGATCCTCCAGCAGCCAGGGAAAGGAGGCTCCCTGGTGCTGCCCTATTCCTGAGCTAACACATCTCAGACTTAATGGACTTGCTAGTGCACTGCTTTTTTCCCTCCAGAAATTCTGATTTTCTAGAACTTTCTACTTCTTTAACACTGACAGTTGCAGAGCTGATGGTCTCATCTTTTAAAGGGACATCAAGCTGAAGGGAGTTTAAAACATGCAGCCAAGATAACAGGTTTGCTGCTGGCGCTGCAAAATGCCACCTGGATCTCTCTCCCTGTGAAGTCAGTTCAGAGATTGCAGTATTTCCCAGATTAAGCCATTTTAAAGAATTTGACAGCACAGGGGATGCTGGCAACACTCAGTGCTGAGATCCAGCTCACCATCACTATGGGTTGCCAGAAAAAGCGGAAAATTCAGGTTTAATTCAAAGCAAGAGCACCTCCCGTATGAAGACAGGCTGATAAAGTTAGGGCTGTTCAGCCTGGAGAAGAGAATGCTGCATGGGGACCGCATAGCAGCCTTCCAGCATCTGAAGGGGGCCTGTAGGGATGCTGGGGGGGGGACTCTTCATCAGGGATTGTGGAGGCAGGACAAGGGGTAATGGGTTCAAACTTAAACAAGGGAAGT
This sequence comes from Myiopsitta monachus, assembly GCA_017639245.1. Classification (NCBI taxonomy): domain Eukaryota; kingdom Metazoa; phylum Chordata; class Aves; order Psittaciformes; family Psittacidae; genus Myiopsitta; species Myiopsitta monachus. Next base: position 10,071,169 of record CM029940.1, read on the forward strand.
TTAGGTTAGATATAAGCAAGAAGTTCTTTACTGTGAGGGTGGTGAGGCACTGGAACAGGTTGCGCAAGGAAATGCAAATGATCCATTCCTGGCAATGTTCAAGGCCAGGTTAGACAGAGCCTTGGGTGACATGGTTTAGTGTGAGGTGTCCCTACAGTGTAGTGTCACCTACTACAAGCTCAGGAGTGTTGCATCCCAACGAGAAGGAAGTGCTGCAGGAGAGCCAGGAGACCTCCTTGGATGGATAAGGAGCTGCTGAGGAAACTTTGAGGGAAAAAAGAGGCTTATAAAAGGTGGAAGCAAGGACAGGCAGCCTGGGAAGAAAACAGTAATGCTGTCCGGGAAGCTAGGGACCAGGTTAGGAAAGCTAAGGCCCACTTAGAATTCAACTTGGCTAGGGATGTGAAAGATAACAGGAAGGGATTCTTTATGTATGTAGCGAATAAAAGACAGACTAGGGACAATGTGGGCCCTCTCCAGAAGCTATCGGGAGAACAGGCTACCCTAGATTTGGAGAAGGCTGAGGTTCTTAATGACTTCTTTGCCTCAGCCTTCACCAGCAAGTGCTCTGACCACACCACCCAAGTCCTGGAAGGCAGACACAGGGACTGTGAGAATGAAGACCCTGGGCCCACTGTAGGAGACGATCAGGTTCGAGATCATCTCAATAGCCTGAAAGTGCACAAATCCATGGGACGTGATGAAATCCATCCGCAGGTCCTGAAGGAGCTGGCAGATGAAGCTGCTAAACCCCTGTCCGTCATATTTGAAAAATCATGGCAGTCAGGTGAAGTTCCCAAAGACTGGAAAAAGGGTAATATAACCCCCATTTTCAAGAAGGGGAAAATGGATGAGACAGGGGATTACAGACCAGACAGCCTCACCTCTGTGCCTGGCAAAATCTTGGAGCAGATTCTCCTGGGAGGCATGCTGAGGCACATGAAAAACAACGAGGTGCTTGGTGACAGCCAGCATGGCTTCACTAAGGGGAAATCCTGCCTGACCAATTTGGTGGCCTTCTATGATGGGGCTACAGAACTGATGGATGGGGCAGAGCAGCCAGCATCATCTACCTGGACTTCTGCAAAGCATTTGACACTGTCCCAAACAACATCCTTGTCTCTGAACTGGAGAGAAATCAACTTGATGGACGGACCACCCTGTGGATAAAGAATTGGCTGGACGGCTGCATGCAGAGAGTTGTGGTCAATGGCTCAATGTCCAACTGGAGATGGGTAGCGAGTGGTGTCCCTCAGGGGTCGGTGTTGCGACCAATCCTGTTCAACATCTTTGTTGGCGACATGGATAGTAGGACTGAGTGCACCCTCAGCAAGTTTGGTGATGACACCAAGCTGTGTGGTTCGGTTGATATGCTGGAGGGAAGGGATGCCATCCAGAGGGACCTTGACATGCTTGAGAGGTGGGCCAATGCCAACCTCATGAAGTTCAACAGTGCGAAGTGCAAGGTCCTACACCTGGTTCGCGGCAATCCCAGGCACAGCTACAGGTTGGGCAGAGAAGATATTCAGAGCAGCCCTGTGAGAAGGACTTGGGGGTTTTGGTCGACAAGAAACTGAACATGGGCCAGCTTCCATGTGCACTCACAGCCCAGAAACCAACCATATCCTGGGCTGCATCAAAGGAAGCGTGACCAGCAGGTCGAGGGAGCTGATCCTGCCCCTCTACTCTGCTCTTGTGAGACCTCACTTGGAGTACTGTGTGCAGTTCTGGTGTCCTCAACATAAAAAGGACATGGAGATGTTGGAGGAAGTCCAGAGGAGGGCCACGAGGATGATCAGGGGACTGAAGCATCTCCCGTATGAAGATAGGCTGAGAAAGTTGGGGCTGTTCAGCCTGGAGAAGGGAAGGCTGCGTGGAGTCCTCATAGCAGCCTTCCAATATCTGAAGGAGGCCTATAGGGATGCTGGTGAGGGGCTCTTCGTGAGGGACTCTTCATGAGGGACTGTAGTGAGAGGATCAGGGGTAATGGGTTCAAACTTAAACAGGGGAAGTTTAGATTGGATATGAGGAAGAAATTCTTTACTGTAAGGGTGGTGAGGCACTGGAATGGTTTGCCCAGGGAAGTTGTGAATGCTTAATCCCTGGCGGTGTTCAAGGCCGGGTTGGACAGAGCCTTGGATGGCATGGTTTAGTGTGAGGTGTCCCTGCCCATGGCAGGGGTGTTGGAAGTAGATGATCTTAAGGTCCTTTCCAACCCTAACTATTCTATGATTGTATGGTTTCTTCTTTGGTGTTTTTTTTGTGGTTTTGTTTTTTTTTATTTTTTAAGCTTGACTGCAAACCACAAAAGCTGGAATAAACATTCAGAAAAGCAGATCAATAAGATAAGATTATCTTACAAATCACTGGTCTACAGGAGCAAAGGCTTACAGGACAAAATACACCAACCCCATGTGGATCACAATTCCTACCTCCAATAGTCTCGGACTGTGCTGCAGGGTCTCTACAGGCAGAGCAGGTGACCCTGGTACATCAGCCTGACCAGTTTTATGAGTTTCTCCTAGACCCAGCAGAAAGAAATAACCACACAAATCCCAGCAGAGGTGGTGGTGGGGAGAAGCATTTTCATGTCATAAAAATGCTCCTCAAATAATTGCTTTTCTTCTTTTGCTGCCATTTTATGGTCTGAAGCCAGATTAAAAATCCATTTCAGGGTGAGCCAATGTGACGCTGGGGTTTCAGTTTTTCCACTTAAGTAAAAACCCTAACTCCTGTAGTTGGAGCGAAACAATTCATTCCACACTCAGAACTTTTGGTTTGGTTTTAATATTTAATTGAGGCAAGGTAATTTTTTGACCAAAGGTCAGTTCAAGGTCAACATTTGCAGCATTTTGCTTAGAAAATGGGGAGACAAAAGGCTCTGACATTTTGAGAAGGCAAGTGGCTGGTTTTCCTGCTGCTCTGTGCTAAAGTATTTTTGTGAGAGCCCCCCCATGCTGTGGTTTGCCTCCTCCTCCTCTTCCTCATAGCAGGAGCAGCCGAGGCAGATCCCAGTGGAGGTGCCAGCCTTGCCTGGAACTGGCTGGCACATTAGCCCTCATGCAGAAGTGGTTGTACACTATATTGAGCCCCGCCAAAAATGCAGCTTTGATTCCCAGAGCCCAGTTGAGGGCATCTGAGCCCAGCAGTAACATACGTGGGGAGACTTTACTCCAAACTAGAAGAAAAAAATAAATCTTAATCCTTATTTTCAATGTAGTCCGCAAAATATCTTCCTCAGTGACTCCTGTAGTTAAGTTTCACAGGGTGACAATGTGACAGACATCTCCACTTACACCATGGTGGCTATTCCCAGTATCATCCTGCTGGCCCTTGCCTACGCGTGCTGGGATAGATGGTGCCTCTTCCCTGGTTCAGAACACACCACGGTGCTGTATGGCACTTTTCTGGAGCTGTTCTTTCTCAAACCCAAGTGTTTCCAAGCTTGGCAGGGTTTTCCTTCTGAACCAAGCTCTCAAACCAAGTGTGCTCAGCAAGGGGTGAGTCCCACACCAGACCAGTCTTCACAACCATAGTAGAGGGCAGTGTCTGAGGGCAGTGTCCCCATGGGGGACAGGGTCAGTGACAAACATGTCTCAGGGCTGTCAGGATGCTCCACATACAGCACCCAACCCTTCGGTGGTGTCCAGCCACCTCACGCCATTCCCATTCTTCCACTGCCTGACACAGTCTCCTTCTCATCATATAACCAGTTACCTAAAGTACCCGATCACTGGAGAAAACATATGATATTCCAGATGCAATTAATATTCAGGAAATATACAACTCTGCTTCCTGTGATTGTACATTTGTAACCCAAGTGTCTCTGCTCACTTCTTCCCCTCCTCTGCAGTGTCCTCTGGGGACAGCCAACCTGGGGGGGGGGAATTGTAGGGGGTGCTGCACCCTCCCCAGCCCATCACCATGGCTTGGACCCCACCAGTCTTCCTGGGTCCATCCTTGCTGGGGAAGGACCGACCCCAGAATCAGCCAGAGGCCATAGTCAGCATCCCAGGGAGAGCTGTTTTTCTCCTCCCTGCAGCTCAGTTTTCCCTGGGGAACCATTCCTTTGCCTTAAATCTGAAAGGCATTGCAAGGGCTGAATTGGGATTAGCTGAGAAACCCAAAAAAGGTCGGGAGACTATGTTTCCATTTAACTAGCAACAGGGCTCTGCTTTACCTCCAAAGACAAAACACACAAGCAACACCAAGGAGATTCTTGGGCATCTGTCATGGTTTAAACAGCTGAACCCAGGATAGCATCACATGTCACTCACACTCATTTGAACTAAGTGTATGTCCCACAGCCCATTTCATTACTCCTCATCTGCTCCAAGCAGGGTGATTAATTTGAGCAGAGGGCTCATTGGAGGTCACCACCCCACAGGCTCTACATGGACTTGAGTGATTTTCTAGCTTGAACACACTCACCAGGAGCTAGAACAGGCAGAGACAACCATCACCTGCATTCACCTACATCAATGTCATTCTCCTCAAAACCCTCTCCTGACCATCTGTCAGATGACTAAGCCTGCATTTGCAGCTGGTGGAAACCTGGGCACTGAAAAACTAATGCTCAGGAGCAGCAGCATGCTGGGAGTTACACCAGCAAAGGCTGAGAGATGGTAGAAACCCTCCCAGCACCCTCAGGTGGAGGGTGGGAAGAATGAAGAAGTTCTGCTGGAGCTAGGGAAAAGATCTCATCCCACCTAGAAATTACTTCCAAAAAATATTTCCGTTCATTATGACAGCTACATCGTGGTCATTCTTTGCAGAACAAGCAAAGCCCCTTCCAGACCAGCCAACAGCCTTGCAACTAGGGCGCTGGGCTGAAAAAGATGGAAACAGTGGTGAGGAGCTTCTGAATCAGGGAGCAGAGGGTGAATCACAGAATCACAGACTGGTTTGGGTTGGAAGGGACCTTAAAGCTCATCAAGTTCCAAACCCCTGCCATGGGCAGAGACGCCTTCCACTAGACCAGGTTTCTCCAAGTCCCATCCAACCTGGACTTGAACACTGCCAGGAATGGGGCAGCCACAACTTCTCTGGGCAACCTGTGCCAAGGCCTCACCACCCTCACAGGGAAGAACTTCTTCCTAATGTCTAATCTAAATCTCCCCTCTGTTGGCTTAAAGCCATTCCCCCTTGTCCTGTCACTACATGCCCTTGTCAAAAGCCCCTCTCCAGATTTTTTGTTGGCCCTTTTAGGCACTGGAAGCTGCTCTAAGGTCTCCCCAGAGCCTTCTCTTCTCCAAGCTGAAGAAGCCCAGCCCTCTCAGCCTGTCTCCAGAGCAGAGGTGCTCCAGACCTTGGAGCATCTTTGTGAATACAAGCTCCATTTGGCAGCTGAGGCTTTTGGCAGGTGAATGCATTGCAAAGTTGATTCTGGTTCCTGGTCTGGAGGAGACCCCAGCAAAGGCAGCGCCATCAAGCCAAGGGCACAGGCACAGACCCTTCATGAAACAGAAGTTCTGACAAATATCCAGTTTATCACAGTAATCACTCTCCCCTATGTTTCAAGATGCATGGTTCTGGTCACCTCCACATCTTCTCCGCTATTAGATCAAAAATACTTCTGCAAATGCAGGGAGAGCATCTGCCGCCTTCCCTGGGCTCTGACACCTGCCAGTCAAAACATACTGCTACAAAGTGAGTTCTTGCCCTTGCCCCTCACTATCATCAATGCAAACCCTTCTCACAGTCTGCAGTTATTCTTATTCACTTCCCACCATGGGAGCAACAAGACAAGTGCTCTGCTGGTAAGTATAGCCCCAGGAAAAGAAGGAAAGAGGACGCCAGCCCAGAGCAGACAGCCAAGTAGAGCTGCAGTGATCCCTGGCAGTGTTAGCAGCCATATCAAACCTGACAAGGATTTTTAAACCCTCTTACAAATCCTGTGGGTATCTCCTGGGCAAAAGTTATCCCTGAAGAAAACCCAAATTCAAGGAAGGGCATGAAAAAGGTGGCCATAACAGTGTCAAAAAGGCTGGTTTCACCTCGAATGGAAATCATGATGTCATGGTGGGGGATGCAGAAGAGGGGTACTCTTAGGTGGTGTATGAACACATTTAATCATAATAAAAGGCAGGTTGGTTTTATTTGGTTTGCCAGTTTCTGGACTGGTGAAGGAGTTTGGAGAAAACCTCTACTTACGATGCATGTTTCATAGAATCATATAATCAAAGAGTCATAAAAACTCAGAATCATAGAATCATAGAATCATAGAACGGCTTGGGTTGGAAAGGACCACCTTATGATAATCGACTTCCAACCCCTTTGCCATGGGCAGGGACACCTCACACTAAGCCATGTGTCGTGGTTTAAGCCGTAAATCATGCAGTTTGCTCACTCACTCCCCCCTCTTTCTTCCCCCCCACTCGGGGGGGGGGGGAATGGGGAGAAGAATTGAAAGAATGCAACTCCCACAGGTTGAGATAAGAACAGTTTAGTAACTAAGGTATAACACAAACCACTACTGCTACCACCAATAATAATAATGACAAGGGAAATACAAGGAAAGAGAATACAACTACTCACCACCCAATACCAAGCCTGACCCAGCAGCAAACCCCCCTTCTGGGTCACTGCCCCACAGTTTTTACATCCTGGGCATGATGTGCTATGGTATGGCATACCTCTTTGGTCAGTTTGGGTCAGGTGCCCTGTTTCTGCTTCCTCCTGGCTTCCCCTCCCCCCTGGCAGAGCATGAGACTCAGAAAGTCCTTGGTCAAACCAAACATTCTAAGCCGTAACTAAAAACATCGGTGCTATCAGCGCTGTTTCTAGGCCGAAAGTCAAAAACACAGCGCTGCACCAGCTGCTAGGAAGCAGAAAAATTACTGCTATTGCTGAACCCAGGACACCATGTCACCCAAGGGAATGTCCAACCTGGCCTTGAACACTGACAGGGATGGAGCATTCACAACTTCCTTGGGCAACCTATTCCAGCGCCTCACCACCCTCACAGTAAAGAACTTCTTCTTTATATCCAATCTAAACTTCCCCTGTTTAAATTAGAACCAGTTACCCCGTGTCGTAGCACTACAGTCCCTCATGAAGAGTCCCTCTCCTGCATCCTTGTAGGCTCCCTTCAGATAAGGGAAGGCTGCTCTGAGGTCTCCACACAGCCTTCTCTTCTCCAGGCTGAACAGTCCCAACTTTCTCAGCCCATTCTCATACGGGAGGTGCTCCTGTGATGACAGATGACATGGACTACTCTTGTGGGGAAGAGAGAAGACCTTTATTGCACTAAAGCATGCCTTTATATACCTTTACACAGGGCATCATTTTGCATTACAAGCATTCAGTTACTTTCCACAGAAGACACTGTTCCCACAAAGGATCATGTTCCCACCACCTCGCAATCTCATGTTTCTCTTTGGATAAACACCAGCACATTCCACTACCTTCTCCTGCATCCCCCTGACAGTCTTCTCTTCGCTATTCCTACGGCTTGTGACCCACCAGCTGCAGCATGTCATGCAGTTCTCTATCGGCCACAGTCCCTTCACTGAGCCTGTCTGCTACATGCTCCAGCTCCTTGATCATCCTTGTGGCCTTCCTCTGGACTTCCCCCAACATCTCCATGTCCTTTTTATGTTGAGGACACCAGAACTGAGGACACCAGAACTTCACACAGTACTCCAACTGAGGTCTCACAAGAGCAGAGTAGAGGGGCAGGATCAGCTCCCTCGACCTGCTGGTCACGCTTCCTTTGATGCAGCCCAGGATATGGTTGGTTTCTGGGCTGTGAGTGCACATGGAAGCTGGCCCATGTTCAGTTTCTTGTCGACCAAAACCCCCAAGTCCTTCTCACAGGGCTGCTCTGAATCACTTCTCTGCCCAACCTGTAGCTGTGCCTGGGATTGCCGCGAACCAGGTGTAGGACCTTGCACTTCGCACTGTTGAACTTCATGAGGTTGGCATTGGCCCACCTCTCAAGCATGTCAAGGTCCCTCTGGATGGCATCCCTTCCCTCCAGCATATCAACCGAACCACACAGCTTGGTGTCATCACCAAACTTGCTGAGGGTGCACTCAGTCCTACTATCCATGTCGCCAACAAAGATGTTGAACAGGATTGGTCGCAACACCGACCCCTGAGGGACACCACTCGCTACCCATCTCCAGTTGGACATTGAGCCATTGACCACAACTCTCTGCATGCAGCCGTCCAGCCAATTCTTTATCCACAGGGTGGTCCGTCCATCAAGTTGATTTCTCTCCAGTTCAGAGACAAGGATGTTGTTTGGGACAGTGTCAAATGCTTTGCAGAAGTCCAGGTAGACGATGCTGGCTGCTCTGCCCCATCCATCAGTTCTGTAGCCCCATCATAGGAGGCCACCAAATTGGTCAGGCAGGATTTCCCCTTAGTGAAGCCATGCTGGCTGTCACCAAGCACCTCGTTGTTTTTCATGTGCCTCAGCATGCCTCCCAGGAGAATCTGCTCCAAGATTTTGCCAGGCACAGAGGTGAGGCTGTCTGGTCTGTAATCCCCTGTCTCATCCATTTTCCCCTTCTTGAAAATGGGGGTTATATTACCCTTTTTCCAGTCTTTGGGAACTTCACCTGACTGCCATGATTTTTCAAATATGACGGACAGGGGTTTAGCAGCTTCATCTGCCAGCTCCTTCAGGACCTGCGGATGGATTTCATCACGTCCCATGGATTTGTGCACTTTCAGGCTATTGAGATGATCTCGAACCTGATCGTCTCCTACAGTGGGCCCAGGGTCTTCATTCTCACAGTCCCTGTGTCTGCCTTCCAGGACTTGGGTGGTGTGGTCAGAGCACTTGCTGGTGAAGGCTGAGGCAAAGAAGTCATTGAGAATCTCAGCCTTCATAACCCTGTGTGTTCCCAGACCACGTCCTGACTGGTAGCACCTCAAACTTCCTGGGGTTGGCAGGACTTGCCCTCTTTGGATACAGTTCCAGAATTCCCCAGCACCTCACTATTTAAGCCAGTATTTATCCCCAGACATGCAGCTAATACCATTGACTGGAACAAAACTTAGGCAAGTCTCCTTGTTAAGTACATAGCCAAGTGTTTGCTTCCTCCAACAGGATCCTGAAAATACTCTGTTTCATAATCAAAAGTAGATTTTAGTTTTTTTTACTTCAGCCCTGAACTTACAAGCTCCTGAAATCAGGCCCTTCTGTGTTGCTTCACTCCTGCCTTTGCTGTCTGGTTGCATGCTATGTAGTAAGTGTGAGAAATGGTCTCTAGATAAAAACTTTTCTTGTAAAAGCTCAGAGTAGACACAACAGTGAAGCATCCGTTTATTAACGTTTTTGCAAAACTGGGTGTCCTAGCAAGTAGGCACACACAGCAAATACAGAACTATGATTTATATTTCCTATTCTGTCTGCAAGTTCCCTCCCTTGTTTCCCCATTGGTTGGGTACTCCAAGATTTACAGCCTATCTGACCCATATAATCTATATGCTAACAGTCCCGCCTCTGTTTGCATCTCTCCTTAGTTGATTTTGTATTCCCCATTCCTCTTATTTATTTATCTCCTTTTATGGTTTGATTTCATAACTCTCTGGCAGACGTGGTACCCAAACTTACTGTTTAACCAGCCTGCACCTGCTTAGTTTCATAGGTTGCACAAAGATAGCATCCTTTTGAACCACAGAGTGTATCTTTCATCCAGAGATGATATTGTCTTTAACCACTGAGTGTGTCTTTCTAAGTTATGGTATCTCAAACCCTTTGTTTCGTTCCCTTAGCAACTTAGCCCCAGCCCCAATATTGCAAGGCTTTAATATTACAAAGCCTTAATATTGCAAACCCCATCCCCGATATGCGAAAACAGAACTGTTTCACAGTAAGGATGCCAAATCCTTGTCCCCACAAGCACCAAACCTTGTATTTTTCTCCTGAAAATTGCTATGCAATGCAAATAACTCCGTTTCCAAGAGTGCCAGCTGGATGGAGCACATTTTTAGTGCCCAGGGCAAAGGATTAGGAACAGTCTCCATCATTTGCAACTGCTCTGCGCCAGGCACAAATAAATTTTGTACCAAATTAGAAACACAGTTCCTGTTCTGCCTGCAAATTTGTGTTCTGTGAATACAGACAGAAAGAATTAAAGACAAAAAAAAGGAAATTTGGCAAGCAAGCACTTGTTCACTTTGAATTAATCTGCTTTGACCAACAACACAAGGTTTCCATATTTGCAGCCTCGCCAAAAACCTGCTCCATAGATGGCCAACAAAGAGAAGTCCTGGGGGCCACAGGGAAGCCCCAGTGCCACAGGGAAGTGGGAAAAAAGTGGGTACTGGAATATTCTGGTGCATACAAAACTACTTGGTAATGCTCAGCTGGCCCTGGCATTGGGGGTTGTGATGCACACTGGTGTTTTCTGGTGCTCCCCGCTTCTCCATCCCGAGTCCATCCATATCCATCAGCTCTCCTGGTTTATACAGGGACTGCAGACTCCATTTCTGAAGCAGTGGGATGCTAATCAACAATCAGTTCTCTGGAAACCCAATGCTCTGGGTTATCTTAATGCACTGATTGCAATATACTCCTGAGCAATTCCTCTGTTTGAACATTGCTAGTCAAATTACTTCAGGTCTTCATAAGGTGGATATCACTAATGAACTTACTTCTGTGTTTTCTGTAGTTGAAAAACTGTCAGCTGAAGGGTGAAGGGAATCATAATTCTCTAATTGTAGTCAGTGATGCCCTGCCAGGGCAAGCAGTGCCTTGGTGCCAGCACTGCATGGGCAAGGTGTCCCCTGCTGCTGGGGACACCCTCCGTGACACCTCTTTTCCTGGGTTCAGCTGTAACAGCTATTTTTCTCCTTCTTAGTAGCTGGTGCAGTGCTGTGTTTTCGACAATGCTGATAATACACCAGTGTTTTAGTTGTTGCTAAGTAATGCTTACTCTGATCAAGGACTTTTCAGTCTCTCATGCTCTGCCAGTGAGGACGGGCACAAGAAGCCGGGAGGAAGCAGAGACAGGACACCTGACCCAAACTAGGCAAAGGGGTATTCCATACCACAGCATGTCATGCCTAGTATATAAACTGGAGGGAGTCACCCAGAAGGCCCAGATTGCTGCTCAGGTCAGGCTGGGTATTGGTCGGCAGGTGGTGACCAATTGCATTGTGCATCACTTGTGTTTATTGGGTTTTTTCCTTTCCCTTTTTAGTTTTATATTCTCTTCCCTTGTTATTTCCCTTATCATTATTATTATTGGTGGTAGTAGTAGTAGTTTTGTATGGCACCTTAGTTACTAGACTGTTCTTATCTCAACCCATAGGATTTACATTCTTTTGATTCTCCTCCCCATCCCTCCGGGAGCAGGGGAGGAAGAAGGAGGGGAGTGAGTGTTTCTGAGTTACTGGTTGGGTTTAAACCATGACATAGTTTTATACTATACTTTAGTCATTGTACTGTTCTTATCTCAACCTGTGGGGTTTACATTCTTTCGATCCTCCCTATCCCACCTGGAGGGGGGGGGAAGGGGGGAAAGGAAGGAGTGAGTGAACGGCTGAATGGTTCTGAGTTACTGGCTGAGCTTAAACCACGACAACTCCTTTGAGGAGAGAGACACCTCTCCTTGATCTTAAGTAAAAATCCCTGCTTCCACGAGACACCCCAAAAGCCCAAAACCCCAATCTCATGCCAAGTTAAAGGGACAAGAAAGAGAAACAAATAAGCATTATACATCTCTGCAGGGTGAATATATATATTATTTAAACCAGCAAGATTCCAAAGTCTACTGAAGGGCTGCTGTACACGTTTCTCAAAGAGTAATTATCCCATCGAGTTTCCAGTTCTTGATGATGCAGAGGATAAACAGAAGTTTCCTGTTTGGGGTTCATAAACACCCTGAGCAGATAAATGCTCATAAGCAAGGGGCTTGGGATGGGGAGGCAAGGGGCAGCAATCCACTTTTATGAGATTGAAAAAATGGTAATCTGCTAAATGGGCATGGCTGGTGGGCTGATAAACAGAGCTCCTGGTCATTACGATGATGAACTCAGTAGAAAAAATGTAATCCCAGCCCAACTGTTCAGGAGATTGCTGCCCGGCCTCTTCCCCCCTCTCTCAAATCATCACATTAGGCTGATAGGAGAAAATAAATGAGATCAGTGAGATGCAACACCCAACACCAGAATGGGCAGAGCCTGCGCGAGCAGCCATCTGATGGCCACTGCCAGAGCTGGGAAGGGCAGCCATAGTTCCTAAAATAAACCTCCACTATCCTGCCCCTCCCCGAGGCTTGGAAGAGGTTCCAAGAGCTCTGGTTTGTGCTGTCCCATCCCTGCTCTTCCTTGCTCCAAGTCCCTCAGAGGATGCACAGGGAGGCAATGTTCCTGGTTGCTCTAAGAGCCAGCCAAGGCTTCTCCCCTGGGCAGGGGCTCAGAGCACTCCGCAGCCAACTTTTAACAAGCGTCTAGTATGATAAATGGTATATTTCAAGGACACTTCATAAAAAAAGGGAAAATAAAGGCCCTTGAAAGCCTGCTCAGTACATGGGGTTGTGTTGGAGACATTTACACAGATGCTGAATCCTTTTCTCCTTTTCTTGTGGGGATGAAATGCTTCAAGGATGGTTGGGGAGACAAAGATGAGTCTGTATGTCTGCACCAGCCTGCACATGGGGTTGTTGTATCAATCTTCTGCCAAATCAGATGTGGGAATCATCCCTTCTTCCACTGAAATGCAACCTGTTCCATAGAAAAAACCCTAATTTTAACATATTCTAATTTGGGAGGGGGGGGATTCTGGATTAAGCCCTGGCTGTGCCCAGTGCGATACAAAAATTAAAGTAAGAAGGTGAGCTCTCCTCTTGCAATTGAAATACAAGAGAGAAGCCAGGAGGAGGATGCTCTGGCTGGGCTTGGAGGGATATGCTGAAATGGGGTGAGGCAGCACCAGGGAGCTGAACCCTTCATCCCCTCACCGTGCGGGCCCAGGGAGGGAGGGAGGAAGGAAGGAAGTGCAGCGGAACAATGAGCTCCAGGAAGCTGCTGAATGAAAGCAAGGGCTTAGTAAATATCAACTGGAGATGAAGCTCCCACCAGGCAAGACAGCCCCTCAGGGGCTGCAGCCCATGGTTCCCCTCGCATGGATGACCAGGGCTTAGCTGGGGGGCTTGGCCATGATGCACCCAGGCCATCTTCCTCATGCAAAATGTGCCCTCTGCATCCAGCACATATGCAAGAAGGTCCTGCAACAGCACCCTGAGGGGCCAGACTCACCCTCAGCCATAGAGAAAGGGCACATCATGGCCTAGAGGCTGGGGTTTTGGCACAGGGACAGAAGGGAAGAAAATGGCTTTTTAAAACACCTGGGTCTGAGGAACATGGTGCAGCAATGGGTGCCTTCCCAGCTCTCATCCGAGGGGTGTTTTCCTCCCATCCTGGCTTTCCATCTATGCAGCAATCAGTGACTGCACAAATGCCATCTCCCCTCCGGGACTTTGGGAAAGCTCCCTTTTTTTTCACTTGCCTTTGCAAATTGGGTTTTGGCTCCAAGAGCATGCAGCAGAGCACTGTGCTTGGGCACATGGCTGGGACCCAGCCTCCAGTGAAATACAGCATCTGGCCACATACAGATATGGGAACCAACCAGAAATATAAATAATAAATTATTACTAAATAATGCATTTTCCCTCTCTTCTTGTGCTTGCTCCATGCTCAATTACCAAGCAATTAGGAGCTCTTTGGATCATAGGTGGCCTCATGTAATGAGACAAGAGGGGTAAAAAAATTACAAAATGAAATATATAAACCTTTAGAATCAATTTTAAGTAATGTTAATTTTGATGGCTTTGTAACAGCAATAATGGAAAATTACTGAGATGCATGATATACAGAGAAAAAAATATAGAGTACAGCTAGAGAACATACTGAAAATTCTTGTACAAGATAAACTGCTGTAGTTGACGTAGTTTAGGCCTTTATGACCTTAGTACAAAATGAGTGTAAGAAAAACAGGCTAGAAGAACAGGACGTAAGGATAAGGAGTATCTGGAATGGCAGGGGTCCAGGATGGACTGCAGTTAAACTAACTGATAAGTAGGAGGACGGGATGATTGTTATGTCTGTGGTGTTAACAAACTGATTAAGCTGGTATAAGCATCTACTGGGGGTGCTTCAGAGGCTGCCAGCAGTGATGAAGATTGATGGAAGAAGTAAACGACCCTCAGAGACCACCACCACATTTTTGTATGCATGCGGGGAACTTTCTGGAAAATGATATAATCCATACGTAGCCTCATGAATATGTATGTGTGCTCAGTAGCTATATAAGGCCTGCTTGTGTAGCAATACGGGGACACACATTAGGAGGAGCTATCCCCCGTGTCTCCCGGCACCTGTAATAAAGAATAACTGCTTGTCAACTAGAAAACTTTGTTGGCAAGTTTGTTCCTGGAGTTTTCTCCGAATCAGTAACAAACAGGGCCTTGAGCAACCTGGTCTAGTGGAAAGTGCCCCTGCCCATGGCAGGGGGGTTGGAACTAGATGATCTTAAGGTCCTTTCTAACCCAAACCATTCTATAATTGTATGATTCTGATTTTTATTAACTGCCCAAAATGTTATTCCCTTGCAACTTATCTCCCTGTGTGCCGGTCCCCCTGCAGCAGCCCTGCGGTATCCCCAGAGTGCTGGGTTACAGCATCTCCTCCTTGGGGGGCTGCAGGGTGGCTGAAGCACCCCTGGGTGCTGCTGGAGAACCAGTTGCAGGGATGGCAGGGGGGTCGGAGCATGACAGGGAGAGGAGATGGGGATGCCCAGCCAACTGCAATGTAGGAGCATGCAGCCAACACCCTCTCTAAGGCAGCTTACAAAAGCCATTTGCTATATTAATGCTGATAACCCTCTCATCTAGGGCTGGGCTTTACAGGGCAGAGCCTGTCCTGCTAAGTCCATTCAGATGACCACCACTGGGCCTCAGAATTGTTTTGCTCCAAAAGGCAGAAACAATACTTTTATATTCTGTGATTTTTCCCAGAGGATTTATCTGGCTTTCCCAGCCAGGATTTCCAGGAGAAAGGAAGTCTTCTTCCCAGTGAGAGTAATCAAGCATCTTACCAGCAAAAGCACAAAATGGCCGTTCACATACTCAGCACATGGTACCAACTACACATGAACTGCCTGTCCTGCTCCCTTGATTCAGAGAAATCTCCCGGAACTCGCCAACAAAGTTTAAGTTGACAAGCAGGTATTCCTTATTGCGGCGCGGGGAGACACGGGAGATAGCTCCACCTAGCGTGTGTCTCCGAATTGCTAAACAAGCCGTCCTTACATAGTCACTAAACATACATATTCGTTACGTACATACATGCATATTCATGAGGCTACTTATGTATTACATCATTCTTCTAGAAAGTTTCCGCGCATGCGTACAAAAATGTGGTGGTCTCTGAGGGTCGTTTACTTCTTCCAGCAATCTTCATCACTTCTGGCAGCCTTTGAAGCACACGCAGTAGATAATGCTAACACCAGCTTGATTGGTTTGGTAACACTGCAGACATAATCATCCTATCCTACTTATCAGTTAGTTTAGCTGCAGCCCATCCTGGACATCTGCTAGTTTCAGATACTCTTTATCTACACATCCTGTTTTTCTGTCCTGTTTTTCTTACACTTATTTTTGTACAAAGGTCATAAGGACCTAAAACAATGCCAACTACAACGGTTTATTTTATGCAAGAATTTTTATTATGTTCTCTAGCTGCACTCTACTACTTTTTTTCTCTGTGAAACATGTACCTCAGTTATTTTCCATTGCTACTGTTACAAAGCCATCAAACTTAACGCTACTTAGAACTGATTCTACTTATTTACAAAGGTTTATATTTCATTTTGTGATTTTGTGCCTCCTTGTCTCATCATCCAGCCACGCACCCATTGCCCATCTTTGAACTAAGGCACTGTATTAGAACCAAACACATTCTTAACAAACTAAACAAAATATAGAGTGGAAAGTGAGAGTGAATAAGCATAATTCATATATACACTTTAATATATATACTTTAATACAATGTTAGCGTACGTGCTTGCTTAAAATATTACCAAAGTGTGTAACAACAAGATAAGAACACGTACGTGCTCACTTAGAATACTGCCAAAGTGTATAGAAACAAGATAAGAACACATACGTGCTCACTTAGAATACTGCCAAAGTGTATAGCAACAAGATAAGAACACATAAATGTGTAACAACAAGATAAGAACACGTATAAATGTAACCCAGAATATGAGAGAGGTGGGCATGGCTCTTTGGAGGAGACTCCCTGTGTCACCCAGCGCTGAATAAACATACCTACTTTACAACTGAATAAAGTTGTGGAGTCATTTCCGCGAATCAGTTTGGTGAGCCAGGCAGGAGGCTCTCTGCTTGGCTGTGGGATCAGCTGTGGAGTGGACACCCTAGGCGCGCCCTGAGTATTTTCCTCGGAGAAGCCTCCACTCCCAGCTGCTCACTGCAGGAATAGACACCAACCTCCTGAAGCAGCGGAGAAATGGTATGTTTAAAGGGGGCCATGGCCAGGGCAGCTGGTAAATTGCACAGAGATGTCTGGCATGCAGCATAGTCCCTGTTGGGGAGGGTACCCTATTTGGTGGTGGAGGCTACCGCTGCAACCAATCATCAGGAACCAGGACGGACCTGCTAATGATTGTATAAGAAGCAGGAGAAGGGTAAGCGGGTCTTCATCTGTAAGAAGCAGGGGGCTCTTATAGGCTGAATTGGTTTGGTAAGCGTATGCATGGTTAGGAAACCATAAATCGAGATAGGAAATCTAGTGGGTAAAGACGTATACCCAGCTGCTAGCGTCCGTTTGGTATACATCCACAAGAAGCAGTGGGCATCTTGTGGTTTGGGTCCTGCAAGACACAGGGGGTGTCTTGTAGAAATGGTTTTGGATCTTACTGGTATCTGACTTATTTTGTGGTTTGTTACAGTAATGATTTTGGTTTTGTGATTTTGATACTGGTGACCGGATGTTATAACTGTGTTATTAATTTTTGTTTGTTTGACTGAATTTTAGTCTCTGTCTCAAATGTTGTAACTGTGTGGAGTATGTCTGTGGGATCCCGTGTGTGTGTGTGAGTGTGAGATTGACAAGGAGAAATCAGCAGAGTGGAGAGATCTTGAACAAGAGTCCTTTAGAGTGCATTTTGGCACTGGAAAGAACTGGGAGGGTCTCCTGGGGACTCAGTAATTAAGAAAACATAGGTAAAATATTGTAACCAATGATGGCCTTTATATACTTTGGAATGTTAGGAAAAATGGCTTAAAAATGGAACTTTAAACTATGATACAATGTTACAATTACTGTTGTTTTGGGGTTGGCAAGGAAAATAGGATGAAATAATGTATGCATATATGTTTCTCACTTTAAGAAACCACCCGGAGTGACAGACAGAATGCGAAATTAATATAGTTCCACCAGATCCCTTAATTTTGGCTTTGGAAAAGGACAGGGAAAAACTGAAAGTTAAGATGGAGAGAAGTGATTCAGCTTGTGATATTGGAGAAAGATACTTAAAGTTAAAAAAACAGTAATCAGGAAGATAGGTTGGAAAATTTTGTATCACAGGTACCTCTGAGAAGAGCACCCTCTGCATCTGTCCTATCTGATGTTGATAAGGAGGAAGAGGTTACTGTCACTGGCAACAAGCAGCAGATTCACATTCAGAGTTAAGAAAGGGTTAAAACAAAAGTGCTGTAGCATAGGCACCTGCAGCTGAACAGGATTTAACTGACCTATATAAGCCACCACCCCAGCCTCTGGACGCGGGTTCAGACGGAACCCTAACTTCCCCAGGCAGTCCTGTTTTTAGCCATACAAGAAGCAGAACAGCAATAAGTGTTGCAAGTTCCCCTTAGAGAAGCGGCAAACTCTGAGGGAGGAACTATGATACTTAAGGTGCCTTTCTCCACAACAGATTTAGGAGAATGGCAGAAAGTAGTAACAGATTATAAAAATGACCCAGTTGCAGTAACTAAACATTTCCAGTTTATAGTGAAACAGCATAACCCTGACTGGGGGGTGTCATGGGTTCAACAGCAGCAGTCGTTTTTCTCCCTCTTGGTAGCTGGTGCAGCACTGTGTTTTTAATTTCGTGCCCGGGAGCAGCGCTGATAACACCAGTGTTTTCAGTTACTGCTTGGCAATGTTTTGGTCTGGCCAAGGACTTTCTGAGTCTCATGCTATGCCAGGGAAGAGGGGGAGCCGGGAGGAAGCAGAGACAGGGAGCCTGACACAAACTGACCAAAGAGCTATTCCATGCCACAGCACGTCATGCCCAGGAAGCAAAATACTGGGGGCAGGAACCCGGAAGTGGCTCTTTCTCTTTCTCTCTCGGCTCAGTCGGGCGGTGAGCACTTGTATCCTTTTCCCTTGTATTTGCCTTGTCATTATTATTATTATTGGTAATAGCAGTAGTGATTTCTATTATATCTCAGTTACTGGACTGTTCTTATCTCAACCCGTGGGAGTTACATTCTTTCGGTTCTTCTCCCCATTTCCCCCCCCATCGGAGTGGGGGGGGGGGGAAGGGAGGGAGAAGTGAAATTTACAGCTTGAACCACAACAGTTCTTTTTGGCGCCCAACGTGGGGCATGAAGGGTTGAGATAAACGGCAAGGATTAAGAGTCACTTGTCACAATGCTGATTTATTGGCTCTCAAAGTTGTTGCTCTGGTTCTCACAGGTTCAGTGCATGATACTTTACTTACAGCCGGTATTTCTTATCTTAACATTTTTCAGGTCTGGGTTTTGGGTTAAGGTTCTTGTTACACTGTACTTTATTGCACTGATTTTTAATACAATAGACTCAGTGATCATGAAACTGACCCGGTTTGTGTTTCCAGTGTGGCCACCAACTCTATACTTTGGGAGGTATATAATGGAAGTTTTTAGCAATTACACGTCTCTTTTCACCTCCTCGGGTGGTCAGCCTGTGAAGGAGACATTCTTTTGTGCTCCCAACCCCCCCAACTGACCGTTTACAGCACCATTTGAGAATTTTGAAGGTTTTGAATGGCCTTTAGATACCCTTGAGATCTGCCTGCTGGTTGTGACGGGAATTATCATGTTGGCAAACATACTGAATATGTTGTACTCACAACTATTTAGTCTGGTCCAGAGAGTTAAGCAGAGTGGGGTGTGGGCCATGCCTGAGGTTAGACTACAATCCAGGATGGCCGAGAGATTTTCCCCAAGGCTGGACAGTCATGAATGGCAGGGTGTGTGGGATAGTATGGGCAAGTATCTAGGCCAGTGGGCCCCTCCAGTGCTTTGGAACTTCACCAATGAACAAATGCAAAACCCAGAAAAATTAGTAAAACATTTAAAGGAGGTGTGTGATCATTCTGGTCACACCAGAGATGGACAAATCATGGCAACGTGCTGGGGCTTGGCTTATGCTTACAGAGCCTTGTTTAACACTGACCAGCATCTTCAAAAGGAAAAAAACATCTCTGGATATGAGGGCAGAGTAATGGACAGTGCAGCTACTCCAGCTCCAAGCACAGCAGCTACATCACCCCCAGGGACAAGTACAGTCGCTACTCAAACTTCAACAGTAACGGGCAGCGCAGCTACTCCAGCTCCAAGCACAGCAGCTACACCACCCCCAGGGACAAGTACAGCCGCTACTCAAACTTCAACAATAACGGACAGCACAGCTACTCCAATTCCAAGTACAGCAGCTACACCACCACCAGCAACAGGTACAGCCACGACTCAAACCCCAGTGACAAGTACGGCGGCTACCCAAACCGCAGTAATAATCACCGCAGCTAAACCAGAGGACCAACTCATGCCAATATCGGTTGCCCCTGTACGCAAGAGAAAAAGCAAAAAAGAGGCAAGAAAGATGAAGCAAGATGAAGAAACAATGTACTCACTACCTGGGACAGCATCTGACCAAGAGTCATCATCACATGATGAAGAAGAAGAAGAAAAAGAAGAGGTGACTTCCCGATCTCGGACCTCAACCGAGCTACGGAATATGCGAAAAGACTTTACCCGTCAGCCAGGGGATCACATCATCACCTGGCTGCTCCGATGCTGGGATAATGGGGCCAATGGTCATGAACTAGAAGGTAGTGAAGCCAAACAGCTGGGATCACTTGCCAGGGAAGGGGGAATTGACAAAACAATTGCAAGAGAGAAAAAGTCCCTCAGCCTTTGGAAGCAGCTCTTGGCAGCTGTGAAAGATAGGTTTCCATACAAGGACGATGTTATGAGTCGTTCGGCCAAGAGGACTACTCTAGAGAAAGGCATCCAGTCTCTGAGGGTATCAGCCATTGTAGAGATGATCTATACTACCAAGCCGAATAACGTGAATATACCCATAGATCCAGATGAAGTCGAATGTACACGACCCATGTGGCGGAAATTTACACGGAATGCACCCTCATCATATGCCCACTCACTGGCAACAGTAACCTGGAATGACATAATACCACCAACAGTGGATGAAATGATTCATAAACTCCGAGAGTTTAAAGAAAATCTCACCCCTTCCATCATCTCAGCTGTGGAAAAACTGTCCCAGAACCTCCAACAATTGAGAGATGATCTATCCAGCTCCTCATGTGTACCAACACACATCTCAGCTATTAACAGAAGGCGTCCTACTGTTCGAGAGAGAAGATATAGAAGTTATACACCGCGGGCCACCCTGTGGTTTTACCTGTGGGATCACGGAGAAGATATGATGGAGTGGGATGGAAAGCCTACTTCAGTTTTGGAGGAGCGGGTGCGAGAACTGAAGAGGAGAGCAAAGGTCAAGTCTGATCACCCCATGAAGGCTGTGGCTTCAGTCTCTGGGGAGCAGGCTCCCAGATGGAGTGGAAGAGCCGACTTTAGTTCAGCTCCTGTGATGAAGAAGAATAATCCATTTCTACAAGACGTGAGTGACCAATGTGATGACTACTAGAGGGGCCCCGCCTCCAGCCAGGTGGAGGAAGGGGACAATCGGATTTACTGGACTGTGTGGATAAGATGGCCTGGCACATCAGTCCCACAGAAGTATAAGGCTCTAGTAGATACCGGTGCACAGTGTACTCTGATGCCATCAAGCTGTCAAGGGGTGGAACCTATTTCTATTTCTGGAGTGACAGGAGGATCCCAAGAGTTGACTGTACTGGAGGCTGAAATCAGCCTGACTGGGAGGGAATGGCAAAAACACCCCATTGTGACTGGTCCAGAGGCTCCATGTATCCTTGGCATAGATTACCTCAGGAGAGGGCACTTCAAAGTCCCAAAAAGGTACCGATGGGCTTTTGGTATTGCTGCTTTGGAGACAGAGGAAATGGAGCAGCTGTCCACCTTGCCTGGTCTCTCAGAGGATCCTTCTGTTGTGGGGTTGCTGAAGGTCGAAGAACAACAAGTGCCAATCGCGACCGCAACAGTGCAACGGCAGCAACATCGCACCAACCGAGACTCCCTGATTCCCATCCATAAGCTGATCCGTAGACTGGAGAGCCAAGGAGTGATCAGTAGGACCCACTCACCCTTTAATAGCCCCATATAACCAGTGCGAAAGTCTAACGGAGAGTGGAGTCTAACGGTAGACTATCATGGCCTGAACGAAGTTACACCATCCTTGAGTGCTGCCGTACCAGACATGCTAGAGCTTCAGTATGAACTGGAGTCAAAGGCAGCCAAGTGGTATGCCACGATTGATATTGCCAATGCCTTTTTCTCAATTCCTCTGGCAGCAGAGTGCAGGCCACAATTCGCTTTTACTTAGAGGGGCATCCAGTACACTTGGAACCGACTGCCCCAGGGGTGGAAACACAGCCCTGCCATCTGCCATGGACTGATCCAGATTGCACTGGAACAGGGGCAAGCTCCAGAACACCTGCAATACATTGATGACATCATTGTGTGGGGTGATACAGCAGAAGAAGTCTTTGAGAAAGGGAGGAAAATAATCCAAATCCTGCTGAAAGCCGGTTTTGCCATAAAATGGAGTAAGGTCAAGGGATCTGCACAGGAGATTCAATTTTTGGGAATAAAATGGCAAGATGGATGCCGCCAGATCCCCACATATGTGATCAGCAAGATAACAGTAATGTCGCCACCAG
This sequence comes from Myiopsitta monachus, assembly GCA_017639245.1. NCBI lineage: Eukaryota > Metazoa > Chordata > Aves > Psittaciformes > Psittacidae > Myiopsitta > Myiopsitta monachus. Next base: position 10,093,241 of record CM029940.1, read on the forward strand.
CTAATAAGAAAGAAACACAAGCTTTCTTGGGTGCTGTGGGGTTCTGGAAGATGAACAACCCGAATTACAGCTTGATTGTAAGCCCTCTCTATTATGTGACCCAGAAGAAAAATGATTTTAAATGGGGCCCTGAGCAACAACAAGCCTTTGAGCAAATTAAGCGAGAGAGAGTTCATGCAGGAGCCCTCGGACCAATCTGGACTGGGCCAGATGTTAAAAATGTACTGTACACTGCAGCTGGGGAGAACGGTCCTACCTGGAGCCTCTGGCAGAAAACTCCAGGGGAAACTTGAGGTCAACCCCTCGGCTTTTGGAGTCTGGGATACAAAGGATCTGAGGCCAGCTATACCCCAACTGAAAAAGAGATAGTGGCAGCCTATGAAGGGGTTCAAGCTGCTTCGGAAGTGATTGGCACTGAAGCACAGCTCCTCCTAGCATCCCGGTTGGCCATGCTGGGCTGGATGTTCAAAGGCAGGGTCTCCTCTACACATCATGCAACTGATGCTACATGGAGTAAGTGGGCCACATTAATTACACAACGAGCTCGAATAGGAAATCCCAGTCGCCCGGGAATTCTAGAAGTCATCATGGACTGGCCAGAGGGCAAAGATTTTGGAAGGTCACCAGAGGAGGAAGGAGTGATGCATGCGGAAGAGGCCCCACCATATAATGAACTGCCAGAAAGTGAAAAGCAATATGCCTTATTTACTGATGGGTCTTGTCTCATTGTGGGAAAGCACCGTAGATGGAAGGCAGCAGTATGGAGTCCTCAACGACAAGTTGCAGAAACTGCTGAAGGGGAGGGTGAATAGAGTCAGTTTGCAGAGGTGAAAGCCATCCAGCTGGCCTTGGACATTGCTGAACGAGAAAAGTGGCCAGTACTTTATCTCTATACTGACTCATGGATGGTGGCAAATGCCCTGTGGGGGTGGTTGCAGCAATGGAAGCAGAGCAACTGGCAACGCAGAGGTAAACCCATCTGGGCTGCTGCACTGTGGCAAGATATCGCTGCCCGGGTGCAAAACCTGGTGGTCAAGGTACGCCACGTAGATGCTCATGTACCCAAGAGTCGGGCTACGGAGGAACACCAGAACAACCAACAAGTGGATCAAGCTGCTAAAATTGAAGTGGCTCAGATGGACTTAGATTGGCAACATAAGGGTGAATTACTTTTTGCCCGGTGGGCCCATGACACTTCAGGCCATCAGGGCAGAGATGCAACATACAGATGGGCTCCTGATCGAGGGGTGGACTTAACAATGGACACTATTGCCCAGGTTATTCATGACTGTGAAACATGTGCTGCAATTAAGCAGGCTAAACGGTTAAAGCCTCTTTGGTATGGAGGATGATGGCTGAAGTACAAATATGGGGAGGCTTGGCAGATTGATAATATTACACTCCCACCAACCCGCCAAGGCAAGTGTCACGTGCTTACCATGGTGGAAGCAACCATCGGATGGTTGGAAACATACGCTGTGCCCCACTCCACTGCCCGAAACACTATCCTTTGTCTTGAGAAACAGATTTTGTGGCAACATGGCACCCCAGAGAGAATTGAGTCAGACAATGGGACTCATTTCCAGAACAGCCTGATAGATACTTGGGCCAAAGAGCATGGCATCACATCCCCTACCATGCACCAGCCTCTGGGAAAATCAAACGATACAATGGGCTATTAAAAACTACACTGAGAGCAATGGGTGGTGGGACTTTCAAACATTGGGATACACATTTACCAAAGGCCACCTGGTTGGTCAACACCAGAGGATCTGCCAACAGAGCTGGTCCAGCCCAGTCAGAACTTCTACATACTGTGGAGGGGGACAATGTTGCTGTGGTACACATAAAGAATTTGCTGGGGAAGACAGTCTGGGTTATTCCTGCTTCAGGTAAAGGCAAACCCACTTGTGGGATTGCTTTTGCTCAGGGACCTGGATATACTTGGCAGGTAATGCGGGAAGATGGGGAAGTCCGATGTGTACCTTAAGGGGGTTTGATTTTAGGAGAAAACAGCCAATGAACTCAATTGCATGCTGTTGCCTGCTATGTAATATTTTTATAGCCCATCAACTAGATGTCTTCAAGTCATCCGCGACTGGCCCTCAGACCATCATCCCAACAAAGAATGAACTTTGATGAAACCAGATGAGTTCTGCAGTAAAGGAACGATCCGCATCAGCAGGCAAGAATCCAACACTGCACACAGCCTCCCCTGCTCTGAAAGACTGTTACAAAAGATGGAGCCAGATATCATGGACTGGATGGACTCAGCAGCTTTATAGGGATTGGTCCGTGCACTAAGGGATGATATCTCTCCCTCTGTGTGTGTGTGTGTATGTGTATATATATATATATGTGATGGTATATTAAAAATGAGGGATCTGAGCATGACGTGAATGGTATGGAATAAGGGGTGGATTGTCATGGGTTCAGCAGTAGCAGTCATTTTTCTCCCTCTTGGTAGCTGGTGCAGCACTGTGTTTTTAATTTCGTGCCCGGGAGCAGCGCTGATAACACCAGTGTTTTCAGTTACTGCTTGACAATGTTTTGCTCTGGCCAAGGACTTTCTGAGTCTCATGCTATGCCAGGGAAGAGGGGGAGCCGGGAGGAAGCAGAGACAGGGAGCCTGACACAAACTGACCAAAGAGCTATTCCATGCCATAGCCCCTCATGCCCAGGATGTAAAATACTGGGGGCAGGAACCCGGAAGTGGCTCTCTCTCTCTCTTGCCTCGGTCGGGCGGTGAGCGGTTGTATCCTTTTCCCTTGTATTTGCCGTGTCATTATTATTATTATTGGTGGTAGCAATAGTGATTTCTATTATATCTCAGTTACTGGACTGTTCTTATCTCAACCCATGGGAGTTACATTCTTTCGGTTCTTCTCCCCATTTCCCCCCCATCGGAGTGGGGGGGGAAGAGAGAGGGAGAAGTGAGATTTACAGCTTAAACCACGACACCATGATAGGAATACCTATACCATCATATAATAACGACACAAATTGGCAAACATTATGGGAAAGGCCTGACAAATTCCTCCTTGATTGGAGCTTAGAGGACAAGGATTAGTATTTGTGTGGGCATACTGTGCTCACGGAATCGGTATGATGTTTGAAAAGTCAAGCAGGAAAATATTCAATAGGGGAATATTATCAGTGTGATAAGAATGTAACCTTAATTGGATCATATCAAAGACGAATATATACTAGTTTTTATTGACATGCTCCTGAGAAAAGACTATATTGGTTTTGTGGTGGAAAGAAAGCTCTAAAACAATTACCTCCCTTTTGGAAAGGAGCATGCACACTAGGATCTATAATACCTGAAGTAAAGATTACTAAACAATTATATGACAAAACTCATGGGAAAATCCTATTTAGGGATAAAAGAGATGCAAACCCCCTTATAACCCGACCGACGAGATTCCATTCCTTCGTCCGATGGTTCATCCCACATCTAGGAGTAAGTGAATTGGAAAAGGCCATCATAAACATATTAGGAATTATAGAGGACCTAGGTAATACCACAATGGATGCCATCGAAACATTACAGGGAGAGGTAAGCCAACTTTCTGGAATGGCAATACAAAATATAATGGCCTTAGAAATGATGTTAGCCTCTCATGGAGGAGTATGTACGGTAATAAATTCAAACTGTTACACTTACGTGAATAAAGGAGGGAAAATAGAAAAGTATTTAAGATTAATGCGAACCCAGTTACGTCTCTTGAACCAAGTAAGCCAGGATGACACTTCTTGGGGTTTTACAAAATTCTGGGATAGAATCACCACTTAGGTACCATACCTCTTTTCAGGCGAATGGATCAAATGGATTAGGTATATCTTATTAGGAATACCAATATTAATAGGGCTTAGCTTGTTTATAGGTATAAGCATAAAGTATATTAGACTGCTTAAAATAAAAGTCCTTAGAAAAGGACATAAGGAAGAAAAGGGGAGAAATGAACTAAGGCACTGTATTAGAACCAAACACATTCTTAACAAACTAAACAAAATATAGAATGGAAAGTGAGAGTGAATAAGCATAATTCATATATATACTTTAATATATATGCTTTAATACAATGTTAGCGTACATGCTCGCTTAAAATATTACCGAAGTGTGTAACAACAAGATAAGAACACATAAATGTGTAACAATAAGATAAGAACACGTATAAAACGTAACCCGAAATATGAGAGAGGTGGGCACGGCTCTTTGGAGAAGACTCCCTGTGTCACCCAGCGCTGAATAAACATACCTACTTTACAACTGAATAAAGTTGTGGAGTCATTTCCACGAGTCATCTTAAGGGCTTTGGTACAACACATCAGAAGTGAGAAGCCGCTGTTCACCCCCCATGGGGTGATTCACCCATGTCCACATACAGAAACTGTCACTCTCTGAAACAGAGCACAGTCCAGCTCAGGACCAAATTTAACTCTTAAAAATCAGTACCAGGGGACCAGGAAAGGCATGAATTTGCACTTCAGTCACTAATGCCAAAATCATTATGTGCCAAGTCATAGAATCATAGAATAGTTAGGGTTGGAAAGGACCTTAAGATCATCTAGTTCCGACACCCCTGCCATGGGCAGGGACACCTCACACTAAACCATGCCATCCAAGGCTCTGTCCAACCCGGCCTTGAACACCGCCAGTGATGGAGCATTCACAACTTCCCTGGGCAACCCGTTCCAGTTCCTCACCACCCTTACAGTAAAGAATTTCTTCCTCATATCCAATCTAAACTTCCCCTGTTTAAGTTTGAACCCATTACACCTTGTCCTCTCACTACAGTCCCTCATGAAGAGTCCCTCCCCAGCATCAAATGCCAACAAATGCCATGTTTCTCTTTGGAGAAGGACAGTGTCTCAAGCTAATGCCTCCCTAAGGAGAACTTCACCACCATGATGAGGGCAAATATTTTCTTGGTAATATGTGCATGGATATGTGTCCAGGCTAAGAAGCAACATTTGTAGGTAGCTATCCTGCCAGAGGACCCAGTGGTGAACAGGAATAGTTTCCAGTAGCTTCATAATTTCCAGTGGTTTCATATTTTCCAACCTGAAACCTGCCCCACCTAGCCCCAAATATCAACAGATACATGGCTCAAATGCAGCATTAATTTCAGCTGTGGGTGACATGCTCTTAAGCAGCTGCTTCTTTACAGGGGAATCTAAAAGAGAGACAGAAGAGCCTGGAAGAAGACAGCACTAAGGAGATGTCTGTGATTCAGGAGGATTCAGGAGACCTTAAAGCAAAATACAGCTGCAGCTTAGAGGCTGCAACAGAAAATTTAGGGCAATAAATGTATTGAATGAAAGCAACCTCCACACTGATCAAAAGTACAAAGAAAGCATCAGGGAGATGGGCAAATAACAGAAACTTTAATTCAGGATCCTACCTGCCAGTGCAATAAATATTAATGGAATAAGTTGGAGAAAGGGGGAGCTTCACTGGGAAAGCAATAGCAAAAACACTAAGATTGATTTTCCATCAAACAATATTTAATAAAGTAAAGCACTCGAGAGCTGAGAAGCAAAATCTGATTTTAGGAGAGTGATAGGCAGGATAAGTGGACTTCCAAAGAACAAATAAAGCTTTTGAGTTCACTTTGCCGAGGTGAGCAGCTCCAGAGAGGACACCTTCAACACCAGGGCGTAGAAAAAACACAGCGTCCAGGAGTCTCAACCTTGAACGGCAAGAGCCACCCAGGGAAACCCAACTCCTCGTCAGAACTTGCCCAGGAGCCGGCAGCTCAGCTGACGCAAGCAGCTGACTCATAGGGGGCGGTGCCAAGAGGGACGGCACCACCCCTGAGGGGGTAATACAGCGTCTTTGGGACTGCGGTGTGGTAGTTTGCTCGCTGTTTTGCGCGGGTAGGATAGGCTGAGAGGGTCCAGTAGTCTGTCAGGCTTCAGAGGTAAGTTCAGCCAGCGGTCATCGTGAAAGTGCTCTGGGATGTCATTCTCTTGACAGAGAGCAAACTAAGTTCTCTCTGCTGGCCAGGGAGTACATGGCAATCCAGACGGAGTTCCTTTATAAACATGTAGTTGTTCAGGTGTCTAGCTGTAGTGAATGTCAGAGCCTGTTGGTGATGTTAGATGGTGGCTGTGTAAGATGTTAGCAGGTTGATGTTTTGCTCTGCATGGTGGCAGGGCTACAGGCAGAGGTGGAATGGCTAAGGAGCATAAGAGAATCCAAGGAAGAGATTGACTGGTGGACTTGCACTCTACCATCCCTGAGAGTACCAAGCCACCTGAAACAAAAGAACTTCAAGATCCCATACCTTCTTGCCATCTGGCAGATGGAAGGAATCTAGGGGACAGGGGAGGTTGGAAATGGGTTACTCCTCGGAGTAGATGGTGTATTGCCCCCCAGCTCATGTCACCTTCTCAAGTATCCCTTTCCAATGGATTTGAGGCCCTGGTACTGCAGGATCAGGAAAATGAGCAAGATGATGATAAGGGATCATCCAGGTTAGAAGAATTCCCACAGAAAAGTCAGAGAACACCTAATTTTTATGACCAGCTGTACTAGAAAAAAAGAGTGGTGGTGATTGGTGACTCCACCCTAAGGGGAACAGAAGGTCCCATATGTCAGCCTGACCAGATTCTCAAGTCTGCTGCCTCCCTGGAGCCAGGGTAAGGGACTTGACCAGAAAATTCACTCGTCTGGTAGGGCCTTGAGACTATTGTCCTTTATTAGTCTTCCAGGTGGGCAATAAAGAAATTTTTTTCAAGAAGCCTGAGGGAACTCAAGAAGGACTTCAGGGCCTTGGGGCAACTGGTTCAGGGTTTGGGAGCCCAAGCAGTGTTCTTGTCCCTCCTGTCAGTCGCAAGCAATGTCAATAGTAACATCAGAAAAGTCTCATTAATTCTTGGCTCTGTGACTGGTGTCAGCACCAGAATTTTGGGGGTTTTGACCATGGGTCAGTTTATACAACCTGCTGGTGGCAGATGGGGTGCACCTGTCCCAAAGGGGGGAAAAAATTCTAGCCCAGAAGCTAGCAGGGCTTATAGAGAGGGCTTTAAATTAGGTTTGAAGAGGTAAGGGGATATAACACCAGGCTCACTAGACATGAGCCATGGGGTAGCATGCCACTGTTGGTGTCCAGATCCACAGGCCAACTTAAATGCATTTATGCTAATGCCTGCAGCATGGGCAACAAACAGGAGGAGCTGGAAGCCATTGTGCAGCAGGGAAATCATGACATAATCGCCATCACAGAAACGTGGTGCTTTTTTTGTGATTTGCATTATTGGAGTGCTGCAGTGGATAGGCAAGGAAAAAGAGGTGGTGGGGTTGCGTTGTATGTCAGGGAGTGCATCGACTGCCTTGAACTCACTGTTGTGAGTGAGAAGGCTGAATAGCTGTAGGTAAAGATCAGGGGGAAGGCCAACCAAGCTGATATCCTGGTAGGAGTCTGTTCTAGACCACCCAGCCAGGATGAAGCTAGAGATGAAGTATTCTTCAAACAACTGGTAAAAGTTTCATGATAGTTTGTCCTTGTTCTCGTGGGGGTCTTCAACCTACTAGATGTCTGCTGGAAGTACAACACAGCAAAGAAGAAACAGTCCAGGAGGTTCTTGGAGGGTGTGGTTAGTGAGCCAACTAGGGAAGATGCCTGGCTGGATTTGCTGTTCACAAACAGGGAAGAACTGGTGGGTGATGTGATGGTTGGAGGCTGTCTTCGGCAAAGTCATCACAAAATGACTGAATTTTCAATCCTTGGAGAAGTCAGGAAAAAGGTCAGCGAAACCTACACCTTAGACTTCCGGAGGGCTGACTTTGGTTTATTTAAAATGCTGGTTGGCAGAATTCCTTGGGAAATGTTACTGAAGGACACAGGAGCCCAAGAAGGCTGGACACTCTTCAAGAATGAAATCCTTAAGGTGCAGAAGCAGGCAGTCCCTATGTGCCAAAAGCAAATCAGTGGGTGTCATGGGTCCAGCAGTAGCAGTCATTTTTCTCCTTCTTGGTAGCTGGTGCAGCACCGTTGTAGCAGAAGGAACCAAACTAGGCCTTCTTAGCATGAGTCCTCGAAGGTGATGTAAGCTGCTGACAGTTGAGAAACTCAGCTTTGTCCTTTGTATAGCCCCAGCCCAGAATCACGAGCGTGGTTACTTAAAGCTTACAGTTGTATTATTCTGTTAAAGGTTGATAAATGATAATCTTAGGAGAATAAAGAAACCTTTCTTCTAGACTAATGACCTATTGATAATGAATGAGACAGGTAGAACACCAGACAATGATCATCAGTAACCTGCTGACCTTTTGTACTTCTTCGAAACGTGGACTATTGTCACGGAACAAGAAAAGAAGAAGCAAGACCTGAAACCTGTCAGAATTGGAAAATATATGAGAACATCTAGAAGATTTGTAAATTTCCACAGGACATTTACAAACTATCCTTTGCTGACTAGCTTGTTTCTAAATCCTATATAAACTCACCAATAACATGTTGTAAGGGTCATTCTCTGCGGAGGTGACCCAACGCTGCTGTTCCTGCTGATTTCCTGCAATAAACTAGAGCTCAGAGTAACCCACAAGAGTTCGAGTCTCTGTTTGCTGAAGCCTCCTGTTACAGCCTCCTGTTTCAGTTGGCGACCCAGATGGGACTCTGAGGCATCTATTTGAGAGAATCAACGGGACCTGGCCAGGGATAGGTGAGTTCGAGTCTCCTTATCCTCCCGTTGCCTTTATTTTAAGAGTTCAAGTCTCTAAAGAGAATAATGAGGGCTGGACCCTCTATTCCTAAAGGCACGCCTTTAGCTGAAATGGTTGCAAATTGGGGAAAGTTATCAGGAACGGCAGGGTTGTTTTTAAAACGTATGATATCATTATGTCAGGATGATTGGCCATTTATTTCTCGAGTAGCTGGGGCTCCCCCTGAATTGCGTTGGCCGGTCACAGGATCTTTTGATAATGATAAATTACAGTCCCTTCGAAAGATCCTTGAAGATCGTCAACCACAACAAATGGATTATTTATATTTGTGGTTTGACCGAGCAGATACAAGAAAACGTCAACAATTAAAAAGGGGTATGAATAAGCAACAATTATTGGCCTATTTAGATGACAATGTTACAATCAATTCTGATTGTGATTCTTCAAATATTAACAACACTGACACCCCAGCTACAGGAGTTTTTCCTATGACTGTGTCTTATGTCCCAAATCCAAGAGCAGGAAGAACTAATGCCAGACCCTTGTTAGAGGTAACTAAACATTATCCCTGGAAACCTGGCGATTTATTATTATGGCATGATAAAATGCCTCGCTTGAGAGAGGATGCAGATCGATGTGCCCGCATTATCCGAACAATCACAAGAGATTATTCCCCTAATTGGAACGATATGTAAACTCTATTATCTGAATTATTTACTTATGAAGATAAACAAAAGATTTTAGCAAAAGATTGTGAATTGTCTCAACAGAACCCCAACAGAGACCCATGGCCAGACGTAGATCCCAATTGGAATTTACATGAGGAAGAACAAAAAGCTACTTATTTAGTAGCTATTGATAACCTGATTGATGCCATTAGGCACTGTGGTGAAAAGGTTACAAACTGGTCTAAGATTACTGAATGTCACCAAGGTGCCACAGAGCACCCTGGAGATTTTTGGCAGCGATTACGAAAGGCATTGTTGCAATACGGGGGTTTTACTGAGGAAAATTTCCAAGAAACCCTAGCAATAAGTATTTTTGTTAATCAATCTGCCCCTGATATTAGAAAACATTTCCAAAAACATATGCCTGGCTGGCAAGCAGAAAATTTGCAGAAAATCTTATCTGTAGCAAACTTTGTTTATAATGGCCGCTCAGAAGAGCAACAGAAAAGGTTACAGCAAGAAAAAGAGCTTGAGAGACAAAAACAGGAAAAAGAGAGAGAGCAAGAGCGAAAAAGGAACCGTAGAGAGAGACAGGAAGATATGAGTCTGTTAGCAGTCGCAATAGCACAGGGTGTCACAGCCAGGGGCCGAGGGGGATTTTTCCGTGGATTCCGCGGAATAAGACGAGGGTTTCCGCAAGGAAGAGGAGCTATAGGAAGGGGATTTCCTCTCCCTAATACTGCATCTATAGCTAATGGAATGCAATTAACTTGGTTTTGGTGTGGAAATTTAGGACATATGCAGCGTGAATGCCCTTTGCGACCACAATATCAGCCAGAACCAACTTCCGCACGCACCTCATCTGATATACCTACTACGCAACCTTTTCGTCGTAGTAACTCTCAGTAATCAGTGAGCAATGACTCTAGAAATAACTGCTTCGGGACATATATTTGCTCAGGTTAATGGGAAAACTGTTTCCTTTTTAGTTGATACAGGAGCAACGCTCTCCCTTCTTAATTTCGATATTCCGCAAAAATCATGTGATGTTATTGCTATTAAAGGGGTAACCGGTACTGTTGCTGAACAACTTTTATCTGAACCACTCCCCGTAACTTTAGGTAACAAATTAACTTGGGCTCGCTTTATTATTGCACCTGGTGCGCCAACGTCTTTATTAGGACGTGATTTATTGCAAGAATTTGGCACTCAATTACAATACCATAAAGGGAAAGCTCAATTAATTTTTGTAGGAAATCTTTTTACATTAGAAACAACTCAGAAAAATATTCCAACGATCCCCTGGGAACTCCGTAATGTTCCACAAGGACTTTGGAGCACCACAACTAAAGATATTGGATTATTAAAATCTGCCTTGCCTGTTGTAATTAAAACAAAAGGAGGACCTCCTCCCTCCATTAAACAGTACCCGATACCCGCAGTAGCTTTACCAAGCCTGCAAAAACAAATACAAACTTTTTTAGATGAAGGAATTTTGCGACCTGTGTTAAGTCCATTTAACGCACCTATTTTACCTGTTAGTAAAAACAGGTTAGATGAAGACGGGGATCCAGAGTATCGTTTTGTTCAGGACCTCCGAGCTATTAATGAATACGTAGAAGCCCCTCATCCAGTAGTTCCGGATCCAAGTTTAATCCTTACTGAAATACCTATTTGGGCACACTGGTATACAGTGCTTGATTTAACTGGAGCATTTTTCAGTATACCAATTGCAAAAGAAAGTCAGCCATTGTTTGCTTTTACTTGGGAAGGTAAACAACTAACCTGGACTCGCCTTCCACAAGGGTTCACAGGTTCACCAACCCTATTTTCACAGATTCTTAAGTATGACTTACAAGATATTCATTTACCTCAAAAATCTGCTCTTATACAATATGTAGACGATCTCTTAATCGCAAGTAAAACTCGTAGTGATTGTGTAATTGATACTGAATTTTTGTGCATACAATTATATAACAAAGGTCATAGAGCCTCCTTAACAAAATTGCAATTTTGCGAACCCGAGGTAAAGTATTTGGGATTTATTTTAGCAGGAGGAGTACGAAAATTAGATCCAGATCGCATTCGTACTATTATCCAAATTGCACCACCAGTAACTAAGAAACAAATGAGAGCCTTTTTAGGCCAAGCAGGATTTTGTCGTCCATGGATATTAGGATTTAGTGAATTAGCTAAACCCTTAATTGAAACAACTAAGGACAAAGCTCCAGAACCTATAATATGGACACCAGTGCTTCAAGAAGCTTTTGATGCTTTAAAAACAGCTTTAACAAAAGCTCCAGCTTTGGGACTACCTAATTATGCCAAGCCTTTTACCTTATATGTCACCGAAAAGGATGGAATTGCAAAAGGAGTTTTAGTACAATCATATGGACCTTATGATCGCCCCGTTGGCTATTATTCAGTGACTCTAGACCCTGTCATAAGAGGTGCTCCGCATTGCCTTCGCGCCGTTGCAGCTGCAGCTGACTTAGTAGAAAAAGTGCGAGCCATTGTTTTAGGCCATAAACTCATTGTAGCAGTACCACATGAAGTCGAATTGTTATTAACCAGATATGCAACAAAATCTTTGTCACCACAGCAGATACACCGCTATGAAGCCATCCTGTTATTGACTGATAACATTTCTCTTAAACGCTCAAAACCTTTTAAACCCAGCTACCCTGCTACCTGAAATTAATTATTCCGCAGAACCACATGATTGTGCACAGTATATTACTGTCTTTCTTAAAACTCGTGAAGATTTACAGGATGAGCCACTGGTGGGACCCGACCTTAACCTGTTCACAGATGGATCAAGTTATTACATTTCTGGTAAACGTTTTACTGGTTTTGCTGTTACTACTGAAAAACTCGTATTACTTGCTGAACCTCTTACTCCATCACTTGGAGCACAGGCTGCAGAATTAATTGCTGTAACTCGCGCTGCTGCTCTTGCAAAGAACCTTCGCGTTAATATCTTTACTGACTCTAAATATGCTTTTGGCATTTGTCATTCTATTGGCTCGCTCTGGAAAGAAAGAGGGTTCTTAACCTCAGCCGGTCGCACAATTGCTCATGGACAATTGATTAATGACTTATTATTAACATTACAAGAATCAAAGGAACTTGCGGTTGTTTTTATACCTGCACATACCAAGCGAACAGATTTCCTTGCACAAGGAAATGCCTTGGCCGATGCCGCCGCAAGAGCCGCCGCGGTTCAAAATATTTCGACTCCTCAAACTATGGTTGCTACTCTTCTTCCTATTCCTACTGGTGCTTCTTTATATGAAGATACCCCTAAGGAAGAAATCCAACAATGGAAGAAAATGGAAGCATCGCAAGAGAACGGCATTTGGACATGAGGAGGTAAACCTCTACTTCCCTCCAGGTATGTTCTACCGTTAACGCGATGGATTCATGACCGTACTCACGGAGGTCCAGAAGCTGTAGCTTCAAAAATACAGCAATTATGGGCTGCCCCTGGAGTTTTCAGTGCAGCTAAGAGACTTACTGACTCTTGTGACCTTTGTAAAAAATACGGAACTGTAAAAGTCACTGCAGTTCCTGGAAAAAGACCTCCAGCAGTATTTCCATTTCAGAAATTGCAAATAGATTTTGCAGAACTCCCACCTGCGCAAGGCTTTAAATACCTCTTAGTAATTGTAGATCAACTCTCGCACTGGGTGGAAGCTTTCCCCACTCGGAAAAATGATTCTAAGACTGTAGTTAAAATCTTGTTGCGAGAAATCATTCCACGTTATGGCATACCTGAAGTGATTGATTCAGATCGTGGTCCGCATTTTACAGCTGCAATTCTTCTCCAGACGTATGTAAGTCTTGACATCCAAGCTGCTTTTCATACACCTTACCATCCGCAATCATCAGGACAAGTAGAGCGTATGAATCGGACTATTAAAGATAGATTAGCAAAGGTTACTGCCGAAACTGGACTTAAATGGCCAGAGGCTCTCCCTTTAGTTTTGTGGGATCTGAGAGTTACTCCTCATGCTAAAACTCGTGTTAGTCCAGCTGAAGTTCTTTTTGGGCGTGTTTTGGCAGTACCTTCTACATATCTCTCTGCCAAAACAGCCTTATTGGAAGGGGAGGAAGCTGTAATACAGTATTTATTGTACTTGCAAAATACTTTTTCTCGGATTCGTAAATACATGTACTGGTATCAAGGGGTAACACCCGAGATACAAGTGCATCAATTTCAAGTGGGGGACATGGTTTTAGTAAAAGACTTCAAACGGAAAAATCGATTAGAACCAAAATGGACAGGACCTTATCGTGTTTTGTTAACCTCTTTTTATGCAGTGAAAGTCGAAGGAAAAGAATCTTGGATTCATCTCTCACACGTTAGAAGAGCATAATGTTTATCTATTCTGTATTTCTTTTTATCTGTTCTGTATTCTTTATTCCTATTGTGTATTCACACCTTTTTCAATTTAGCCTTACATATTTTGATGAATTTGTAAATCGTACATTACAGATATAAGTAATTGGGAAATTTTATAAAAAGAAAATGGGGGACTGTAGCAGAAGGAACCAAACTAGGCCTTCTTAGCATGAGTCCTCGAAGGTGATGTAAGCTGCTGACAGTTGAGAAACTCAGCTTTGTCCTTTGTATAGCCCCAGCCCAGAATCACGAGCGTGGTTACTTAAAGCTTACAGTTGTATTATTCTGTTAAAGGTTGATAAATGATAATCTTAGGAGAATAAAGAAACCTTTCTTCTAGACTAATGACCTATTGATAATGAATGAGACAGGTAGGACACCAGACAATGATCATCAGTAACCTGCTGACCCTTTTGTACTTCTTCGAAACGTGGACTATTGTCACGGAACAAGAAAAGAAGAAGCAAGACCTGAAACCTGTCAGAATTGGAAAATATATGAGAACATCTAGAAGATTTGTAAATTTCCACAGGACATTTACAAACTATCCTTTGCTGACTAGCTTGTTTCTAAATCGTATATAAACTCACCAATAACATGTTGTAAGGGTCATTCTCTGCGGAGGTGACCCAACGCTGCTGTTCCTGCTGATTTCCTGCAATAAACTAGAGCTCAGAGTAACCCACAAGAGTTCGAGTCTCTGTTTGCTGAAGCCTCCTGTTACAGCCCCCTGTTTCAACCGTGTTTTTGACTTCTGGCCTGGGAACAGCGCTGATAACACCAGTGTTTTCAGTTACTGCTTAGAATGTTTTGGTCTAACCAAGGACTTTCTGAGTCTCATGCTCTGCCAGGGAGGAGGGGAAGCTGGGAGGAAGCAGAAACAGGACACCTGACCCAAACTGACCAAAGAGGTATTCCATGCTGCAGCACGTCATGCCCAGGATGTAAAAATGGAGGGCAGTGACCAGGAAGGGTGGGGGTGCACTGCTGGGTCGGGCTTGGTATGGGGTGGTGAGCGATTGTATTCTTTTCCCTTGTATTTCTCTTGTCATTATTATTATTGGTGGTAGCAGTAGTGGTTTGTGTTACACCTTAGTTACTGGACTGTTCTTATCACAACCTGTGGGAGTTGCATTCTTTCGATTCTCCTCCCCATGCCCCCGGGGGGCCGGGGGGAAGAAAGAAAGGGGAGTGAGTGAGCGAACTGGTTGAATTATAGTGGCTTAAACCATGACAGTGGGGAAGAGACCAGTCTGGCTGAACAGGGAGATAGTGCTAGAACTCAGAGGAAAAAAAAAGGGAGAGAGAATTTATCACCAGTGGAAGAAGGGACAGTCACCACATGTAAAGTACAAGGGTGTTGTTAGGTTATGTAGAGAGAAACTTAGAAAGGTAAAGGCACAGATGGAACTAAATCTGGCCACTGCCATAGAAATAATAACAAGTACTTTTTCAACTCTACTAGTAATAAAAGGAGGGCCAAGGAGTGTGGAGACTAAGGCACGGACCCCATTTCTGGTTACCAACAAAATCCTTTATTTTCTGAAGGCCCAGGGTTGATATAGGCTATATGAAGTACCCGCGTGTATGAGTGGCCAATACAATTGGTTAGCTACCACCACCCACGTGGGTATTTTGGCTTCTTCATTGGTAGATATCTTGCTCACTGGTTGCCTTGATTGGATGTCTGCTTCTCGCTTCTTTCTTCCTTCTTATCTTGCCTACAATACTCCCAAAACTTTCCCAGTAACATTCCTCTGCTATCTCAAAGCTTTCCCAGCAGCTAGTCTAGCTCAGAAATCCATCACATCATGGTTCTTTACACCCACATCTCCCCCTTTTTGTTTTTCTAAAGACATAACAAGAAACCTAATACAAAGGAAAATATCAGTACAAGAAGTGTTACATTTCTACTGTTTTACGAAATGGCTGTGCTACTAACTATGCTGAATTACAGAGTTGTTTGACTTAGTGTTCTAGCTAAGTTCACCCATATGTTGGAGCTATTCCAGGGCATCAGTTGCATTGTTGACATCGATGTGTTGGTGATTACCCCTGGATTCTGTGTCCGTAACCGCAGAATGGTTCAAAACAGGCCGCACCAGCCGTGCAGGTATCCACCAAGGACCGTGATCTGTGGAGACACAAGCATACCCTCGCCCCCAAGTTATCAGTGGATATGGCCCTTCCCAGTGAAGCATTTGTGGTGATTTTACCCAAACCTTTGGTTGATGAGTCCCTATGGGATTAGGCAAAATTTGGCTGTGCAACAGGATATGTCTGGTAATGGCTACGGTCTCATTTCCCTCTCCAATTGTCAAGAAATTGCTTTATACAGTCGTGCCTGTGGTGATTCTCCCTTCATTCCCCCTTTTTGGTTTTCTAATAACATTTTTAGTGTTTGGTAACATCGTTCAACAATGGCTTGTCCTTGTGGTGAGTGTGGGATCCCTGTCTTGTGTTTTATCCCCCAGGTGTTTAGAAATGTTTGAGTTATCTTACTGTTATATGCAGGGCCATTGTCCGTTTTTATTTGTTTTGGAACACCTAGAGCTGTGAAGTCACCACGCCAATGATGAATAACATCACGGGCCTTTTCACCCATTTCTAATGTGGCCCAGACCATGTGTGAAAATTTATCGATGGAAACATGGACATACTTTTGTCTCCCAAACTCAGGGATGTGAGTGACATCGCTTTGCCATAGTTGTAAGGCACTGGTGCCACAAGGGTTTACTCCAGTATGTGGGTGTGTTGCAAATGGTTGACAGTCAGGGCACGTTTGTATTATTGTACGTGCTTCTGATCAGGAGAGAGAAAACTGTTTTCTGAGTGATCTCGCTGATTGGTGGTAAAAAGCATGTGATAATCTAGCCTGTTGTATCTGATTTGGTAGAGGAGTTGCCAGTACAGGAGCTATTAACCTATCAGCTCTTCAATTTCCCTCTATGATAAATCCAGGCAAATCTGTATGGCTACGAATATGCAGAACATAATAAGTTGTCATGCGTTCATCCAATAGCATTTTTAACATTTTTAAATAATAGAATAAAGTAGGATTGGCAACTTCCTTTAGCCATGAATTTTTGATTCTAGTAACAACTCCGGCAACATAATTTGAATCAGTGACGAGGTTCAATGCTCGGTGACAGTGTTGAAATGCAAACACTACTGCAGCTAATTCTACAATTTGTGCTGATCCCTGAACTTTTTGTTCTTCATGATGCCATTCGTTATTCTCAAACCAGACTGTGATTGCTCTCCCTGTTTTACCTGAACCATCTGTAAAATAAGTCAGACCTTCTACAGGGTTATGTTGACATTTTGAAACTGATTTTATCTCTATTTCTGTTGTCAGGGAGAATAGCTTATGTGGTGGGTGGTGTGGAGTAACTTAGCAATGACAAATTTCGGTGGACATTTGTAGTTCTGTGTTATTCTGGACAGCCCATTGAAAATACATCTTGGTTAAAGGAAGAGAGAGAGTGTCTGGCTCATGTTCTGTTAATTCTGTCGTTCTCTGCCTGCCACAGCACACTATATGTGCTATCTGTTCACAAATAGTAACTATAGTGTTAGAGAATTGGTGTGGTAAAAAGATCCATTCTAGGACGCGTAGTGGATCCTTTTCCTTTGCATCCCATTGACCTATTAATCCTTTGAGGGACCTAGGCCCTTGGATAACATACAGAGTAACTGGGAGCTGGTAATCTATCTTTGCAGCTTGTCAATTGGTTAAAGCTCTGTTAACTTGTTCAGTAGTGTACTCAGCCTCTGTAGTTAACTGTTGGGGCGAGTTGAGGGCAGGTTCTCCCTTCAGTAGTTCAAATAGGTCGAAGGGTATCATTGTCTATACCTAAAAGGATTTGTACCCAATTTATAGTGCCAGTTAACCCCCTAAACAATGTACAGAAATTAAGTTTGACATCAATCTTTAGCAGTTGAGGCACTACAGTCTGCTGGAGGATTTTCCATCCCAAATATTTCCATGGGGGTTGTTGTTAGTTATTGCTCCTGAAAAGGTACAACCTATGCTTTTCAAGGCAAGATTTAGTGCTGGAGGCAATTTCCAAAAGTTTCTGTGGTTCCTGACAGGCTAACAAAATGTCATCCATATAATGATAGCAAATAGCTGTTGGATATGTCTTTCTTACCTCTGATAATGCCTTAGCCACATATAGTTGACATATTGGCAGACTGTTTTTCATACCCTGACAGGCTAACAAAATGTCATCCATATAATGATAGCAAATAGCTGTTGGATATGTCTTTCTTACCTCTGATAATGCCTTAGCCACATATAGTTGACATATTGGCAGACTGTTTTTCATACCCTGTGGTAATACAGTCCAATGATAATGCTCTGCTGTTCCCTGATGGTTAACAGAGGGAATAGAAAAAGCAAACCTTGGAGCATCTTCAGGGTGTAGGGGAATAGTGAAAAAACAATCTTTGAGGTCCATAATGACAATGTTCCAATTCTTTGGTATCATGGCTGGGGAAGGTAAACCTGGCTGTGTGGCTCCCATGTCCTCCATGACATTATTAATTGCGCGGAGGTCATGTAAAAGACGCCATTTCCCTGATTTTTTCTTAATTACAAATACTGGTGTGTTCCAGGGACTTGTAGTCAGAACCAAGTGTCCCAACTTCAATTGTTCTGTTACCAATTCTGTTAAGGCATGGGTTTTTTCCACATTTAGGGGCCATTGATCAACCCACGCTGGTTTTTCTGTCAGCCACTTTAGTCAGCCACTTTAGTCTGATTGGAACATTCTCATCAATGACCCCAGTTAAAAAGGCAGTGTTGCTATCGAAACTCCCCACATGCTTAAGACATCCCTTCCAAAAAGGTTAAAAGGACAGTTCACTATATATGGGCAGAGGTTCGCAGTACGCCCATCAGGATCTATTATCTGGATAACCGATGCACTTTGACATGATGTTGATGTTCCTCCTATTCCTGTTAGATCCGTTGCTGATGAAATTGTCTCCCAATTTGATGGCCAAAAGGAGGCGCCGATGACTGTAACATCTGCTCCGGTGTCCAGTAGGCCTTGAAGTTTGATAGTGCTGGGTTTATGCTGGGGGTTTCGCACTTCACATTCGATGGTTGGCCACTGTTTTGTTAATGGTTGTGTCCAACAAATGTGTGGCTTACCAGTAGATCCAAAGCCACCTGTTCCTCTGAGCATGTTTTCCTCCGAGGGAGCATTTACTGTACGTGCATGGAATAGGACAAGTTGGCATATAGGTTCTCCCGTGGGGACTGCTACGGGTGGAGACGGGGTCCAGACCATTACTTGTAATTGCCCTTCAAAGTCAGCATCAATTATCCCAGGCAAAACAAAAAGACCCTGTAAGGTGACACTAGAGCGTCCCAGTAATAAAGCACTAAATCCATTACCCAACGGACCTTTCAGTGCAAGCGGCACCTTTTGCACTTTGATGTCTGTTATCTTTAAATTCTGTTGCTGTGGGGACATCCACTCTGGCACTTCCGGGGTGGAGGAGCGGAGGCGTGCCAGACCCATCTCGTTGGCGAATTGGGATTACGTGGGGCGGAGACTTCTTGTATCTGGGCGCGGCTCCGCGACGCGCTCCGCCTCCCTTTTCCCGAAACCGGAATTGGTTCTCCGTTGACGTTATACTTTGATCGACAGCTTAGCATAGTGACGCCCCTTTTTGCAACGTGGACAAAGATGCAGATCGCTATCTTGGCTCGCCTGGGGGCAGACACGCTTAAAGTGGCCGTGTTTGCCACACCTAAAACACAGCCGCTGCGTGGTTTGCAGTGCCGCGGCTAAATACCCTGCTAGATTTTCGTTAACGTGGTCTATTGAGCCAATACGGTTGCATGCTTCAGTCATATCGATCAAAGTAGGATTTTTTTTTAACATACGCAACACCTTCTGACAGTCCGGGTTTGCATTCTCTATTGCTAATTTCAATAATAAGGCATCTTTGTCAGCATCATTCTCTACTTGCTTATCGACAGCCGTCTGCAAACGATCTGCATATACGGCTCGTCTTTTGCCTGTCTGATACCCGTGAACGCCTTAACGGATTTCCCGACATCCGGCACTTTAAGCATTGCCTTAAGCACTAGTTCTGCCGACTGGCGTAAAATCTCTGGGGGGGAGCCGAGCCTGCAGCTGCGGCGTGTTAACCGGAGGACCCCCCATTAACTGCGCGATTCCAGCCCCCAAGAGAGGGTCCCCCGGATTCCAACCGAGATTATCAATCGCTGCTCGATCGCATCGCTCCAGCCAATATGACAAAAATATTGCTTTCTGGGTGGGGGTAAGCAGCATTTCGGCAAGGGCATTGATATCAAACGGAGTCATAAGCTCTCCCTGTAACACAGTCTGTAAAAGGCTCCTAGCATATGGCGAGGCTAGCCCATTTTGTATAACAGTCTTTCTCAGTTCTTTAACCAGTTCCCATCTCATCGGTTCCCACTCATTAGGTTGATTATTTCGCATTATTACAGGAAATGCAATATCAAAATGCTCCCCATCCGCCACAGCGTCATGTTGCAATTTTTGCCAGTGTTTATGAGGGTCGTAATCTTCTCCACCCCAAACGGTTACGGGGAGTACCGGATGGGGGGGGTTGCCGGCGGGGGAATCGCGGCGGGGGGTTCACCGTCGGGGGGTCACTGCCGGGGGGTCGCTGTCGGGGGGGGGGTGCGGTGGGTGGGATCGGCGCCATATCCGCTAGTGGTGGTGCAGACGGCACCACCGGCGCCGAAGGGGCAGCGGCAGTCGGCTTGTTAACGACTGCGCCCCGCGATGGGCTCTGCAGCTTGCTAAGAGTCTCATGGAGTAAGCGCCATGCTTTTAACAGCGGAAAAACGATCTCATCCCCCTTGGACGCAGCCTCCCAAAGAGTCTCTTTAGCCGAGTCCCACAGCTCCAGCTGAAGCGCCGTCTGAGAATCGACAGCAAATCCCCGCCCCTTAAGCCATGCAAGCAGGGCACGAATAGCCTTTTCATCATATGTAATGCCCAGTTGCTTTAAAACGTACATTAGCAAAGAAACAATAGTCTCTTCTTCCTCAGACATCTGCGATCCCATCGTCCTGACCGCTCACCTTTTTCCGAAGTTGTGTATTCTCCCGGGAGTACAGCCCTCTGCTCCACTGTCTTAACTTGTACGGTCAGCTTCTCCGCCGGAGCTCTTCTTCTGCCTCTAAGGTCCCTGTTCGGGCACCATTTGTGGAGACTAAAGCACGGACCCCGTTTCTGGTTACCAACAAAATCCTTTATTTTCTGAAGGCCCAGGGTTGATATAGGCTATATGAAGTACCCGCGTGTATGAGTGGCCAATACAATTGGTTAGCTACCACCACCCACGTGGGTATTTTGGCTTCTTCATTGGTAGATATCTTGCTCACTGGTTGCCTTGATTGGATGTCTGCTTCTCGCTTCTTTCTTCCTTCTTATCTTGCCTACCTTTCCCTGCAATACTCCCAAAACTTTCCCAGTAACATTCCTCTGCTATCTCAAAGCTTTCCCAGCAGCTAGTCTAGCTCAGAAATCCATCACATCATGGTTCTTTACACCCACAAAGGAGAGCCTCCATCATCTGCTGGATACTGGGAGAAACCTGGTAACTGAGGATGAGGAAAAGGCTGAGGTACTTAATGCTGCTTTTGCTTCAGTTTTACTAGTCACACCAGCCATCCTTGGGGTACTCGGTGCCCTGAGTTGGATGGCAGAGATGGGGTGCTGATTGAAGTCCCCATAATTCAGGGAGAAATGGTTAGAGACCTCCTGCTCCACATACAAGTCCATGTGGCTGGATGGGTTACACCCAAGAGTGCTGAAGGAGCTGGCAGAGGAGCTTGCTAAGCCACTCTCCATCATCTATCAGCAGTCCTGGTCTAGTGGGCAGGTCCCAGAGGACTGGAGGTTGGCCAGTGTGATGCCTCTCTACAAAAAGGGCAGAAAGGAAGACCCTGGGAACTACAGGCCTGTGAGCCTGATCTCATTGATGGGATAGGTCATGGAGCAGTTGATTCTAAGTGAGATCATAAAGCATGTGTGGGAAAACAGAGGGATCAGGCCCAGTCAGCATGGGTTCATGAAGGGCAGGTCCTGCTCGACCAACCTTATTTCCTGCAATAAGGTGACCTGCCTGGTTGATGAGGGAAAGGCTGTGGACATTGTCTATTTGGATTTAAGTAAAGCATTTGACACTGTCTCCCACAGTGTTCTCCTGGACAAATTGTCTGCTCATGGCCTGGATAGGAGGATTCTTCAGTGGGGAGGAAACTGGCTGGATGTACAAGCCCAAAGAGTGGTGGTAAATGGCATCACATCTAGTTGGCAGCTGGTCACTAGTGGTGTCCCTCAGGGCTTGGTGTTAGGGCCAGTGTTGTTTAATATCTTCATTGATGATCTGGATAAGGGGATTGAGTGCACCCTCAGTAAATTTGCAGACAACACCAAGCTGGCTGGGAGTGTTGATGTGCTGGAGGGTAGGAAGGCTCTGCAGAGGGATCTGGAGAGGCTGGATCGATGGCCTGTGGCCAATGGTATGAGGTTCAACAAGGCAGAGTGCTGGGTCCTGCATTTGGGTCACAACCACCCCATGCAATGCTCCAGGCTTGGGGAAGAGTGGCTGGAAAGCTGCTTGGTGGAAAAGGACCTGGGGGTGCTGATTGATGGAGCTGAACATGAGCCTGCAGTGTGCCCAGGCAGCCAGGAAGGCCAACAGCATCCTGGCCTGTATCAGAAACAGTGGAGCCAGCAGGGCCAGGGCAGTGTTCACCCCCACGTGCTCAGCACTTGTGAGGTCACACCTAGAATACTCAGTGTGTTCAGTTCTGGGCACCTCACTGCATTGAGGTACTGGAATGGGTCCAGAGAAGGGCAACAAAGCTGGTGAAGGGTCTGGAGAACAAGTCTTATGAGGAACAGCTGAGAGAACTGGGGCTGTTTAGTCTGGAGAAGAGAAGGCTCGGGGATTTTATTGCTCTCTACAACTACCTGAAAGGAGGTCATACTAAGGTGGGTATTTGTCTCTTCTCTCAAGTAGCAAGTCATAGGGGAAGAGGTAACAGCCTCAAGCTGTGCCAAGGAGATTTAGACTGGATATTAGGAAAAATTTCTTCACAGAGAGGGTGATCAGGTATTGGAACAGGTTTCCCAAGGCAGTGGTGAAATCACCATCCCTGGAAGTGCTCAAAATAACCTGTGTAGATGAGGCCCTCAGTGATATGGTTTAGTGGTGGTCTTGGCAGTCCTGGGGTAATGGTTGGACTTGATGATCTTCAAGGTCTTTTCCAACCTAGCTGATTCTATGATTCTATGCTACTACTTCAGGCCCACTGACTCTGGCTTGAATTTAAAGTCCTCAGCACTTCACCAGGCTGTGCCCTTCGAAACCCCTCAGAGGGTCCCTCCTACCATTCAAGAACCAACAAAACATGTTTCTAACCTTAAGCCTCTCTAGGGCCATAAAACTCAGACCTGTCCACAGAAGCAACTTGTACTCCCTATAATGAGCCAGTCTACATGATGAGCACCACCATCAGCCTCCTATCCCACAGCCACCAGCTCCAGAGCCAAAAGTGGTGAGGAAATACAACTGCCCTCTTCCTTTTGCCCTCATGGGCCACTGGAAACTATTCCTGTTCACCACTGGTTCCTCTGTCAGGATAGGTACCTACAAATGTTGCTTCCTAGCCTGGACACATATCCATGCACATACTCCCAAGAAAATAATTGTCCCCATCATATAAGCCTGAGGACTGCTGCTCTTCCAGTTACCTTGGCCAGTTTTGGTCCAATTTACACCAGGAGATGTGCACAATTTGGTCTGAAGGCACCACTGAAAATGGCCCTGGATCCTTCTGTTTTGGAGAGACTTGTTGCCCATGAAAAATCTCCTCCTGTTGATTCCCGGTGAGCCTCTCTGAGTGGGGAAACTTCTGCCTAGTTGGACAGTTGATGATGCACCCTGTGAGGGACTCCTACTGGCATCAATAACATTGCAAGTAATGCGTTCATGCAGTGCCCCAGCCCAACTTTTTAATCCAAGCTTTAGCTTTCCTAGTGCTGGTACAAATTCATGTGGGATCTTCCACTGCTGGGATGAGACCCCTCCTCTCTCTTCTCTCCATACACTTGATGCTCCCTCAATGAGACAGAAAGCAAAGCTCCCTTGTCACTTCACCACTCACCCCATCCAAACCTTGCTGGGCAGGCTCTGCTGTGTCATGCACCGCAAGAGGAACTCATCAAAGCAGCCTTTTAATTGCTGGAGTAATGACTTAGATGTACAATAAAATTAAAAATAATTAAACACAGCCTGACAACTGAGGAACGCAATTGCACATCTGAAACT
Organism: Myiopsitta monachus; assembly: GCA_017639245.1. NCBI lineage: Eukaryota > Metazoa > Chordata > Aves > Psittaciformes > Psittacidae > Myiopsitta > Myiopsitta monachus. The sequence goes on from CM029940.1 coordinate 10,117,344, forward strand.
CAAAACCACCTCCTAAGCACTGGTGGCAGGAAATTGGTAGGGATCCACCACCCTGCGTGTCCTGTCAGTGGGACTTGCTGATGGGTTGTGTCATTTTGATTAGAGACCAAGCGTGGTAATGGCACCACCGTTCTCTGATGAAGCCTCTGATCTCTGCCCAAAATGTTGCTGAATCCTGAGCTCAAGCTAGCAGCTACATCAGAAAAGCGGGACTAAATCTGGCCATGCTGCTGATGGTAATGGAGTGAGGATTCGATGCTCACAGTTCTGTGAAGACCTCAATGTATGGTCTGTGTCGTGGTTTAAGCCTCATCCAGACTAATAACTCACGAAGTTTTATTCACTCACTCCCCTCTTTTTCTTCCCCCAGTCCTGGGGGGATGGGGAGGAGAATCGAGAGAAAAAAAAAGAATGCAACTCGCGCAGGTTGAGATAAGAACAGTTTAGTAACTAAGGTATAACACAAATCACTACTTCTACCACCAGTAATAATACAAGAGAAATACAAAGAAAGAGAATACAACTGCTCACCAAGCCCGACCCAGCCAGTGCATCCCCCAGCAGCGAACCCCCCACTGCACCACCACACCCTTCCGGGTCTCTGCTTTCCGTGTTCACATCCTGGACATGACCTGCTGTGGTATGGAATAACCTCTTTGGTCAGTTTGGGTCAGGTGTCCTGTCTCTGCTTCCTCCTGGCTTCCCCTCCTCCCTGGCAGAGCATGAGGCTCAGAAAGTCCTTGGTCAGACCAAAGCACTACCAAGCAGTAACTGAAAACACTGGTGTTATCAGCGCAGTTCCCAGGCCCAAAATCAAAAACACAGCGCTGCACCAGCTACCAAGAAGGAGAAAAAACGACTGCTGCTGCTGAACCCATGACATCTGCTAGCCCAGCCTTCGATGGGAAACGTTGAAGAAGCTGTAAACTGCGATGCTGGCCAGCCATGATTGAACTTCAGTCTTCATCAAAAAGCAAGTCCCACTCCCTCCAGCCATGTGTACCAGACCCAAAGGGTTAAAGAGTGTTGTTTTCCAACAAGGAGAAGGTGATCTACCTCCTTCAGCCTTGCTTTTTCAAGCAAGTTTATAAAACCTACTTAAAATATTAATATGGAGACGATCAGAACTGCATGGGCTAAAGGGTTGATTTCATAACCTTAGAAAGCACACTCCTTGAGACTTCTGGGCTGTGGCACAGCACTGTGCCAGGACACCTGGGTTGACAACACCAAGACCTGACAGAAGCCAGAGTCTGACATACTTTAATTCTTCAAGAAAGAGCTGCAGCAACACAGGCTTGAGGAAGGAGGGAGAGGAGATGGGAAATCCAGCCGTAATGGGGAGACCTGGGATGCTGTCAATATTTTACTTTCTTTGTGACAGTTTGCTGCTGACTCCATTGCCTGATGTGATTAGTGTGAGGAAAAAATTGGCCAGTGCCTTCCCAGACCACTGCTGTCAAGGTGGCTCTTGACTCCTGCTCTTCCCACAGCCAGAACCCTCACAGTCTCCAGGAGCCCTGCAAGCCCTGGGTACCCATGCAGGAAGTTCATTATTTATTCCAATCAATAAATCAAAAAGTCCTAGGTTATGACCGTGGACCATTAAAGTTTTCTTCCAAAACACTTCCGTATACTAAGGCAATGGAATTAAAGAACAACATGATTTTGTCTAGGATCATTCGGTTTAGTTGCTAGTAATCATAAAGTCTCTAATCCTTGGGCAAAATTGTGCTGTGCCAATGGTTGCCTAATAATACATAGCGTAGGGTGAAACATTAAATAATTAGTTTTAGACAAGCTGATGCGATGCCTGTAGGACAAGCATCCAATGCCCGACATACATAGCCTGAATAAATAAACCCGGACCGTATGTGGGGGGGTAGGGGGGGTACCTTTAAACAGTGGGGTTCTTATAGTTGAGGAGTCAACGATGGTTTTTCAGGCCATAGACCTTGGGTAGGACCCAAGTAAGAATTTTATGACGTATTTTGTGTTGATTTTAGGGGTTAGTTTTGTTTTAGCAGCGCTTTTGGTTGCGTCTAACCCTTCGCCCTATTATGGGGCTGTTGGGTTGGTTTTTGGGTCTGTTGTGGGGTGTGGGTGGTTGGTGAGTTTAGGGGTTTCCTTTGTGTCTCTGGTGCTCTTTATGGTCTATTTGGGTGGGATGTTGGTGGTTTTTGTGTATTCTGTCTCTCTAGCAGCTGACCCCTTCCCGCGAGTCTGAGGGGGATGGCGCGTTGTGGGTTATGTTTTGGGGCTTGCACTTGTTGTCGGTATGGGGTTTGCTTCTTGGGGGTTTGAGGTAAGTACTGTTGATAGTATTGGGGCGTTTTTTGTCCGGTTGGATTTTAGTGGGGTAGCCTTGTTTTATTCCTGCGGGGCGGGGATGTTTTTGATGGCTGGCTGGGGGTTGTTGTTGATCTTGTTTGTGGTGTTGGAACTTGTGCGGGGCTTGTCTCGTGGTACTATTCAGGCAGTTTAGGGTCAGAGAATAGTTTAATATAAAATGCCAGCTTTGGGAGTTGGTGATAGAGGTTTAGTCCTCTTTTTCTGATGGGAACTCTAAGAAGGGGTAGTCTTCATCTTTTGTTGTCTAAGGTTGGTGTTAGGGTGTTGGGTGTTAGGTAGGCTAATAGTGAGTGTCTTGGATAAGAAGTGGTGTGTTAAGGTGAAAGATAACGGGTGTTTTAAGTGTAAAGAGGGTGTTAGGTAGGCTAATAGTGAGTGTCTTGGATAGGGTGGTGGCAGGCTTAGATGGGTACATGGGTAAGCGGGTGGGCAAACAAACAGATAAACAAACAAAACAAACAAACGTCTATGTTAGGGGAATTTTGATTGTTTTGAACAAAGTAACGTTTGTGTGATGATTGGTAAATTAAGAGGCAAGTTTGTTTTTTTGTAAGTGTTTTTAAGTTTTTGTTACAAACAAAGACAATTGTTTGGAATTTTCCAACCTTGTTTGAAAATTATTGGAAGTTTGAGCCAAAACAAAAATTTTGTTAAAAAACGGTAAAAAAATGAAGAATTATGTCCTGCGACCATTAATCGAATAGTATCCTTGTAGGGGGTTTGTGGAGGGGCCATAACCAGGTGTAAAAGAAAGTGCATCAGGGCAAAACTGATACTAAAAATACTTCAACCGTCTCATTAATTAACCCCTGAGTTTCAGATATTATCTGGAAGAGCACCGGCATGCTTTCAGTCCAGACCTTATTGACACACAGACGCAAAGGTGAAAAATACCTTCCTAGAGGAATAGATAAGGTCTAACATGCATTTTAGTTCCAGAATAGATGTGCTAAATAATTGCACCTTGCAGCAAAGCCTCTCTAGCCACCAGAAGTGCTTCCTCCCCATCCCCAGCTTCTCACAAGCCCTGCACCAGGTTAATAGAAACTCTTTATCTGAGTCAGTGTGGAAAAGACCAAAAAAGACTAGTGCAAAAGCTCTATGTGTCCAACCTTGCATATGTTCTGATTTGGAGAAAACTCCAGGAACAAACTCGCCAACAAAGTTTTCAAATTGACAAGCAGGTATTCCTTATTGTGGCGCCAGGAGACATGGGGGATAGCTCCTCCTAACGTGTGTCACCGTATTGCCACACAGGCCATCCTTATATAGTCACTTGGGCATTCATACGTATTCATGAGGCTACACATGAATTACATCATTTTCCAGAAAGTTTCCCACATACATACAAAAATGTGGTGGTGGTCTTTGAGAGTCGTTTACTTCTTCCAACAATCTTCATAACTGCTGGCAGTCTTTGAAGCACCAGCTTAATTAACATTACAGACATAGCAATCATTCTGTCATCCTACTTATCAGGTAGTTTAACTGTGCCCATCCTAGACATCTGCTAGTCCCAGATGCTCCCCATCCCAGGTCCTGTTTTCCTATTTTATGTTTCTTACACTTTTTGTACTAAGGTCCTAAGGACCTAAAACTATGTCAACTACATTCAAGCACTTCAGTTATCTTCCATTACAAAGCCATCAAACTTAATGTTACTTAGAACATTACGTTTTGTGCTTTTGTGCCTCCTTGTCTCAGTTCCCACCATGCTTATATAAAGTGATTAGTGATAAACTGATAAAAATCTGGTGTGTGTATGAAGTGAAGTGGCTGAATGAGCCCATCACAGGACTCCACTGGAGCAGCTGTACTGTGCACACCAAATGTACAGCAGCTCCTTACCACTGAAAGCTGAGACTCAAACCAGAGAATCACATTAATTTCTCCATGCCTTAGTGTTTGAAACCAAACCCTCTCCCCTGGGCTTGCTGCTGAATTCCGGGTGCTAGCTCTGAGCATCCCTAAGCCTGGGGTGCTGCTCCCAGGGTGGGGGGAAGATGGCACAGCCTGGATTATCCAAAGCAAGAACAGATCTTTTAAATGGCAGCACAGCTACGAACAGTGATGGTGCCATTAGCGGACCTTGGCTTGCCTCTTCACTAACTGTGCAGATAATTTCTGTGCAGCAGAAGTGTAAGTAAACAGATGAGAAGCAAAGAAAAAACTTACTGAAGTCACTGAGAAGCGTCAGGGCAATCTTTAAAAACTGGCCAAGCACTCAGGAGTTTCGACTCTTTCAGTCTCAAAAGTTTATTATTTCTGGCTGTATTTACAATACAGGTAAGAGACTATCCAGAAAAGCAGATCCATTTAGCCCAGCACCTCAGTTTGTTGATTTGTAAAGCTGGTCAATACAGACCCACCTCCAGTCTCCTGTGTAGCTTAACTATTTGTCGTACCAGCGATGTCAGAGCTGAGATGGGCTGAGGGTACAAGACAGACCTGTAGAGGAGTGTTACAGCCACAAAGGTGACAATTGCCATGTTAATAATTAGCATCTCTTGCCATCAAACACTGTAAGGCAGATCCAAGCAGGGATGAAAATGCCATGTGCTAAGCCAGCATCTCCAGTGGGTTTGTGGCCCATCAATGAGACTCTCCAGCTTCCCACCATCTGCAGGGACTAGTGCAGGCTCTGAGAGCCAGTGACAATTGTGTGTTTAGAGCAAGGTCTGTATGTCTGGCAACAGTAGTTGATCCTCTTCCTTGCCAAATGAAGCCCAGAGACTTTGTGCACAAACCTATTATTTTGGAAAAGAGAGAAAAAGGCCACCCCACAATGAAACTTCATGTTTCTTGCATTGAAAAGCACTTTATCCCCAAAGCACAAAGCTAGACGCAGCTTGCACCAGCTCCTGAAGACGACCTCACTCAGTCGATTCACCAAATGATGTGCACACTTGCTGCCTGAGGGATTTCCAGCCCTGGAAGATGCTTACCCCTGACTGAGCAATGGACTCCAGGACACAGTTAAATTCCTGCCCCTTTGGGGGCTTGTGTTTTCCACCTGCGCCTGGAAAAGCTCTGCCTTTGCCATCACTTCTTGCAGCTCAGAAACTGAGCTGGGAAGAGGCTTTCACAGCACACGAATGCCAAACAACCCTGACATCTGCCTAAATAGAGGTGATAAACAACAATGCTCCTGTCCTAGTCCCTCTTGTATTTTAACATGCGACGTGGTTTAAGCCCAACTGGTAACTCAGAACCAAACAGCCGCTTGCTCACTCCCTGCCCCTCCTTTCTTCCTCCCCCCGCTTCCAAAGGGATGGAGAGGAGAATCAAAAGAATGTAACTCCCACGGGTTGAGATAAGAACAGTCCAGTAACTAAGGTATAACAAAAACCACTACTGCTACCACCAATAATAATAATGACAAGGAAAATACAAGGGAAGAGAATACAATGGCTCACCGCCCGCCGACCGATACCCAGCCCGACCCGAGCAGTGATCTAGCCCTTCTGGATAAGTGCCCCCAGTGTATATACTGGGCATGACGTGCTGCGGTATAGAATACCTCTTTGGTTAGTTTGGGTCAGGTGTCCTGTCTCTGCTTAATCCCAGATTCCCCTCCTCCCTGGCAGAGCATGAGACTCAGGAAGTCCTTGGTCAGAGTAAACATTACTTAACAACAACAAATAACATTGGTGTTATCAGCGTTGTTTCCAGGCTGAAAGTCAAAACCACAGCACTGCACCAGCTACTAAGGAGGAGAAAAATGACTGCTACTGCTGAACCCAGGAAAGTATCCACCCCTTATTCCATACCATTCACATCATGCTCAGATCCCACATTTTTCAATATACCATCACTCTTGTTTCATATATATATACACACACATATCCATGGACACACAGAGAGATATTATTCCTTAGTTCATGGACCAATCTCTATAAAGCTGCTGAGTTCATCCGGTCCATGACGTTGGGCTCCATCTCTTGTCACATTATTTCAGAGCAGGAGAGACGGTGTGTAGTGTTGGATTCTTGACACTGTGAAAATTGTCACTGCTGAGCTCGTCTAGTTTTGTCAGAGTTCATTCTCTGATAGAATGATAGGCAGAGGGAAGTTAGGGTCAGTCACTGGTGACCTGAAGACATCTAGGTGGTGGGCTATAAAATTGCTACATAGCAGGCAACAGCATGCAATTGAGTTCATTGGCTGTTTTCCCCTAAAATCAAATCTCCTTGAGGTACACATTGGCCTTCCCCATCTTCCTGCATTACCCACCAAGTATATCTGGGTCCCTGAGCAAAAGCAATCCCACGAGTGGGTTTGCCTTTACCTGAAGCAGGAATAACCCAGACTGTCTTCCCCAACAAATTCTATGTCTGCACTACAGAAACTTTATCCCCTTCTACAGTATGTAAAACTTCTTGACTGGGCTGGACCAGCCCTGTTGGCAGATCCTCTGGTGTTGACCAGCCAAGTGGCCCTTGGTAAATGTGTATCCCAATGTTTGAAAAAGTCCCACCACCCATTGCTCTCAGTGTAGTTTTTAACAGCCCATTGTACTGTTCGATTTTCCCAGAGGCTGGTGCATGGTAGGGGATGTGATATATCCGTTCAGTGCCATGCTCTTTGGCCCAAGTGTCTATAAGGTTGTTCTGGAAATGAGTCCCATTGTCTGACTCAGTTCTCTCTGGGGTGCCATGTTGCCACAAAATCTGTTTTTCGAGACCCAGGATAGTATTCCGGGCAGCAGTGTGGGGCACAGCATATGTTTCCAGCCATCCGGTAAGTACATGGTGCTTGCCTTGGCAGGTTGGTGGGAGTGTGATATAATCAATCTGCCAGGCCTCCCCATATTTGTACTTCAGCCATCGTACTACATACCAAGGAGGCTTTAACCGATTAGACTGCTTAATTGCAGCGCATGTTTCACAGTCATGAATAACCTGGGCAATAGTGTCCATTGTTAAGTGCACCTGTCGATCAAGAGCCCATCTGTATGCTGCATCTCTGCCCTGATGGCCTGAAGTGTCATGGGCCCACCAGGCCAAAAATAATTCACCCTTATGTTGCCAGTCTAAGCTACTTCAATCTTAGCAGCTTTATCCACTTGTTGGCTGTTCTGGTGTTCCTCAGTGGCCTCACTCTTGGGTACATGAGCATCTACATGGCGTACCTTCACCACAATGTTCTGTGCCCGGGCAGCAATATCTTCCCATGGTGCAGCAGCCCAGATGGGTTTACCTCTGCGTTGCCAGTTGCTCTGCTTCCATTGCTGCAACCACCCCCACAGGGCATTTGCCACCATCCATGAGTCAGTATAAAGTACTGGCCACTTTTCTCGTTCCGCAACGTCCAAGGCCAGCTGGATGGCTTTCACCTCTGCAAACTGACTTGATTCACCCTCTCCTTCAGCAGTTTCTGCAACTTGTTCTCAGGGACTCCGTATAGCTGCCTTCCATCTCTGATGCTTTCCCACAATAAGGCAGGACCCATCAGTAAACAAGGCATATTGCTTTTCACTTTCTGGCAGTTCATTATATGGTGGGGCCTCTTCAGCATGCATCACCTGCTCCTCTGGTGACATTCCAAAATCCTTGCCCTCTGGCCAGTCCATGATGACTTCTAGAATTCCTGGACGACTGGGATTTCCTATTCGAGCTCGTTGTGTAATTAATGCGGCCCACTTACTCCATGTAGCATCGGTTGCATGGTGTGTAGAGGAGACCCTGCCTTTGAACATCCAGCCCAGCACGGGCAACCGGGGTGCCAGGAGGAGCTGTGCTTCAGTGCCAATCACTTCCGAAGCAGCTTGAACCCCTTCCTAGGCTGCCACTATCTCTTTTTCAGTTGGGGTATAGCTGGCCTCAGATCCTTTGTATCCCAGACTCCAAAAGCCGAGGGGTCGACCTCGAGTTTCCCCTGGAGCTTTCTGCCAGTGGCTCCAGGTAGGACCGTTCTCCCTGGCTGCAGTGTAGAGTACATTTTTTGCATCTGGCTCGGTCTGGACTGGTCCGAGGGCTCCTGCATGAACTCTCTCTCGCTTAATTTGCTCAAAGGCTTGTTGTTGCTCAGGGCCCCATTTAAAATCATTTTTCTTCTGGGTCACATAATAGAGAGGGCTTACAATCAAATTGCAATTCGGGATGTGCATCCTCCAGAACCCCACAGCACCCAAGAAAGCTTGTGTTTCTTTCTTATTAGTTGGTGGAGACATTACTGTTATCTTGTTGATCACATCTGTGGGGATCTGGCGGCATCCATCTTGCCATTTTAATCCCAAAAATTGAATCCCCTGTGCAGGTCCCTTGACCTTACTCCACTTTATGGCAAAACCGGCTTTCAGCAGGATTTGGATTATTTTCCTCCCTTTCTCAAAGACTTCTGCTGTATCACCCCACACAATGATGTCATCAATGTATTGCAGGTGTTCTGGAGCTTGCCCCTGTTCCAGTGCAATCTGGATCAGTCCATGGCAGATGGCAGGGCTGTGTTTCCACCCCTGGGGCAGTCGGTTCCAAGTGTACTGGATGCCCCTCTAAGTAAAAGCGAATTGTGGCCTGCACTCTGCTGCCAGAGGAATTGAGAAAAAGGCATTGGCAATATCAATCGTGGCATACCACTTGGCTGCCTTTGACTCCAGTTCATACTGAAGCTCTAGCATGTCCAGTATGGCAGCACTCTTGGGTGGTGTGACTTCATTGAGGCCACGATAGTCTACTGTTAGTCTCCACTCTCCGTTAGACTTCGGCACTGGCCATATGGGGCTATTAAAGGGTGAGTGGGTCCTACTGATCACTCCTTGGCTCTCCAGTCTACGGATCAGCTTATGGATGGGAATCAGGGAGTCTCGGTTGGTGCGATGTTGCTGCCGTTGCACTGTTGCGGTCGCGATTGGCACTTGTTGTTCTTCGACCTTCAGCAACCCCACAACAGAAGGATCCTCTGAGAGACCAGGCAAGGTGGACAGCTGCTCCATTTCCTCTGTCTCCAAAGCAGCAATACCAAAAGCCCATCGGTACCTTTTTGGGACTTTGAAGTACCCTCTCCTGAGGTAATCTATGCCAAGGATACATGGAGCCTCTGGACCAGTCACAATGGGGTGTTTTTGCCATTCCCTCCCAGTCAGGCTGATTTCAGCCTCCAGTACAGTCAACTCTTGGGATCCTCCTGTCACTCCAGAAATAGAAATAGGTTCCACCCCTTGACAGCTTGATGGCATCAGAGTACACTGTGCACCGGTATCTACAAGAGCCTTATACTTCTGTGGGACTGATGTGCCAGGCCATCTGATCCACACAGTCCAGTAAATCCGATTGTCCCCTTCCTCCACCTGGCTGGAGGCGGGGCCCCTCTAGTAGTCACCACATTGGTCACTCACGTCTTGTAGAAATGGATTATTCTTCTTTATCCCAGGAGCTGAACTAAAATCAGCTCTTCCACTCCATCTGGGAACCTGCTCCCCAGAGACTGAAGCCACAGCCTTCATGGGGTGATCAGACTTGACCTTTGCTCTCCTCTTCAGTTCTCGCACCCGCTCCTCCAAAACTGAAGTAGGCTTTCCATCCCACTCCATCATATCTTCTCCGTGATCCCACAGGTAAAACCACAGGGTGGCCCGTGGTGTATAACTTCTATATCTTCTCTCTCGAACAGTAGGACGCCTTCTGTTAATAGCTGAGACGTGTGTTGGTACACATGAGGAGCTGGATAGATCATCTCTCAATTGTTGGAGGTTCTGGGACAGTTTTTCCACAGCTGAGATGATGGAAGGGGTGAGATTATCTTCAAACCCTCGGAGATTATGAATCATTTCATCCACTGTTGGTGGTCTTATGTCACTCCAGGTTACTGTTGCCAGTGAGTGGGCATATGATGAGGGTGCATTCCGTGTAAATTTCCGCCACATGGGTCGTGTACATTCGACTTCATCTGGATCTATGGGTATATTCCCAACATTCGGCTTGGTAGTATAGATCATCTCTACAATGGCTGATTCCCTCAGAGACTGGATGCCTTTCTCTAGAGTAGTCCACTTGGCCGAACAACTCATAACATCGTCCTTGTATGGAAACCTATCTTTCACAGCTGCCAAGAGCTGCTTCCAAAGGCTGAGGGACTTTTTCTCTCTTGCAATTGCTTTGTCAATTCCCCCTTCCCTGGCAAGTGATCCCAGCTGTTTGGCTTCACTACCTTCTAGTTCATGACCATTGGCCCCATTATCCCAGCATCGGAGCAGCCAGGTGATGATGTGCTCCCCTGGCTGACGGGTAAAGTCTTTTCGCATATTCCTTAGCTCAGTTGAGGTCCGAGATCGAGAAGTCACCTCTTCCTTTTCTTCTTCTTCTTCTTCATGTGATGATGACTCTTGGTCAGATGCTGTCCCAGGTGGTGAGTACGTTGTTTCTTCATCTTGCTTCATCTTTCTTGCCTCTTTTTTGCTTTTTCTCTTGCGTACAGGGGCAACCGATATTGGCATGAGTTGGTCCTCTGGTTTAGCTGCGGTGATTATTACTCTGGTTTGGGTAGCCGCCATACTTGTCACTGGGGTTTGAGTCGTGGCTGTACTTGTCGCTGGTGGTGGTGTAGCTGCTGTACTTGGAGCTGGATTAGCTGCGCTGTCCATTACAGTTGGAGTTTGAGTAGCTGCTGTGCTTGTTCCTGGGGGTGGTATAGCTGCTGTGCTTGGAGCTGGAGTAGCTGCACTGTCCATTACTCCGCCCTCAGATCCAGAGACGTTTTTTTCCTTTTGAAGATGCTAGACAGTGTTAAACAGGGCTCTGTAAGCATAAGCCAAGCCCCAGCACGTTGCCATGATTTGTCCATCTCTGGTGTGACCAGAATGACCACACTGGAAACACAAACCGGGTCAGTTTCATGATCACTGAGTCTATTGTATTTAAAATCAGTGCGATAAAGTACAATGTAACAAGAACCTTAACCCAAAACCCAGATCTGAAAAACGTTAAGATAAGAAATACAGGCTGTAAGTAAAGTATCATACGCTGAACCTGTGAGAACCAGAGCAACAACTTTGAGAGCCAATAAATCAGCATTGTGACGAGTGACTATTAATCCTTGCTGTTTATCTCAACCCTTCGTGCCCCATGTTGGGCGCCAAAAAGAACTGTTGTGGTTTAAGTACTTGTCACTGGGGCTGGTGTAGCTGCTGTGCTTGCCGGCTCTCTCACCACCAGCTTCTCTTTGTCCGAGTCCAGATCTTCCTCCTCTGCCTTTCTGGGAAGTGCTGCGTGGTCTCCTGCATCCTCCTGGGGCTCGGACTCGCGGGACTCTGCGGGCTGCTGCTGGGGAATGCTCTCGGTCGCTGCGGGGCTGGGCTCGGCCGCCGCCTGCCCCCCCTGCTCCTTAGCCGCGTGGCTCGGCTTCTCCTCCTGCTTCTCGGCGGCCGCCGGGCTGGGCTCGGCGGGGGGGGCTCAGCTCTTCAGCCGCCCCGTTCCCTGCCTCTTGATCCCCCGGGCCATTTCAGCAGCCGGCGGCTCCCGGGGCCGCCCCCCCTCCGCTTCCCCTCCTCCCTTCTGGAGCTCACCCGTATTACAAGCCATTTCAATAATGGCCCCATATGGCCAGTGCGAAAGTCTAAGGGAGAGCAAAGACCCGGAAGGGTGTGGTGGTGCATTGGGGGGTTCCCTGCTGGTGAGTGGGACCGGGGAGCACAAAAGAATGTGTCCTTCACAGGCTGACCACTCGAGGAGGTGAAAAGAGACGTGTAATTGCTAAAAGCTTCCATTATATACCACCCAAAGTATAGAGTTGGTGACCACACTGGAAACACAAACTGGGTCAGTTTCATGATCACTGAGTCTATTGTATTAAAAATCAGTGCAATAAAGTACAACGTAAGAAGAACCTTAACCCAAAACCCAGATCTGAAAAATGTTAAGATAAAAAATATCGGCTGTAAGTAAAGTATCATACGCTGAACCTGTGATAACCAGAGCAACAACTTTGAGAGCCAATAAATCAGCATTGTGACGAGTGACTATTAATCCTGCCGTTTATCTCAACCCTTCGGGCCTCACGTTGGGCGCCAAAAAGAACTGTTGTGGTTTAAGCTGTAAATCTCACGCAGCCTGTTAACTCACTTCTCCCTCTTTCTTCCCCCCCCACTCCGATGGCATCCACTGATATCCTATGATCAGCAGCAAAATAGTTAATCATTTCACTTCTTATTTCTTTGTATGCCTTCAAGCCTTTCTCTTTATCTGCCATGTGTTCCTGAGCCATGTCATGGTTTAACCCCAGCCTGCAACTCAGAATCACACAGCCGCTTGCTCACTCCCCCCCTCTTCCTCCCCCCCTCCCCCTAGGGATGGGGAGGAGAATCAAAAGAATGGAAATCCCAGGGGTTGAGATAAGAACAGTCCAGTAACTAAGGTATAATAGAAAACTACTACTACCACCACCAATATTAATAATGATAAGGGAAATAACAAGGGGAGAGAATACAACTGCTCACCACCCACTGACCAATACCCAGCCTGACCTGAGCTGCACTCTGGGCCTTCCAAGTAACTGCCCCCAGTTTATATACTGGGCATGATGAGCTGTGGTATGGAATACCCCTTTGGTTAGTTTGGTTAAGGTGTCCTGTCTCTGCTTCCTCCTGGCTTTCCCTCCTCCCTGGCAGAGCATGAGACTCAGAAAGTCCTTGATCAAAGTAAACATTACTTAGCAACAACTAAAACCATCGGTGTTATCAGCATTGTTCCCAGGCTGAAAGTCAAAACCACAGCACTGCACCAGCTACTAAGAAGGAGAAAAAAAATGACTGCTACTGCTGAACCCAGGACAAGCCACCAATAAATGGAAAACATTGACACTGAAAAGTCTGGTAGAGCTAGGAGTTGCAAGTCACTGCAGAAAAGGGAGTGGAGTTCACACCTCATTAAGGGTTATTGACAAGTTCTTTCTCACTTTGAGAAACCATAACTTGGGTCTCTGCAGACTTAGGTACTATTTCAGGCCACACAATAAATTTCTTTTCACAAGAAGTAGTAGAAATCTTTACTTTTATATATGAAAAACTTTATTGTGGAGAAACTGATGTGAACCCTTTGAAAATCATTGGTGTGAGCCACAGTAGTGAGCAGTGCTCTCCTTCAGCCACTGTCTTCTGGGACTGGTAGACAGACCAGCTCCAAGAGGTCCTCCAGCTTTGGTACATGCAGTTCTCCTTGTTTCCCCAGCAGATCTTCTACCTGGCATTTGCTTCTTTCCCCTGAAAACACCCTAGTCACTCTCTGTCCCCCTCTCTGTGGCAGGAGAGACTTAACTGAAAGCTTCCTAAGGTTAGTTCTAAGCACTTTGAAAACAAGTGGTTTTATCTGTCATGCAAATGTGGTAACCACTGCCACTCTAGATGGCCAACATTTCTAGCCCCATAAACCCTAGCCCAAAATCTTCACCTAATTCCAAGACAGGAGCTCTCAGTGACTCCCAGGTCCTGCAGGTATCATTTTCCACCCAGACAGGCATGAAAAACTAACAACAAAAGTAGGATTTTTAGCATTTCCCTAAACTTGGTCAGGCTGTCCAACTTCCAGACACCAAGTATATTGCAGGTAATCCACAGGTTATTATTTTTTTTTTAATATTGATATCTCATTCTTGCCTTGTTGCCAATTTTCCATACAATAAACCCACTCCACACCTTCTCTTCCCTTAATACTGCCCTCTACTTCTCCAAGTGACTAGTCAAATTCTAAGGTGCTTCCTCACTTGATTTGCCGGAGTAGAACATATTTGTGGGGTATGTAGTAAGAGTGAAGTAAGGATATTTGCAATTTGACCTAGTATCTGTGCATTTCATTAATCCTTCCTCCATCAACTACTTAACCTTTATGGGCATGCTTATTGCCTGTCATTGTATTGATTTCTGTCCATTTCTCCACTTTAGTGAGATCATGCAGTATTTTAAACCTGTCTTCCACTGTATAACTAGGTTTAGCTGGAGGTTAACTGACATCAATTTAAAGAATGAAAACTTAGGCTGAACATCCAGGAAAAACTTCCTTATGGTGAGATCTGGTTAAATGCACTGCTGTATCTCCATGGGTTTGGTGGCTCTTCCATTAGCATGTGCATTAAAACTGCACTGGTGGATTATAAAATTATAAATTGGACATAACAATCCTGAAGTAGGAGGGGAAAGACAAGCTGCAGAGCATTGCAGCTTGCCTCCTATGGTCATCTCAGCCTGAATAAGAGCAGGCTCCATGGACACCTTAGAGTAGTCTTCCAGTACCTAAAGGGACTAAAAAGAAATCTGGAGAGAGACTTTTTACAAGGGCCTGTAGGGACAGGACAAGGGGAATGGCTTTAAACTAAAGGAAGGTAGATTTAGACTAGATGTAAGGAAGAAATGTTTTACAATGAGGGTGGTGAAACACTGGACCAGGTTTCCTAGAGAGGTAGTAAATGCCCCATCCCTGGAAACATTCAAGGTCAGGTTGGATAGGGTTCTGAGCAATCAACTAGTAAAGGTGTCCCAGATCACAGAAGGGGGGTTGGAACTGGATGAGTTTTAAAGTTCCCTTCCAAAATCCAAACCAGCCTATGATTCTAGGAAGAAAGCCAGAGCACTCTACAAACCCCAGACCCAGGTAGTCAGAGCCCAGGACAGTAAGGTATGCTGGAGGGCACATCTCTCCCCAGTCCCCAGAGATACCAATCACCTGCAGAAGGACAACACACCTGAGATCACAAAGTCATCATCTACCCCACAACGTAACTTTGGTACAGTCTGTTTCAAAGGCATTGGTCAGTTCTGTTACCATCCTTCACTTCTTATGGAAATCACTATCTATCTATCTGATTAATTTTTCTAGAAGAATGGTTGAAAACGGATTACAGAAAGAAGCCTGTTTGTGCCGAGACACAGATCAAACAGGAGAATAGGACTTTAATTTAAAATACACTGCTGACACTTAGGATTGTAAAGGTAACAGTCCAGCAGAAAAAAAGCATGTTCTTTATGCACCTCGAGTTAAATGCTTTAATTGCAGGAATGGCCAGAAAAGTTTCTCCTCCCCACTTTATGGAGAGGTTCTATCATATTTAAGGGAAAAAAACACAAACCAAACCTATTTTTATCTGATGTTGGTACTGCCAGCAACCACTTTTTATTAAATAAGGAATTCTGTCAGCTCTTGGGAAATGGAAACATCATTTTCAGCAACAAACCCAACATATTTATCTCAAAGGCCAAGTAGGCTGGTACATATTTTGATTATTTGGGGGGGAGGCAGGCTTTTTTCTTTTCAGACCCTTGGAATTTGTCTGCCATGAATAAGCAGATTTCTCAAAAACTGAAATTTCCCTCTAAGAAAATTTCAAAGGAAACATTTCCATGAATTACCAACAGCACAAAAATGACCCAAAAATGGCTCAATTTCACAGCTGCTCTCCTGAATCTTCCTGAGAGAAGATTTGTCAGTTTCTGATTTGCCCTTAAGAAAGATATTAGCAGATATTTGTGTAGTGACAGGGATGTACATGGGACAAAGGACTTCTCACTGGTTGAACAGAAGAGAAAAAATTTTCTCCATGTGTCATGGGTTCAGCAGTAGCAGTCATTTTTTCTCCTCCTTGGTAGCTGGTGCAGTGCTGTGTTTTTGATTTTGGGCCTGGGAACTGTGCTGATAACACCAGTGTTTTCAATTATTGCTTTGTAGTGTTTTGGTCTGACCAAAAGGCTTTCTGAGCCTCATGCTCTGCCAGGGAGGAGGGGAAGCCAGGAGGAAGCAGAGACAGGACACCTGACCCAAACTGACCAAAGAGGTTATTCCATACCACAGCACGTCATGTCCAGGATGTGAAAACGGAGAGCAGACACTCGGAAGGGTGTGGTGGTGCATTGGGGTGTTCGCTGCTGGGGGGTGCACTGGCTGGGTTGGGCTTGGTGAGCAGTTGTATTCTCTTTCCTTGTATTTCTCTTGTATTATTACTGGTGGTAGCAGTAGTGATTTGTGTTATACCTTAGTTGCTAAACTGTTCTTATCTCAACCTGTAGGAGTTGCATTCTTTCAATTCTCCTCCCCATCCCCCCTGGACTGGGGGAAGAAAGAGAAGGGAGTGAGAAAACTTCGTGGTGCACTGGGCTTAAACCACAACAGTTCTTTTTGGCACCCAACGTGGGGCACGAAGGGTTGAGATAGTGACAGGATTAATAGCCTCTCGTCACAATGCTGATTTATTGGCTCTCGATTCTACTGAGTTCATGGTTTCAGCCTGTTGTACATTACAGCCAGTATTTGTTATCTTAGCTTTCGGACATGGGTTTTAGGTTAAGGTTCTTGTTTCATTGTACTTTATTGGAATGGCTTGTAATACGGGCGAGTTCCAGAAGCAGGGGGGGGGCGGACGTGGACGTGGACGTGGATTTGTATCTGGCCGTCCGGCTTCTCTTCACCATCCTGGCCCTCGTTTTCACCTCCCTCTTTGTGAGGCTGTGGGGAGCCAAGGGGGGCGTCCCTGGGAGCCGCCGGCGGCTGAAACGGTCTGGGAGCGTGACCCCGGGGACCAGGAGCTGCAGAGGTGGCAGAGGAGCTGAGCCCCCCCCCCGCCGAGCCCAGCCCGGCGACTGCTGAGCAGCGGGAGAAGACGGTGGTGGAGAAGCCAAGCCCCGCGCCTAACGAGCAGGGGGGTGGGGGCAGGTGGTGGTGGAGCCCAGCCCCGCAACAGCCTAGAGCATTCCCCAGCAGCCGCCCGCAGAGTCCCGCGAGCCTGAGCCCCAGGAGGATGCAGGAGACCATGCAGCACTTCCCAGCTAGGCAGAGTGGGAAGATCTGGACTCACACAAAGAGCAGCTGGTGGTGAGAGAGCCGGCAAGCACAGCAGCTACACCAGCCCCAGTGACAAGTACAGCAGCCTCATTTGAGAGTTCCCACGGTTTTGAATGGCCTTTAAGCACCCTTAGGACCTGCCTGCTGATTGTGATGGGGATCAGCATGTTGGCATGCATACAGAGTGTGTTTTACACACAACCATTTCGTCTTGTCCCGAGAGTTAAGCAGAGTGGGGTGTGGGCCTTGTCTGGGGTTAGACTACAATCCAGGATGACCAAGAGATTTTCCCCAAGGCTGGACACTCATGAGTGGCAGGGTGTGTGGGACAGTATGTGCGAGTATCTAGTCCACTGGGCCCCTCCAGTGCTTTGGAAGCATCGGAGATGGAAGGCAGCTGTATGGAGTCCCCAGTGATAAGCGGATAAAAACAAGTGGCCCAGATGGACTTAAATTGGCAAAATAAGGGTGAATTATTTTGAGCCTGGTGGGCCCATGACACCTCAGGCCACCAGGGCAGAGATGCAGCATATAGATGGACTTAAGATTGAGGGGTGGACTTAGCAATGGACACTATTGCCCAGGTTATTCACAAGTGTGAACACTGCACACTGCCTCTCCTGCTCTGAAAGACTGTTACAAAAGATGGAGCCCGATATCATGGACTGGATGGACTCGGCGGCTTTGTAGGGATTGGTCCATGGACAAAGGGAAGATCTCTCTCCCTTTCTGTGCGTGTGTGGATCCATACATACACATGTGATGGTATATTGCAAATGTGGGATCTGAGCATGACGTGAATGGTATGGAATAAGGGGTGGATTGTCATGGGTTCAGCAGTAGCAGTCATTTTTCTCCTTCTTGGTATCTGGTGCAGCGCTGTGTTTTTGATTTTGGGCCTGGGAACTGTGCTGATAACACCAGTGTTTTCAGTTACTGCTTGGTAATGTTTTGGTCTGACCAAGGACTTTCTGAGCCTCATGCTCTGCCAGGGAGGAGGGGGAGCCAGGAGGAAGCAGAGACAGGACACCTGACCCAAACTGACCAAAGAGGTTATTCCATGCCACAGCACGTCATGTCCAGGATGTAAAATACTGGGGGCAGGAACCCGGAAGTCTCTCTCTCTCTCTCGCCTCGGTCGGGTGGTGAGCGGTTGTATCTTCTTCCCTTGTATTTGCCTTGTCATTATTATTATTGGTGGTAGCAGTAGTGATTTGTATTATATCTCAGTTACTGGACTATTCTTATCTCAACCCGTGGGAGTTACATTCTTTCAATTCTTCTCTCCATTCCCCTCCCCCCCATCGGAGTGGTGGGGAAGAAAGAGAGAGAAGTGAGTTAACAGGCTGCATGAGATTTACAGCTTAAACCACGACACTTCACTAAGGAGAAATCTTGCTTGACCAAACTGGAGGCCTTCTATGATGGAGCTACGGAACTGATGGACAGGGGTAGAGCACTTGATGTCATCTACCTGGATTTGTGCAAAGCATTCGACACTGTCCCGCACGACAACCTTGTCTCTGAATTCGAGAGACATCAATTTGATAGGTGGACCACTCGGTGGATAAAGAACTAGCTGGATGGCCGCACACAAAGAGTTGTGCTCAATGGCTCAATGTCCAGCTGGAGACCAGTAACGAGTGGTGTCCTTCAGGTATCGGTGTTGGGACTGGTCTTGTTCAACATCTTTGTCGGTCACATGGACAGTGGGATTGAGTGTGCCCTCAGCAAGTTTGGTGATGACACCAAGCTGTGTGGTTCAGTTGATGCGTTGGAAGGAAGGAATGCCATCCAGAGGGACCCTGACACACTTGTGAGGTGAGCTGATGCCAACCTAATGAAGTTTAACCATGACAAGTGCAAGGTCCTACAGCTGGGTGGGAGCAATCCCAGGCACAGCTACAGGTTGTGCAGGGAAGAGATTCAGAGTAGCCCTGTGGAGAAGGACTTGGGGGTGTTGGTCAATGAGAAAATGAACATGAGCCAGCAGTATGCACTTGCAGCCCAGAAAGCCAACCATATCCTGGGCTGCATCAAAAAGAGCGTGACCAGCAGTTCGAGGGAGGTGATCCTGCCCCTCTACTCTGGTCTCATGAGACCTCACTTGGAGTATTTTGTGCAGTTCTGGTGTCCTCAACATGAGAAGGACATGGAACTGTTGGAACAAGTGCAGAGGAGGGCCACGAGGATGATCAGGGGACTGAAGCACCTCCCGTATGAAAATAGGATGAGAAAGTTGGGGCTGTTCAGCCTAGGGAAGAGAAGGGTTCGTGGAGACCTCATAGCAGCCTTCCAGTATCTGAAGGAGGCCTATACGGATACTGGGGAGGGACTCTGCATGAGGGATTGTAGTGAGAGGATCAGGAGTAACGGGTTCAAACTTAAACAGGGGAAGTTTAGATTGGATATGAGGAAGAAATTCTTTACTGTGAGGTTGGTGAGGCACTGGAATGGTTTGCCCAGGGAAGTTGTGAATGCTTAATCCCTGGCGGTGTTTAAGGCCGGGTTGGACAGAGCCTTGTGTGGCATGGTTTAGTGTGAGGTGTCCCTGCCCATGGCAGGGGTGTTGGAAGTAGATGATCTTAAGGTCCTTTCCAACCCTAACTGTTCTACGATTCTATGATTCTATGTTCTGGGAGGAAGGCAAGATGGGAAATGTTGCTGGAAGGAGACAATGTTTCCTGGTAGGAAAATGCCAGGGAAGTCGTGCTTAAAATACTGTGAAATGCTATTAGAAATTGTATATCTACCTTTAAAGGAAGGGTCCTGGATGTGTGAACTGCAGAACTCAGGACAGTAGGTCAGAAGATCCCATAGGAGGCAGTGAACAGAGGTCCTAAGTGGAAAGTAAGCACAGTGTGAGTATATGGTTACCCACACCGAACACCAGAAACAGCAGCCCACTGCTTTCCCTGAGCCCTGGTGCAGCCTGGATCCTTCCTGTAGGAAGCATTTCCTTCCTACAACACAGGGATGGTCCTGTCAAGTCTCCAGTAGCCATTTGCTTTTTGGCAGGGAGGTGGAGTGTACTTTAGAGGCAAAATCAGCTGCCTCGCCTCTCACAGCTACTTCCTAACAACAAAACCTCCCTTTGCAGACTTCTTGTTTATTGAAGTGGCAGGTGTCCTTTCTACACATCAGGCAGTGGTCCTTGATTTTGTCCATTTCAGCTTGATGTATTTTACCTTGCTGCGCTCAGCACTTCATTCTTTCCTCTCCAGATCTTTTTGTAGTCATACTATCACATATCAATCAATGTTATGGATTAAAGTTGACTATATTGTGACTTGTATAGTCAGGAGTAGGAAAGCATTTAATATGAAGTCTTATTTATTTCATTTTCCCTGTTGACATTTGTTTTTTCTCTGTTTCCAACCTTGTGAAACATCAAAACCTGCCAGGGAAATTGCAGGATTTTAACTCGCAATAATCCCTAAATAATTGTTTGATGTCATGGAATGGTTATGACAAGAGGGCAGGTGAGATCTGTGATTGCACTGCAACAAAAAAAAGGATGAACCCTGTGTGATTACACTAATGGGAAACATAATCCAAAATGGTGGTGAAACTGGGTGCCTTGCATCAAGCACATAAACGATTTGCATCCCAAGTGTTAATGGAAGCGATTTCAGCTGCATGGGGCTGGGGGATGGCAGCCCCAGGCCTCTGGGGAGCCCAAAGGCCCGCACAAACACACCGGAGCCGCCGGACCCTGCCACCCGCCCTCATTGCCCAGGCGCTGAGGTGCTCGGCCTCAAGTGACAGGATAGTGGGAGGCAGCCGCCCGAGTCACGGCCTCTCCCGTGCAGGTGACGGCAGCGGCCTGTGGGGGGCGAAGGCAAGGAGCCGGGGTCACAACCTCTGTTCCACCCGGAGCGAGGGAGACGGGTATTAAGGCAGCGACCTTTCCCCGTACCGGGTGTGTAGGCCGGGCCGGACCCCGCCTCAGGGCCTGCGCTCAGGCCGGACTGTGGGGAGCAGCGCCGAGGCCAGAGCTTGGATTGGGGCTGGGGCCGCGCCACCGGGAGCATGCGCGAGGTGCGCGCGTCACGGGGGCGGGCGAAGCCGGTGGGAGCGCGGGCCCTCAGCGTGTTCCCTCCCTCTTTCCCTGTCGCCATAGTTCCCGCGCTCTGCCGCCCGCCAAGGAGGGGAGAGAGCACGGGAGAGGGAAGGGCCCTCCCCTCGTCGCGAACCCTCTTCCTTTTCCTCCTCCTCCGCCTCCCGGCCGGGAAGAATTCACCGTGCCCGTAGCAGCCCCGCTGGATGCACTGAGCTCTCGGGCGCGGGGAGAGAGGCAGGAGAGGGAGCCGGGAGCCCCGCCGCTGAGGCACTGCGCGGCCCGGAGGCTCACGGCCATCCGCTTGAATTCTTTTATTCGCCCCCCTCCCGCTGATAGCTGGCTTCGCCCCTGCCTCCTTCTCTTCGCCCGCGGGAGCCAGCAGAGGCAGCGGCGGGGGCTGCATTCCCCTCACCCCTTTTTTATTTTTTAATTTTTCGTCACCGCCATGGGATGTACGTTGAGCGCCGAGGAGAGAGCCGCCCTGGAGCGGAGCAAGGCCATCGAGAAGAACCTGAAGGAGGACGGGATCAGCGCCGCCAAAGACGTGAAACTCCTCCTGCTCGGTGAGAACCCGGTCGCCCCTTCCCCTACTCCGCGTCCCCTCACCCACCTCCTCCCCGGCGCTTATTCCCCCCTTCATCTCTTTTTCAACAGGGGCCGGTGAGTCGGGGAAAAGCACCATCGTGAAGCAAATGAAGTAAGTTCCGCGGTGGGGGGAGATGGACCGTGAGGGGGGAGTTAAACGGCGTTAATAGGAGGGAGAAGGGAGTTAAGAGCTCGCTGAGGTGAGGGCCGCGGGCGCCATGTTTACCTGAGGTAACCGCGAGGGTGGGAAGGTGTAAGGCGGAGGGAAGGCTCCACTACCGCTGTTCCCGGTGCTGTTCGGGACCGATGTGGTGCTGAAGTATCGTCCGGTGCTCGCAGCCCACCTTCCCCCCCCCCAAGCCGTGAGGCGAGGCCGCGCAGATGTTCCCGCAAAGCCGATCGCTGTCAGTTCAGCTTAATGTCGGGGTGTTATCTGCCGCCTCTGTGGATTTAAATCAAGACTCCCCATTACTCAAAGTCCCTTTCCCCCGGGATTTCAGCCTCTCCTTTGAATTAAAGTCGAGCGTGGCCACCCACCGCCAATTACGCTCAAACCCTGCCTTGGTACCCGTGGTGGCTTCCAGAGCTCCCCTGCACATGCTCTGCCTGTGTTTAATTAGTGCGATAAACAGCAGTGCAAAACCCCACCACACCGTCTCTGTCAATGCTGCATCCTGTAGGAAAGCAAGCACAGGGGAAGGCTGATGATGAAGGGGTGGAGGTGTTCCTGTGGCACCGTTATTCTCCCCCCTTCTTTTTAACTGAAAATAAAATGAAACACCACGGCCTTGCACCTAAACAGATATGACGGTCTGGTCCGAGGCGGGTGCCATCACAGAACAAGCCCCGGCGCTGGTTCAGGGACTGGGTTTCAGCCAGGAAGAGGTGCAGAGCGGCAGCAGCTTTGCGATGCCGGTGGCTGTAGAGGGATCGGGGGCTGGGAGGGGCCCCCCCGCAGTTGCTGAGCGAGGCGGGGGGAGGCAGCAGAGCTGGGTGTGGATGGGGCGCTGGGAGCGGGGTGCTGGCGGCCTTCCGCAGTTCCGGCAGCCAGTGCCTGTGCGAGGGCCGAGCTGGTCCCGACGAGGCGCGGCTGCAGCTTTCAGGTGGTTCGCGTGGTGGACAGCGCCCAGCGAGGACTAGAACCGCAGGCGACTCGGCCTCTTCGGCACCGCTCGGCTCCTCCCGGCGGCGGCCGGACGCCGCGCTCGGCTGCCTTTGGAGAACACTCGGAGGCGGTCGGGGAGAAGTCGAACGGGCTCGAATATAGCCGAAGTGACTTGTCGCCGCTCGGCAATCTGTTGCCTTGCACACCCGTAGCCGCCCTGGGTGTGAGTATGCATGCACGCGCGTGCCACAGGGAGCAGATCCGGGCCTTCATCCCGTCTCCTCTCCAGCCAGAGTGGCTTAGCAGGTGACCTGGATATTTCTGCATCAACTGCTGCCACTGTGTCCAGCCCTAGGGGTGGACTGGGAACTAAACCATCATCCCTGCCTGAGGCAATGCCTTTTCCCAAGGCACTGTGGGGCTGGGAGGTCTGCCTGCAAGGAGGCTTGTCTCCAGTGCAGCTTTTCCCACCGACATCTATATACCCTACTTGTTTAAAGGCTCTGAGCTTCTCCTTTCACAGTTTGAAAGGGGCTTTCCACCCTGACAGTTAAATTTGGAGCTGGGGCGGGGTGGGTTTGATTTGCACTTGTTTGTGTGGGAAAGGTGGATCAGAGGAGCTGTTATTGCAGTTGAACACCACTAAATTATTTAATCTCTAGGAATTACTTATGCAGAAGCATGGTGGAATGGTGGGCAATAGGGTTTGGTGGAAAGGAAAGGCTGTAGATACCACAATAGCAGTGCAGACACACGGAGCCCGTAGATAGGAGGGCAGACGGTGACTGCACTGGCTTACACAATTAGTATGCAGTGACTCTTGTTTTCCAAAGAGCAGAGCTCTTGTTTTTTATCTTGATGCAAATTGCATCAAAATAATAACCTGGTTGCTGGACTAGATTAGTATATTGAGGACTGAAATGCACCCATATATATATATCTATATCTATATATATGTATTATTTTTATATATATATATGTTTTTATATGTTTTATATATAATAGTTTTAAAGTAACACATGCTAGGCTTGCAGCTTTGTACCTGACATGAAAATGCCAAGGAGGCTGCTATGGTGAAGGGGTGTAGTGTTGGAAACTGGGAGGCATCCATGAGTGTGGAAACTCCAGTGAAGTGTGCAGAGGCTGGGGTGGGGACAGCAGTGTTGCTCTGAGCACGTCAGCAGGCATCTGGAGAGAGCCACACAGCTGTGGGTGCCAGGGAAAGGGATGTGCAGGGAACAACTCAGGGAAATTAACATTTCTGAAAATAAGTTTAAATGTAATGTAGACATTAGCAATTCACCTGGTCAGGCTCCATTAGACAGGCTTGCTGAGAACCTAATGAATTCTTAATAAAGATTAAATTGCATGTTCAATAGATTTTGATGAAAGAGACTTATTTTTTTAATGTTGTGTTATCGGTGTGCTTCTACATAATAAGTCTCATCCTCATGAATGGCTAAAGCAGCTTAACACTTGTATATTGCTTTGAAAAGAAGCACAGTAGACAGATGAGAAAACACTAAGACAAAGGAACAGAGAACAGACATTGTTACAGAGGACTGTGAAGAGATTACACACTGTCCAGTTAATCCTTGAAATACTGGATAGTGGGAGGAGTGACAGGTAGAAATTACAAGAATTTGAGAGCATATTTGAGGCAGGATAGGGATTAGGATTTGTAACATTAATTAAGGATGTTTTAATGAAATATTTGGAGATACCTTTCAGATGGTGAGTGGGGAGTTATCCAACAAAGAAAGAGGTACTGGTGAATGGCAGAGGTGGAACTGGAGGTTAGTGTGTACATCTCAGACAGTGGCAACACAGACTAAGGACGGCATTTTGCTTAGCACCAAGGTCGTTTTGACACCTTTAGACCTCGACTACACCTATCTTGGCTGATTAGATTTGCTTGTTATTTTTTTCTCAACCAGTCCTGCAGCCCAGGTACTTTCACCCATGCCTCAAAATGCAGGGTTAGGGCCAAGCTAGTGAACAGTCCCAAATGGAATGTTGTGCCATACAAGCCAATGAGACTTCAGAGTGTGCCACAGTGTTCACAATCAGGTTGTGACCATATTCCATTTTCACTCAGCTTAAACTAAAAACTAGCTTTAATGAAGCAAATGTGGGGCCTCCTTTGAAGAGCCAAGCCAGAGGGTGAGAGTTACTGGGTGAGAGAAATTTGTTTTTCACTCCTGCCACCCTATCTCAGCAAATTCACTTTGATGTAGGACTGCAGTGGATGTCAATATTTTTTAGGTCTTATATCTTGAAATGTTGGGCACATGCAGAATTTGGAATATGTGACCTTCTTTTCTGGAATACCTGGCTTGTAGCATGGAATTGAGACTACTGTTTTTCTAGGATATTTTTGTGGGGACTTAAAACTCTAGTGAATGTGTTCATCAAAAGGCCCAGCCTGGGCAGACACCAAGCACATCTTCATCTCTTACTGGTCAGCAGAATACTTAATATGCGCAATGGTCCAGTGGTGAGCGGGGACGGACTGTTTGGGTGGGGATACCATCCACTGCCATCAGCATGAAGCTTCTAGGGAATTCAATGTTTAATTAGGCTAACACAGAGAGGCTGAATTAGCTGGCATGGCTGCAAAGCCAAGGTCCTGCTACCTACTCAGCAACAGCTGTTCTGGATGTTGAGTCAGGGCAGTATTTCACCTTCCCAAACTAGGGGTTAGTGATGGTGGTGGCATTCAGGAGGAGAAATGGCTTCACCTGCCCACAGGAAAAATCTTGGGGTTTGGGATTTTGCCTCTGCAGAAGCAGCAGCTTCTGTCCCCTGCTGAGCTGGGAGCAGAGACCTGGGTCTGGCTCCCTTTCACAAGATGCCGGAGCTTCCAGCCCTGTAGGTCCTCCAAAACAGCCATGTCTTATTTCACTAGCAATGCAGGCAGTGCCTCAGTTGAGAGGCTTTTTTGCTGGGCCATTTTTTGGCAAAATGTTTTTATGTTATGTATAACAAGGATGGGAATATTCAATAAGGAGAAAAATACACTAGCATACAGTGCTTATCTTTAAATATCTACTATCTGCTCCCCAACAGCTGTCAGTCCCATAAGCCATCTCATATATTGTTCTGACCTTTTCCAAACAGCCCCAGGCTCTACTTGCTCTGTGTAACTGAATTACTTATAATCTAATGAACTTCTCTAGAGAAGCAGTCCCCGCCCACTGGTTTTACAGCCCATATCAGTAATTTGATGGTAAATGCCACTGAAACCAAATAATGTGTTGTGAACACCCACTCGGGTGCTCTTGCTGCATGTCTGTATCTTAAAGCTGTAGTGATTTCACATTTTGAGCCCCTTCCTTTGGGAATGCCTCACCTCACTGGGGCTTATAGTGTGGGGCTACTTCTTGGCCTCCACAGTGTATTCCTGGGGACAGGAATGCCAACTGTGTATTCATGGCCTGTCCCACTGCTCAGAGCAGTTTTTTGGTGCTATTCGGCCCTTGCTTCTGTCCAGGAACTATTTGATCATTGGCAGCCCAGATGCACGAACCTCACTAGAGCATCAGGTCAGGCAGAACAATCCTCATCCTTACTTGTCTTCTGCTGTTTTCCAGGATTTTTGTGATTTAAGGCCCAGTGACAGTCTGCTCCTGGGCAGTATTTGAACTGGGTTTCAATAAGCAGGGAAGGAGCTGCAGCCCTGGATGCTGTGGTTGCCACATTCCATGCACTGCAGTAGAATAATGCAGAGTGGTTGCCTCTGAACCAGGAGAAAATAAGAGCTGGGAGGAGAGAACAGTGAGGCTGTACATTTTGGCTTGTAGTTGCAAAGGGAAATCATATTTTCAGCACTTATTTCCTTCCTTTTGGATTATTAATTGTGCTTATAAGCCAAAACATTAACAACCATAGTTCATTCTTTTATACTTAAGGTTCTTGTTATTAGACTGTGAGAGGTTTCAGAGAAAAACAGTAACAATATTAGCAGGCAAGATGGAATACATTTTTGGTTTGGGTATTTTTTCTTGACAGTTCTTAATTTGCTTCTTGTTTTAGGGACTCATAAAGGTAAAATTATCTTTCAGAGACAACAGTGAACTGCATAGCTTCTCTGTCAACCTAGTTTCAAAACCTTAAAAGAAATTTGCCTGTCATATTCTGACATGACACACCTAGTCCGGTTGGAAATGTTTTAGCACCTAATGAAATGAAATCAGTTCTGTTAATGAGCTTTGAAGAAAGAGACAAATCTGCTGCTCAAATGTAACCAGGGCTCTGTTTTGGTTTATGGTTTGGCTAACCCAGAAGTCATAAGAGACATAAGACTGAGACATAACAAATGATAAGAGGTGGTTGTTTTCCTCTTCAGTCTGCCTTTTCCCATCCATCTGGGATACCACTTCGTATCTGATGTGAGTTTTCCCGTATGCTTACCTGGGGAATATGGAGAAAATAATAAAAATGGGTGAGGAATGAAAGACAAATAATGGAGGTAAAGGCAATCTGTTGGCTCTTCTGCTTGGTCTGGTCAAGAGAAAGGGTGGAATGAAGAAATGTCATGGGTTCAGCAGTAGCAGTCATTTTTCTCCTTCTTAGTAGCTGATGCAGTGCTGTGGTTTTGACTTTCAGCCTGAGAACAGCATTGATAACACCAACGTTTTTAGTTCTTGCTCAGTAATGTTTACTCTGACCAAGGACTTTCTGAGTCTCATGCTCTGCCAGGGAGGAGGGGAAGCCGGGAGGAAGCAGAGACAAGACTCCTGACCCAAACTAGCCAAAGACGTATTCCATCCCACAGCACGTTATGCCCAGTATATAAACTGGGGGCACTTACCCGGAAGGCCCAGATAGCTCCTTGGGTTAGGCTGGATATCGGTCTGTGGGTGGTGAGCGGTTGTATTCTCTCCCCTTGTTATTTCCCCTATCATTATTATTGGCAGCAGTAGTGGTTTGTGTTATACCTTAGTTACTGGACTGTTCTTATCTCAACCCATGGGAGTTACGTTCTTTCCATTCTCCTCACCATCCCTCTGGGAGCAGGGGGGAGGAAGGGGGGGGAGTGAGTGAGCGGCTGCGTGGTTCTGGGTTGCCGGCTGGGCTTAAACCAGTAGTACTTTTTTAGTACTTTTTGGCACCCAACGTGGGGCACGAAGGGTTGAGATAACGACAGGTCTGACCAGAGTGTGTCTAAACGTATTTGTGATAAGCATTCATTGGTTTGGATTAATAGTCACTTGTCACAATGCTGATTTATTGGCTCTCAGAGTTGTTGCTCTTGATCTCAGAGTTTCAGCATGTCGTACCTGACTTACAGGCAGTATTTGCTGTTTTAGTGTTTATTGGCTGGGTGCCTTGGGCTAAGGTTCTTGTTTTGCTGTGCGTTATGGTAATGCTTTGTAATGCGATAGACTCATTGATCATGAAACTAATCTGGCTTGTGTTCCCATTGTGGTCACCACCTCTATACTTTGGGAGGTATATGATGGAAGTGTTTAGCAATTACACATCTTTTTTCCCCTCTTAGGGTGGTCAACCTGTGAAGGAGACATTCCCTTACGTTCCCAGCCCCCCCCTCACCACACCGTTTACTGCATTGTTTGAGAGTTTTGAAGGTTTCAAATGACCTTTAGGTACCCTTGAGACCTGCCTGCTGATTGTGATGGGGACCACCATTTTGGTACACAGAGTGTGTTTTACACATGACCATTTCGTCTGATCTTGAAAGTTAAGCAGAGTCGGGTTTGGGTCTTGTGTAGGGTTAGACAATGATATAAGAAGACCAGGAGATTTTCCCTGAGGCTGGACAGTCATGAGTGGCAGGGTGTGTGGGATAGTATGGGCAAGTATCTAGGCCAGTGGCCCCCTCCAGTGCTTTGGAACTTCACCACTGAACAAGTGTAAAATCCAGGAAAATTAGTAAAACACTTAAATGAGGTGTGTTGTCATCCTGGTCATACCAGACAGGGACAAATCATGGCAATGTTCTGGGGCTTGGCTTATGCTTACAGAGCCCTGTTCAAAACTATCCAGCACCTTCAAAGGGAAAAAAATGTCTCTGGATCTGATGGCAAAGCAACAGACAACACAGCTACTCCAACTCGAAATACAGCAGCTTCACCACCACCAGTGACAAGTATAGCAGCTACTCAAACTCTGACCACAACAGACAGCGCAGCTACTTCAGCTCCAAGCACAGCAACTACACCAACCCCAGTGAAAAGTACAGCAGCTACTCAAACTCTGAACGCCACAGACAGCGCAGCTAATCCAATTTCAAGCAAAGCAGCTACACCAAACCCAGCGACAAGTACGGCAGCTACCCAAACCCCGACAACAGATACTGCAGCCACTCCAACCACAGCGATAATCACTGCAGCTAGAGGACCAATTTGTGTCAAAATAGGTTACCCCTGTACAGAAGGGGAAAAGCAAAAAAGAGGAAAAAGATGAAGCACGATGAAGAAACAATGCACTTACAACAAGGGACAGCATCTGATCAGAAGTTATTATTACGTGAATCAGAGGAAGAAGAAGAACAGGTGACTTCTTGACCCCAGACCTCAACTGAGCTACGGAATATGCAAAAAGATTTTACCCATCAACCAGGGGAGCACATCATCACCTGGTTGCTCCGAAGCTGGGAAAATGGGGCCGACGGTCACTAACTAGAAGGTAGGGAAGCCAAGCAGCTGGGATCACTTGCTAGGGAAGGGGGAATTGACAAAGCAATTGCAAGAGAGAAAAAGTCAGCCCTTGGAAGCAGCTCTTGGCAGCTGTGAAAGATAGTTTTCCATACAAGGACAATGTTATGAGTCGTTCGGCCAAGTGGACTATTCTAGAGAAAGGCATCCAGTCTCTGAGAGAATCACCCATTGTAGAGAAGATCTATCGCAGACTGGATGCTGGGAATGGACCCATAGATCCAGATAAAGTTGAATGTACACGACCCATATGGCGGAAATTTGCACAGAATGGAACGTCATCATATGTCCACTCATTGGCAGCAATAACCTGGAATGACATAGCACCACCAACAGTGGATGAACTGATTTGTCAGCTCTGAGAGGTCAAAGACAGTCTCACCCCTCCCATCATTTCAGCTGTGGAAAAACTGTCCCAGGACCACAAACAACTGAGAGACAATCTATCCAGCTCCCCACGTGCACCAACCCATGTCTCATCTATTAACAAAAGGTGTCCTATTGCTCGAGAGAGAAGATATCGAAGGTATGCACCATAAGCCATCCTATAGTTTTACCTGCGGGATCATGGAGAAGACATGAAGTAGTGGGATGGAAAACCTACCTCAGCTCTGGAGGAATGGGTGTGAGAACTGAAGAGGAGAGCAAAGGTCAAGGATGATCAACCCATGAAAACTGTGGCTTCAGTCTCTGGGGAGCAGATTCCCAGATGGAGAGGAAGATCTGATTTTACTCCAGCTCCTGTGATAAAGAATAATCCCTGTCAACAAGACTTAAGTGTCTGATGTTGTGATAACTATTAGAGGGGCCCTGCCTCCAGCCAGGTGGAGGTAAGGGACAATCGGATTTAGTGGACTGTGTGGATCAGATGGCCTGGCACATCAGTCCCACAGAAGTATAAGGCTCTTGTAGATACCGGTGCACAGTGTACTCTGATGCCATCAAGCTGTCAAGGGGAGGAACCCATTTATACTTCTGGAGTGACATTAGGATCCCAAGAGTTGACTGTACTGGAGGCTGAAATCAGCCTGACTGGGAGGGAATGGCAGAAACACCCCATTGTGACTGGTCCGGTGGCTCCATGTATCCTTGGCATGGACAACCTCAGGAGAGTCTACTTCAGAGACCCAAAAGGGTACCGATGGGCTTTTGGTATTGCTGCTTTGGAGACAGAGGAAATGGAGCAGCTGTCCACCTTGCCTGGTCTCTCAGAGGATCCTTCTGTTGTGGGGTTGCTGAAGGTTGAAGAACAACAAGTGCCAATCGCGACCGCAACAGTGCATCGGCGGCAATATCGCACCAACTGAGCCTCCCTGATTCCCATCCATAAGCTGATTCGTAGACTGGAGAGCCAAGGAGTGATCAGTAGGACCCACTCACCCTTTAATAGCCCCATATGGCCAGTGCCAAAGTCTAACAGCGAGTGGAGACTAACAGTATACTATCGTGGCCTCAATGAAGTCACACCACCATTGAGTCCTGCCGTACCAGACATGCTAGAACTTCAATATGAAATGGAACTGGGGCAAGCTCCAGAACACCTGCAATACATTGATGACATTGTCATGTGTGGTGATACAGCTGAAGAAGTCCTCGAGAAAGGAAAATAATCCAAATTCTGCTGAAAGCCGGTTTTGCCATAAAACGGATTAAGGTCATGGGTCCTGCACAGGAAATTCAATTTTTTGGGAATAAAATGGCAAGATGGACATTGCCAGATCCCCACACATGTGATCAATGGCATAACAGCAATGTCTCCACCAACTAATAAGAAAGAAACACAAGCTCTCTTTGGTGTTGTGGGGTTCTGGAGAATGCACATCGCAAATTACAGTTTGATTGTAAGCCCTCTCTATTATGTGACCCGGAAGAACAATGATTTAAATGGGGCCCTGGGCAACAAGAAGTCTTTGAGCAAATTAAGCGAGAGAGAGTTCATGCAGGAGCCCTCGGACCAGTCCAGACCGAGCCAGATGCAAAAAATGTACTCTACACTGCAGCCAGGGAGAACGGTCCTACCTGGAGCCACTGGCAGAAAGCTCCAGGGGAAACTCGAGGTCGACCCCTCGGCTTTTGGAGTCTGGGATACAAAGGATCTGAGGCCAGCTATACCCCAACTGAAAAAGAGATAGTGGCAGCCTAGGAAGGGGTTCAAGCTGCTTCGGAAGTGATTGGCACTGAAGCACAGCTCCTCCTGGCACCCCGGTTGCCCGTGCTGGGCTGGATGTTCAAAGGCAGGGTCTCCTCTACACACCATGCAACCGATGCTACATGGAGTAAGTGGGCCGCATTAATTACACAACGAGCTCGAATAGGAAATCCCAGTCGTCCAGGAATTCTAGAAGTCATCATGGACTGGCCAGAGGGCAAGGATTTTGGAATGTCACCAGAGGAGCAGGTGATGCATGCTGAAGAGGCCCCACCATATAATGAACTGCCAGAAAGTGAAAAGCAATATGCCTTGTTTACTGATGGGTCCTGCCTTATTGTGGGAAAGCATCAGAGATGGAAGGCAGCTATACGGAGTCCCTGAGAACAAGTTGCAGAAACTGCTGAAGGAGAGGGTGAATCAAGTCAGTTTGCAGAGGTGAAAGCCATCCAGCTGGCCTTGGACGTTGCGGAACGAGAAAAGTGGCCAGTACTTTATCTCTATACTGACTCATGGATGGTGGCAAATGCCCTGTGGGGGTGGTTGCAGCAATGGAAGCAGAGCAACTGGCAACGCAGAGGTAAACCCATCTGGGCTGCTGCACCATGGGAAGATATTGCTGCCCGGGCACAGAACATTGTGGTGAAGGTATGCCATGTAGATGCTCATGTACCCAAGAGTCGGGCAACTGAGGAACACCAGAACAACCAACAAGTGGATCAAGCTGCTAAGATTGATGTGACTCAGGTGGACTTAGATTAACAACATAAGGGTGAATTATTTTTGGCCTGGTGGGCCCATGACACTTCAGGCCATCAGGGCAGAGATGCAGCATACAGATGGGCTCGTGACTGAGGTGTGGATTTAATAATTGACACAATTGCCCAGGTTATTCATGAGTGTGAAACGCGCTGCAATTAAGCAGGCTAAACAGTTAAAGCCCCTTTGGAATGGAGGACAATGGCTGAAGTACAAATATGGGGAGGCTTGGCAGATTGATTATATCACACTCCCACCAACCCACCAAGGCAAGCGCCATGTACTTACCATGGTGGAAGCAACCACCATATTGCTGGAAACATACGCTGTGCCCCATGCCACTGCCCGAAACATAGGCAACTTGGTCTAGTTGAAGGTGTCCCTGCTTGTGGCAGGGGGTTGGAACTAGATGAGTTTTAAGGTCCCTTCCAACTGAAGCCATTCTATGATTCTATGAATTCTGCTGGTTAATGTTGGAGGAGTTGCTTTTGGGGAAAGGCGGGCAGATACTGACCCTACTAAGTGCTTTGAGGTGCTCATCTCCTTTCTCTGAGAAAGCCTGAAAGTGCTGGTGGATTCTGTATAGGATAGTGGCATTGAGGAAAAACTGGGAGTAGGTTTTGGCAGAAGGAGGATCCAATGCTGGTAGGGAATACAGGTTTTAATAAGAAGGAAAGGGAGTTTCTTCTCTTTGGCATGTGGCAGGGTACTGTGTTGTCGTGGTTTAAGCTGTAAATTTCACTTCTCCCTCCTTTCCCTCCCCCCCCCCACTCCAATGGGGGGGAAATGGGGAGAAGAACCGAAGAAAATGTAACTCCCACGGGTTGAGATAAGAGCAGTCCAGTAACTAAGATACAATATAAATCACTACTGCCACCGCCGATAACAATAATAATGACAAAGTAAATACAAAGGGAGAGAATACAACCGTTTCGCCGCTCGACCGAGCCGAGAGACTGTGCCGCCAGAGCCCGCGAGGGCACACCCCAAACCACACACTTCCCTCCCCCCCCCCCGTATTCTACATCCTGGGCATGACGTGCTGTAGTATGGAATAACCTCATTGGTCAGCCCGTGTCAGGCTCCCTGTCCCCACCTCCCCCAGCTTTTCCCTCTTTCCCGGTGTAACATGAGATTCGGGGGGGGGGGGGGGGAAGCCGAACCCATAACAATCCACCCCTTATTCCATACCATTCACATCATGCTCAGATCCCACATTTTCAAAATACCATCCCATATATATATATATATACATCCACACACACACACAGAGGGAGAGATATTATCCCTTACTGCATGGACCAATCCCTATGAAACTGTTGAGTCCATCCAGTCCGTGGTGTCAGGCTCCATCTTTTATAACAGTCTATCAGAGCAGGGGAGTCTGTGTGCAGTGTTGGGTCGTTGTCTGCTGATGCTGATTGTTCCTTCACTGCAGAACTCGTCTGGTTTCATCAAAGTTCGTTCATTGTTGGGATGATGGTCTGATAGCCAGTCGCGGATGACTTGAAGACATCTAGTTGATTTGCTATAAAAAAAAATATTACATAGCAAGCAACAGCATGCAATTGAGTTCATTGGCTGTTTTCTCCTAAAATCAAATCCCCTTAAGGTACACATCGGACTTCCCCATATTCCCGCATTACCCACCAAGTATATCTGGGTCCCTGAGCAAACGCAATCCCACGAGTGGGTTTGCCTTTACCTGAAGCAGGAATAACCCAGACTGTCTTCCCCAGCAAATTCTTTATGTGCACCACAGGAATGTTGTCCCCCTCCACAGTATGTAGAAGTTCTGACTGGGCTGGACCAGCTCTGTTGGCAGATCCTCTGGTGTTGACCAACCAGGTGGCCTTTGGTAAATGTGTATCCCAATGTTTGAAAGTCCCACCACCCATTGCTCTCAGTGTAGTTTTTAATAGCCCATTGTATCGTTTGATTTTCCCAGAGGCTGGTGCATGGTAGGGGATGTGATATACCCATTCAGTGCCATGCTCTTTGGCCCAAGTATCTATCAGGCTGTTCTGGAAATGAGTCCCATTGTCTGACTCAATTCTCTCTGGGGTGCTGTGTCGCCACAAAATCTGTTTCTCTGGACCCAGGGTAGTGTTTCGGGCAGTGGAGTGGGGCACAGCGTATGTTTCCAACCATCCGGTGGTTGCTTCCACCATGGTAAGCACATGACGCTTGCCTTAGTGGGTTGGTGGGAGTGTAATATAATCAATCTGCCAAGCCTCCCCATATTTGTACTTCAGCCATCGTCCTCCATTCCAAAGGGGCTTTAACTGTTTAGCCTGCTTAATTGCAGCACGTTTCACAGTCATGAATAACCTGGGCAATAGTATCCATTGTTAAGTCCACCCCTCGATCACGAGCCCATCTGTATGTTGCATCTCTGCCCTGATGGCCTGAAGTGGTGTGGGCCCACCGGGACAAAAATAATTCACCCTTATGTTGCCAATCTAAGTCCATCTGAGCCACTTCAATCTTAGCAGCTTGATCCACTTGTTGGTTGTTCTGGTGTTCCTCAGTAGCCCGACTCTTGGGTACATGAGCATCTACGTGGCGTACCTTCACCACAATGTTCTGTGCCCGGGCAGCAATATCTTCCCATGGTGCAGCAGCCCAGATGGGTTTACCTGTGCGTTGCCAGTTGCTCTGCTTCCATTGCTGCAACCACCCCCACAGGGCATTTGCCACCATCCATGAGTCAGTATAAAGTACTGGCCACTTTTCTCGTTCCTCAATGTCCAAGGCCAGCTGGATGGCTTTCACTTCTGCAAACTGACTCAATTCAGCCTCTCCTTCAGCAGTTTCTGCAACTTGTCGTTGAAGACTCCATACTGCTGCCTTCCATCTACGGTGCTTTCCCACAATGCGACAAGACCCATCAGTAAATAAGGCATATTGCTTTTCACTTTCTGGCAGTTCATTATATGGTGGGGCCTCTTCAGCACGCATCACTCCTTCCTCCTCTGGTGACCTTCCAAAATCCTTGCCCTCTGGCCAGTCCATGATGACTTCTAGAATTCCCGGGCGACTGGGATTTCCTATTCGAGCTCGTTGTGTAATTAATGTGGCCCACTTACTCCATGTAGCATCAGTTGCATGATGTGTAGAGGAGACCCTGCCTTTGAACATCCAGCCCAGCACGGGCAACCGGGGTGCCAGGAGGAGCTGTGCTTCAGTGCCAATCACTTCTGAAGCAGCTCGAACCCCTTCCTAGGCTGCCACTATCTCTTTTTCAGTTGGGGTATAGCTGGCCTCAGATCCTTTGTATCCCAGACTCCAAAAGCCGAGGGGTCGACCTCGAGTTTCCCCTGGAGCTTTCTGCCAGAGGCTCCAGGTAGGACGGTTCTCCCCAGCTGCGGTGTACAGTACATTTTTAACATCTGGCCCGTTCCGGACTGGTCCGAGGGCTACTGCATGAACTAACTCATGTTTAATTTGCTCAAAGGCTTGTTGTTGCTCAGGGCCCCATTTAAAATCATTTTTCTTCTGGGTCACATAATAGAGAGGGCTTACAATCAAGCTGTAATTCGGGTTGTTCATCTTCCAGAACCCCACAGCACCCAAGAAAGCTTGTGTTTCTTTCTTATTAGTTGGTGGCGACATTACTGTTATCTTGTTGATCACATCTGTGGGGATCTGGCGGCCTCCATCTTGCCATTTTATTCCCAAAAATTGAATCTCCTGTGCAGGTCCCTTGACCTTACTCCGTTTTATGGTAAAACCGGCTGTCAGCAGGATTTTGTTTGTTTTCCTCCCTTTCTCAAGGACTTCTTCACTGTATCACCCCACACAATGATGTCATCAATGTATTGCAGGTGTTCTGGAGCTTGCCCCTGTTCCAGTGCAATCTGGATCAGTCCATGGCAGATGGCAGGGCTGTGTTTCCACCCCTGGGGCAGTTGGTTCCAAGTGTACTGAATGCCCCTCTAAGTAAAAGCGAATTGTGGCCTGCACTCTGCTGCCAGAGGAATTGAGAAAAGAGCTTTGGCAATGTCAATCGTGGCATCCCACTTGGCTGCCTTTGACTCCAGTTCATACTGAAGCTCTAGCATGTCTGGTACGGCAGCACTCAAGGATGGTGTAACTTCGTTCAGGCCATGATAGTCTACTGTTAGTCTCCATTCTCCGTTAGACTTTTGCACTGGCCATATGGGGCTATTAAAGGGTGAGTGGGTCCTACTGATCACTCCTTGGCTCTCCAGTCTACGGATCAGCTTATGGATGGGAATCAGGGAGTCTCGGTTGGTGCGATATTGCCGCCGTTGCACTGTTGCGGTTGCAATTGGCACTTGTTGTTCTTCGACCTTCAGCAACCCCACAACAGAAGGATCCTCTGAGAGACCAGGCAAGGTGGACAGCTGCTCCATTTCCTCTGTCTCCAAAGCAGCAATACCAAAAGCCCATCGGTACCCTTTTGGGTCTTTGAAGTGCCCTCTTCTGAGGTAATCTATGCCAAGGATACATGGAGCCTCTGGACCAGTCACAGTGGGGTGTTTTTGCCATTCCCTCCCAGTCAGGCTGATTTCAGCCTCCAGTACAGTCAACTCTTGGGATCCTCCTGTCACTCCAGAAATAGAAATAGGTTCCACCCCTTGACAGCTCTATGGCATCAGAGTACACTGTGCACCGGTATGTACTAGAACCTTATACTTCTGTGGGACTGATGTGCCAGGCCATCTGATCCACACAGTCCACTAAATCCGATTGTCCCTTACCTCCACCTGGCTGGAGGCAGGGCCCCTCTAGTAGTCATCACACTGGTCACTCACGTCTTGTAGAAATGGATTATTCTTCTTTATCACAGGAGCTGAAGTAAAATCTGCTCTTCCACTCCATCTGGGAACCTGCTCCCCAGAGACTGAAGCCACAGCCTTCATGGGGTGATCAGACTTGATCTTTGCTCTCCTCTTCAGTTCTCGCACCCGCTCCTCCAAGACTGAAGTAGGCTTTCCATCCCACTCCATCATATCTTCTCCATGATCCTGCAGATAAAACCATAGGGTGGCCCGTGGTGTATAACTTCTATATCTTCTCTCTCGAACAGTAGGACGCCTTCTGTTAATAGCTGAGACGTGTGTTGGTACACGTGAGGAGCTGGATAGATCATCTC
Organism: Myiopsitta monachus; assembly: GCA_017639245.1. Taxonomy (NCBI): domain Eukaryota; kingdom Metazoa; phylum Chordata; class Aves; order Psittaciformes; family Psittacidae; genus Myiopsitta; species Myiopsitta monachus. The sequence goes on from CM029940.1 coordinate 10,154,918, forward strand.
TCAATTGTTGGAGGTTCTGGGACAGTTTTTCCACAGCTGAGATGATGGAAGGGGTGAGATTATCTTCAAACCCTCGGAGATTATAAATCATTTCATCCACTGTTGGTGGTCTTATGTCACTCCAGGTTATTGTTGCCAATGAATGGGCATATGATTGGGGTGCATTTCATGTAAATTTCCGCCACATGGGTCGTGTACATTCGACTTCATCTGGATCTATGGGTATATTCACGTTATTCGGCTTGATAGTATAGATCATCTCTACAATGGCTGATTCCCTCAGAGACTGGATGCCTTTCTCTAGAGTAGTCCACTTGGCCGAACGACTCATAACATCGTCCTTGTATGGAAACCTATCTTTCACAGCTGCCAAGAGCTGCTTCCAAAGGCTGAGGGACTTTTTCTCTCTTGCAATTGCTTTGTCAATTCCCCCTTCCCTGGCAAGTGATCCCAGCTGTTTGGCTTCACTACCTTCTAGTTCATGACCATTGGCCCCATTATCCCAGCATCGGAGCAGCCAGGTGATGATGTGCTCCCCTGGCTGACGGGTAAAGTCTTTTCGCATATTCCTTAGCTCAGTTGAGGTCCGAGATCGAGAAGTCACCTCTTCCTTTTCTTCTTCTTCATGTGATGATGACTCTTGGTCAGATGCTGTCCCAGGTGGTGAGTATGTTGTTTCTTCATCTTGTTTCATCTTTCCTGCCTCTTTTTTGCTTTTCCTCTTGCGTACAGGGGCAACCGATATTGGTATGAGTTGGTCCTCTGGTTTAGCTGCGGTGATTATTACTCTGGTTTGGGCAGCCGCCGTACTTGTCACTGGGGTTTGAGTCGTGGCTGTACTTGTCGCTGGTGGTGGTGTAGCTGCTGTACTTGGAGCTGGATTAACTGCACTGTCCATTACTCCGCCCTCAGATCAATAGACATTTTTTTCCTTTTGAAGATGCTGGACAGTGTTAAACAGGCCTCTGTAAGCATAAGCCAAGCCCCAGGACGTTGCCATGATTTGTCCATCTCTGGTGTGACCAGAATGATCACACACCTCCTTTAAATGTTTTACTAATTTTTCTGGATTTTGTATTTGTTCATTGGTGAAGTTCCAAAGCACTGGAGGGGCCCACTGGCCTAGATACTTGCCCATACTATCCCACACACTCTTCCACTCATGACTGTCCAGCCTTGGGGAAAATCTCTCGGCCGTCCTGGATTGTGGTCTAACCCCAGACATGGCCCACACCCCACTCTGCTTAACTCTCTGGACCAGACTAAATAGTTGTGAGTACAACATATTGAGTATGTGTGCCAACATGATAATTCCCGTCATCACCAGCAGGCAGATCTCAAGGGTGTCTAAATGCCATTCAAAACCTTCAGAATTCTCACACAGTGTTGTAAACGGCCTGGTGGGGGCGCTGGGAGCACAAAAGAATGTCTCCTTCACAGGCTGACCACCCGAGGAGGTGAAAAGAGACGTGTAATTGCTAAAAACTTCCATTATATATCTCCCAAAGTATAGAGTTGGTGGCCACACTGGAAACACAAACCGGGTCAGTTTCATGATCACTAAGTCTATTGTATTAACAATCCGTGCAATACAGTATAATGTAACAAGAACCTTAACCCAAAACCCAGATCTGAAAAACGTTAAGATAAGAAGAACCGGCTGTAAGTAAAGTATCATACACTGAACCTGTGAGAACCAGAGCAACAACTTTGAGAGCCAATAAATCAGCATTGTGACGAGTGGCTATTTTGTCTTTATCTCAACCCTTAAGTGCCCCACGTTGGGTGCCAAAGACTGTCGTGGTTTATTCTGTAAATTTCACTTCTCCCTCCTTTCCCTCCCCCCCCCCCCCCACTCCGATGGGGGGGAAATGGGGAGAGGAACCAAAGAAAATGTAACTCCCACGGGTTGAGATAAGAACAGTCCAGTAACTAAGATACAATACAAATCACTACTGCCACCACCAATAACAATAATAATGACAAAGTAAATACAAAGGGAGAGGATACAACTGTTTCGCCGCCCGACCGAGCTTAGAGACCCTGCCGCCCAGAGCCCGCGAGAGCCCGCCCCAAACCATGCGCTTCCTGGTTCCTCCCCCCCCCCCTCCCCCCCTTATTCTACATCCTGGGCTTGACGTGCTGTGGTATGGAATAACCTCATTGGTCAGCCCGTGTCAGGCTCCCTGTCCCCACCTCCCCCAGCTTTTCCCTCTTTCCCGGCTTAACATGAGACTCGGGGTGGGGGGGGGAAGCCGAACCCATAATGTGTGTAGAAATGCAAGGGTATATATTTCAGATCAGGAGGCCATGAGGGGTGCCTCCAGGAGCTGCTTAAGTGAGTGGAGGGTGGTTCAGCAGGCTTTGACTGGTCCAGAAGATCTCCCTACTCCAGAAATTCCCTTCTCTGAGAATTCATCACCCCAGTCTTAGCACCTTGGCAGGGGGGCTGGGAATGGATGTTTCACCTCTGTGGGTGTTCCTCCTCTGAAACATAACTTCCCAGTGCTTAAAATAATCTGAAATAACAGTGACTCAGCATGCTTTGAGACTCTCCAGCAACTTCATACTGTCATTAAATTTTCTTGTCTACAATAGTTTCATCAACAGCAACTTGTACTCCCTGTAACGGTCTGTTACAAGACTTGGAGCATTTCTAGATCAGCTGGCTGTTACAGAAAAGGAGAAGAAAAGAATGGGTCTGTATTGAGGAAAAGTATCACTTAAATAATAAAAATATATACTACCTCCTGTCGGAATGTAGTAATTTATCCTCTTCGTGTTAGAGCTGATTTGAGCTAGTAGCTTCAATTTTAAAGCATTATGAAGAAGTACAAAGGCTGAGTGCGCAAAATGGATGTTAGGCAGAATAATCAAGGTAACAAATGGTAAATTTTACGGCTAGGTTTCTGGAGCTGGGTATGTGGTAGCTCGCAGTGATGTAGTGATGATTCCTCACTGCTAGTACAGTGCTCCTTATTCATTACAGCCCTGTTCCTCACCACCTTGGTAGTGTGGACTTTGCTGTAATCCAGCTTCTGCCTTTACAGTGAAGATGGTAGAATTATCTCATTTTGATGGCTCTCAATGAAATAATACCATGTCTGTATGAATTTTGTGTGGAACTGGTACAGGCTGGTTCTGGGTCTCTCCAAAGTTCATGGTGAGATTTTTCAAATCTCTTCCAGGGCATCACAGTGTGGATCTGCATGCCCTAATTTGAGACCTCAATAGCTAAGCCTATGTGAATTTTCCATCCTTTCTCGTGCTCCTTCATGGCTGCCCATGACAGGGCATGTGCTCCTCCCCAGCATGGAGGTTTCTGCTTAGCTTCAGCCACGGGAGGGACATACCATCCTCGTAAATGTAACAAAATCATGTTGGCTACTTCAGTAGTGCAGAACTGAGTTTTTTATTCAGCATATTTTGGTAATCTTCTTATTTACTCACAGCCTCTTTACATCTTCGAGCAGTGCAAAAGTGTATTACAGCAGGGGTTAGTTATAGCTTTCTGCAGCTAAAACTGCTCTTTCCACATGGCCCTTGTAAGAATGAGAAATGAGTCACTTGTTGGCTGGTTGGCAAGGTGCACTGATGCCATGGTTAGGTGGGGACCCCATCTCTTTGCCTACAAATTATAAAATGGGTAGGTATTTACCAACATAATGTGCATGTCCCCACTGCAGACATTGCAGGGCCTTGTCCATCACACTCTGTCAGTAACACAAGCACAAATCACAGGGAGGAAAGAAAACTGCTGCAATGAACATACACCTCAGAATGTCATCATACTGTTCATTAATCACCAGTCACCCTTCGGTGATTAATTATTTAGCCAAATTGGACAAATTTTTCCACATGAATGTTTAGTTAATAAAGCAGAAAGCTCCTAGTAGCATGCCCTTGTTTTCTTCTATTTAGCTGTATGATAAATTTATATTCTCCTGATTTACAGTTTAGCAAAACCCCCACGGTGCTCTATCAGCTCTTACTTTCAAGGTGGTTGCTGCTCAGACAGTTCTTCAGCAGGAAGCCTAACGCTGCTCAGTGTGTACATTTCAGATGTTTAAATTGAACAGTCGATAGATGAGGTCTGTGGTTTGTTACCTGCATCTCTCTGCATGTGCTGAGCCCTCATGAAGCACTGGTAAGGAGCAACAGGAGAGTGCTATGCCAAATCCCAGCTCAAGGGTCTTAATTTCTCCAGCACTGACGGATGGCATCAGGGTCACCTTGGAAAAGAGGAAGGGCCCCCAAGACCCTCATCCTGCCAGCAGCCTTGTGCTTGATAGGAATCCCCCTGCAAGCATGTTGCTGGGACCAGGCAGGTCTTACCTCTGCAGTGAGGTGGGATGTGCAGGAGATGAAAGCTGGCGTTGGCACTGGGGGATCCTGGTACTGATAGTGGATCTAAATCTTGGTATGTTCCATGGTGATAGTGGTGTCTGTTCAGTGTCTTTCACCGTTGCTAATTATAAAAAGAAAGCAACAACAGAAAAACAGATGAAGAGGATAGAAATACCCAGAGAGAGCCCATAAATGATAAAGAATTTGAAATCAGTAATTTTCATATGGTTCAGTAAATAATTCAGAATTTAGGTTTTATTTATCTACTTTTCTATTTATCTGCTTCTGCTGTTACCAATCCTGTCAAGAAATAAGCTTGTTTTTAATTCATATTGTAAAGTTTTTCCTACATGACAGAGCATGAAAATTGAATTATTACACTGGTACTTTTAGTTCTGATCAGTGAGATCAAATTGTACTACTTTGCCCATCTGTGATCACACAAATAGTGAGGTCTTCTGCCATAAACGGATATTCAGGATTTTTTAAGTTTTCCTGCATAGGACTTTGAAATAGGTTTGTGGAGTTTCCAGTAAAAAATGGACAAGGCTTCTTACAAAGTGTCCATAAGAGTGATACAAACCCAGGGAAAGTTGTGCATTTAAATTCTGCAGTAACTGGATAAATATACTGAGATTTAAAAAGTAAAAAAAAACTATGATGTTTTTATTGGCTCCCTCATTAACTTGGGCACAAGCCTGTGCAGCGCAGAGTCTGTCCAAAGCTCCCTGACACACCCTGCTCTGTCTGTTCTCCAGGAGAATCCTCCTTCAGCAGAACACTTTTCCTGGTCCTCTTGATGATCAGCTCAGCGCTTAGCTCTCTACTGTCAGGGTTCGGGAGCACTGAGCCCCACAGCTGTCTGATTTCAAGACAATAACAACTGTACAACTCAGAACTGCTGACAGTGGGGCCACAGGACTTGCAGTGCTGCCAAATTAGAGATGCTGCTAATCTGTATGTAGTTAAGTCCCAGAATTAGCCATAGCTCATGTTTCAGTCATGCTCAGATCCCAAACCCCAGAACAGTTAAGTTTTTTAATAATGTGCACATCAACATCAATGAGCTTGAGCAGAACTGGGCACACAAATCGGTTTGCATGCACCTAAGCTGTGTTGAAGACCACACTGTCTTTGCTTGTGCTGATTACCACCCAATTTTAGTGTCACTTCTTGAATCCAAGCTTTGTCCAAATATTCATTCTTTTTCTTACATCTCTTGGAAAATGATCAGGAGAAAAAAAAGATTCTGTGGCCCTTTTCATGCCACCCTCATTTCATTTTTGCCTCAGGTGCTCTCAGCTCTCAAATTTATTTCAGTTATTTGCCATGTTACTTGTATCAGGATAAGAAAAAAATACTGTCTGGTTTTGGAAGTGCAGGTTTAAACTGTAGCATTTTATATATATATTTAATGACTTTAAGAAATGAGGTGGTGTGAAGTCATTTGGGACTAAATCTTGCCTGTTCTCCTCTACTTGGTACACACAAAGCTGTATCTGAAATGTGGTGTTGAGTTTTGGGTCTCCTAAATGAAGAGGTAAACCCCTGGTAAACTGGTGCCACTAAGGAGTTGGGGCTGGTGCACAGGTTGAGTGGAGGCTGAGTGAGCTGGAAAAGAGAAAGCTGAGTAAGATCTCACTGCTTAGTTCCAACACCCAAAGAGATAACATGAAGCCAGATTCTTCTCAGAGATACACCATGAAAGGATGAGAGGCAACAGACCTGTTTCATAGAAATTAAGATAGAATATAAGGAAAAAATGCTTCACGGGGAGGTTGATGCAAAAGTGGAACTGGGCCCAGGGAAGGGGAGAATCATCATCCCTGGGGATTTTCAAAACTTAGTGGGACAAGGATCTGTGCAAACTGACCTACCTGAGACAGTAGCTCTGCTCTGGGCAGGGACCTCTAGCCCGAGTTATTCAATGATTCTATGACAAGAAAAACCAAATTAGTCTCCTTATTCAATGTTCCTAACATCTCTTTTAACTAAAGAGCTATGCCTCTATTTGGAAACCAGCTGAGGGACAATGTTGCACAGCGTTGCCAGGGGTTTCCCTTAGAATGCATAAAAGGTGAGGCTTCAGTTACTGTTTTTAATTCCCCTTCACACCACTTTGGTTTGTTTCTTTGCTTCTGGGCTTTGTTTTCTTTGTTTTATTCCATGCAGCATTTCACAGGCAGCCCTCTGAAATCCTAAGCTGGGGTTTGATTAACATCTCTTTTTGTTGGCGGTGTAGTTTTAAGTCACCTCTGTCTGTCCCTGCTCAGCTGTGGTAGTAAGGTGATGCTTGTGTGGGGATGTGAACCACTGCAGTGAACCAGACTCTGGTGCTGTTCTGGGTTAACATAACCCAAAATAACCCAAACAAAACCAGAAAGAAATGTTCATCAAATGCTCCCATAAGGCAGCAGTGTACTGAAGGTTGAGATGTGAGTTGTATTGAAAGATTCAGTCACTCCTGGCTAGTTCTGTGTGTTGGAGCTTAATTTTTGAGGGTAAATCAGTCACATTTAAGGACTCTGAAAAGTAGTTTTCAAAAGTCTTTCTGTACCTTTAGGCATTTAAATGACAGGTGGGTTTTGCTTTTTTTTCCAAACCAGCCTTATTTTCTCCTATTAGTTCCTGTAAAAGAAATACATATCTTTCAGTGGCTTGAAATTTCTGTGTTGTTTTAAATAAATTTCCTGTGATCCACAGCACAGTGAAAGTGTAGCCATTTGTTGCTGTTTCAGTGTATTTAGACCATCTTTCATGCTTGTGGAGGTCAAATTATTTAATCTGGTTATGCTATTTCAATCGCATTTACATTTTTAATGCAAAGCTCAGGCTTGCTTCACACTAGAATTATCTCTCTGGTTTTGTAACAAGTTTTAGTCCTCCTGGACTTTAGAGACATTTCTCTTTTAGTTCCCCTCAGACTTAGACAGAGCCTTTATAATTTATAAGGTAAATTTCCTCCACTGGGTTGACAAAATGCTGCAGAATTTTGAATACACAAGTGGTGAAGAACATTTTCAGATACCATTTTATTTGGAGCAAATTCTGAAGCCTGCATGAAAAGCCTGGTAGTGCTGTGGATAGCTGTTGTGGTTTAAGCCTCTCACGCAGTTCGCTCGCTCACTCACTTTCCCCTCTTTCTTCCCCCCAGCTCCTGGGGGGATGGGGAGGAGAATCGAAAGAATGCAACTCCCACGGGTTGAGATAAGAACAGTCCAGTAACTAAAGTATAACACAAACCACTACTGCTACCACCAATAATAATAATGACAAGGGTAAAAACAAGGGAAGAGAATACAATCACTCACCACCCGATACCAAGCCCGACCCAGCAGTGAACTCCCCTCTTCCGGGTCCCTGCCTCTAGTTTTTACATCCTGGGCATGATGTGCTGTGGTATGGAATACCTTTTTGGTTAGTTTGGGTCAGGTGTCCTGTTTCTGCTTCCTTCCGGCTTCCCCTCCTCCCTGGAAGAGCATAAGACTCAGAAAGTCATTGGTCAGACTAAACATTCTGTAACAACTAAAAACATTGGTGTTATCAGCGCTGTTCCCAGGCCGAAAGTCAAAAACACAGCACTGCACCAGCTACTAAGGAGAAAAATGACTGCTGCTGCTGAACCCAGGACAATGGCCTAACAGTGGTGCTTGGGGTGGTTTGCATAGGTCTCTGTTGCCCTTTTAAAGGGGAGAGCACTGTGTACAGAATCACCATGTTCACCCAGTATCCTATTCAGTCAGTGAGCTATCCCAGTGCTCCCCTTGCCTCATGAGGGCTCACAGTTCACAGCCTCAGTAAAACGCTTTTTGTGCTCTTACTGTAAGTAAACCAGGTTAGAAAGTCTTTCCTGTGGAAGATACTTGTCACATGTGTAGCCTCACAAAAGCTCCAGAAGGAGCCTGCCCCATCTCCCTTTCCTCTGTATGTCTTGTGTTTCCTCTTTTGCTTAAAAGAAGCTTTCACACAATAAGCCTTTTTCCCAAGAAGAAGGTGCTCTGTGTTAAGTAACTTAGGAAATAACAAGAAAACACACCAGACTGTTTAGTGTTTTTTGAAGCCCCACTTGCTTCTGAATTTTAACATCCCACCTCTCCCATCACCTTTTGCACTAGTGACCTTCTGGCTTCAAGTAAGTTCCTTCACTGTTCCCTGAGGGTATGGAAATTTAGGCCTCAAATACTCATTTTGTTGACTTGTAACATTCCTTATAAACAAGCAGGAGAGAAATGGCCAGCCTGGCAGATGTTTAGCGCCACCAGTCAAGACAAGAACTTAGTGCAGACAGTGAAATGTAGACAAGAGACAGAGCTTGATCTTTAAAAGAAAGAGTCAAGCAAGGAATCATTGTCAAGATCAGGCTCTGGATAACAAAATGAGGTTGCTTCCTAAGCAGTCATCCAGAAGACTGACAACAGCTTGATACATCAGTGCATAGACTGTACACTGACACCTTTATATGCACCTTGCTCAAAGTGCATGCCAAGAATCAGTGGATTAGAGATGTCATGAAGGGCAAAGGCTGGCAGGAGAAATGGCAACACCTCATAGTGTTAGATGTGCATGGTAGGACGTGACAACAAGAGAATGCCAACAGCAAGAGAGATCCTAGCAGGCTCCTTTTTCATGGTAAGTCTTGAAGATTAATTTCCTAATTGAGGCTGCAGAAGCAGGACCCAAAACTGCAAGCTAAAAGACAAAATGATACCATATGCTTTCATCCTTCCATAACCAATACTAAAGCACAGAGGAAAGGGAGAGAAACTTATAATTCAGCTTCAGTTACAAGCAAGCTTTCTCCAATCTCTGATTTATTCTCTCCTACAAGACCTCTTTAATATAAGTTATTATGAGTGAATGCTCCATCCCTGGCGGTGTTCAAGGCCAGGTTGAACAGAGCCTTGGGTGGCATGGTTTAGTGGGAGGTGTCCCTGCCCATGGCAGGGGGGTTGGAACTGGGTGATCTTAAGGTCCTTTCCAGCCCTAACTATTCTATGATTCTATGATTCTATGAGTAGTGGTCCTGACTGTAAGTGGAGAGACACTGGACCATTTGCCCAAAGTTTATATGTATCCAACAGCAGTGTGATGAGTGTAAAAATAAATGCGAATGTACACAGGAACAGAGGCAGATCTTATACCCAATAGCAAAGTCGCTCTTAATTATTAATGACTGAAGTGCTGTAGTCTTCGCTTAGTAGCAAAACATACCCAGAATGTCTCTCAGGTTATGTCAGATTGACAGAGCTTCACTGTCAAAGGCAATGTCAATTTTTCAGTGATGGATCAAATGCTCTGATAAAAAGCCAGGAATTCCAGGTTCAAGGACTGATTGATGGAAGTTGCCCTTGTCATGGACAAAATGGTAAACAGCTTCAGAATAATGAATTACAAGCAGAAATTGTACTAGTCAGTGATGGAGTAGAAATTGTACTAGTCAGTGATGGAGTAGACCATGGAAAGGTCATTTTGTCCAGCTCTGTTCTAATGCAGAACTCTTGATCACATATTCCTCAATGTTCTATGTGATTTACTTGTGAGTGACCTAAAGACATCAATATTTTCATAGTTTGTGCAGCACTGCTAAGTGCAGATTAGATTTTGCATTAAAGAACTTTCTCTAGTAGCCTGAAATTTTCTCTTGCTGCTTCTAATCATGTCTCAGCACAGAAAAGCTCTTAACAATATCAGTTGCTGGAGTCAAATGGGTCAATCTCTGGGCTAAACTGTATATTTCCTAGCCTTTTTACCAAACTTTGGATGGAGAAGTTGGTGGGGTTTCCTTTTCCTGTACTGAACATTTCCAGTGCGAGAGAGGCTGGAACCACAGTCAGGAATTGTTGAGTCCCCACAATGGAAGGAAGTGGTTGGAGGAAGCCATACGAGTTCACAGTGGAAGGTTTCAGCGGCTGCTTCTCAGACCCCTCTTAGTGAATTTGTAATAGGCTGTGTCATAGAAAGCAAACTCAAAGCTGAAAGAAAGATTACACTGAAGGCAAATGAATCTTCAGTAGGGAGTTCATGGCTAGACTGTATTTTGAGTGCTGGCCAGCCAGGAGCTCAAGGCAGCTTTTGGGGAATGTGGAGGAGAAATCTAGAAGTGATTCTTCTTGTTTCAAAGTCTTGGCTGGCTAAGCTGACCCAGCAAAGCAGAGACTGCAAACTCACATGTGCTTTTTTGTCCTCTGCACTGACAAATGCATAGCTCTGCAGTCCTCCATGTCTTACACGTGATTCAGAGAGAGCAGTAGAGTTAATAGACTGGTCTTCCCGAAGAGCAGGCTTCAAGCTTCACAGAACAAGCACGGGTATTATTTGGCCTCTTGGTGGTTTTCTTAAAGTAGAAGATGCCAAAGAACTTGCTGTATCTGAAGCTGGTGCTTGCCAGAAATGCTTGTATGATCTATATGGATGAGTGGAGAAAAGGGGGGTGGGTGGGTGGGGGAAAGGCCTCTGAAGGGAAACAGCTGAAGAGATACAAATAAAATTCAATTAAATAGAAGACAAGGAAAATTCAAACTGCTAACAAATCTTGATTTCATCTCTAAACCTAGCAAATGGAGAAGGCAACAGTGAAAAGAATAAATGACCACCCTGGAAGGAGCTAAAGATGATCAGGAAGATAAAAACCTTCTTCTATGATATGCCTAGGGCTTGTAACATTGTCATAGTTTAAACCCAGCTGGTAACTCAGAACCATGCAGCCGCTTGTTCACACCCCCCTTCTTCCCCCCCGCTCCTGGAGGGTTGTGGAGAATAGAAAGAATGTAAATCCCACAGGTTGAGATAAGAACAGTCCAGTAACTAAGGTATAATACAAAACTACTACTACTACCACCACCAATAATAATAATGATAAGGGAAATAACAAGGGGAGAGAATACAAATGCTTACCACTCACTGACCAATACCCAGCCCGACCCGAGCAGCAATCAGGGCCTTCTGAGTAACTGCCCCCAGTTTATATACTGGGCATGATGTGTTGTGGTATGGAATAAATACCCCTTTGGCTAGTTTGGGTCAGGTGACCTGTCTCTGCTTCCTCCCAGCTTCCCGTGCCCCTCCTCCCTGGCAGAGCATGAGACTGAAAAGTCCTTGATCGGAGTAAACATTAAATGGTGTCGTGATTTAAGCCTCACCCAGGCTAATAACTCACAAAGTTTTACTCACTCACTCACTCCCCTCTTTTTCTTCCCCCAGTCCCGGGGGGATGGGGAGGAGAATCGAAAAAAAAAAAAAATGCAACTCGCACAGGTTAAGATAAGAACAGTTTAGTAACTAGGGTATAACACAAATCACTACTGCTACCATCAATAATAATACAAGAGAAATACAAGGAAAAAGAATACAACTGCTCACCAAACCCGACCCAGCCAGTGCACCCCCCAGCAGCAAACCCCCCAGTCCACCACCACCACACCCTTCTGGGTCTCTCCTTTCCGTTTTCACATCCTGGACATGACGTGCTGTGGTATGGAATAACCTCTTTGGTCAGTTTGGGTCAGGTGTCCTGTCTCTGCTACCTCCCGGCTTCCCCTCCTCCCTGGCATAGCATGAGACTCAGAAAGTCCTTGGCCAGATAAAACACTACCAAGCAGTAACTGAAAACAGTGGTGTTATCAGCGCTGTTCCAAGGCCCAAAAATCAAACACACAGCGCTGCATCAGCTACCAAGAAGGAGAAAAATGACTAGTGAATGGCATTTGAAACATCCAGACCATATTCATCAAATTATCACATTCAGGCTGGACTTTAAGTAAAAGAGATTTGGCTTCTTCTTTACACTTCTTGGCCCAGTCCTAAATGTACTCATAGAATCATAGAATAGTTAGGGTTGGAAAGGGCCTTAAGATCATCTACTTCCAACACCCCTGCCATGGGCAGGGACACCTCCCACTAAACCATGCCACCCAAGGCTCTGTCCAACCTGGCCTTGAACACCACCAGGGATGGAGCATTCACAACTTCCCTGGGCAACCCATTCCAGTGCCTCATCACCCTTACAGTAAAACGTCTCATCCTGTCTTCATACAGGAGGTGCTCCAGTCCCCTGATCATCCTCGTGGTCCTCCTCTGGACTTGTTCCAACAGTTCCATGTCCTTTTTACCTTGATGACACCAGAACTGCACACAATACTCCAAGTGAGGTCTCACAAGAGCAGAGTAGAGGGGCAGGATCACCTCCCTCGACCTGCTGGTCATGCTCTTTTTGAAGCAGCCCAGGATATGGTTGGCTTTCTGGGCTGCATGCGCACACTGCTGCCTCATATTAAGTTTCTCATCGACCAACACCCCCAAGTTCTTCTCCGCAGGGCTGCTCTGAATCTCTTCCCAACCTGTAGCTGTGCCTGGGATTGCTCCCACCCAGCTGTAGGGCCTTGCACTTGTCATGGTTAAACTTCATCAGGTTGGCATCAGCCCACCTTACAAGCATGTCAAGGTCCCTCTGGATGTCATTCCTTCCCTCCAACGTATCAACCGTTCACAGTTCTGTGGTTCACAGCTTGGTGTTATCGGCAAACTTGCTGAGGGGCGAACTCAATCCCACTGTCCATGTCACTGACAAAGATATTGAACAAGGCCGGTCCCAACACTGATCCCTGAGGGACACCACTCGTTACTGGTCTCCAGCTGGACATTGAGCCATTGAGCACTACTCTTTGCATGCAGCCATCCAGCCAGTTCTTTATCCACCGAGTGGTCCACCTATCAAATTGATGTCTCTCCAACTTAGAGACAAGGATGTCATGTGGGACAGTGTTGAATGCTTTGCACAAGTCCAAGTAGATGACATCGAGTGCTCTACCCCTGTCCATCAGTTCTGTAGCCCCATCATAGAAGGCCTCCAGTTTTGTCTGGCAGGATTTCCCCTTAGTGAAGCCATATAATGGAGGATTATCTGTACTGGAGGTTTTCTTCATTTCCATTAGGAGAAAAAAAATCATTCAGCCTAACAAGGGCAGCCTGAGATGGCAGGAAGAGGTTGGTTTCATGCTGACACCTTTGTTAACCATCAGGCAGTGCCTGACATATGCTGACACTGCCGGGGCCTTGGCGAGGGGCTCTAATTTATTTCAGTGTGTGGAACACATTGTTTTCCGAAAGGGAGGAGAATCAGCCCTTTACTGAACAGGAGTTACTGGGCAGTGTAGTCACCAAGTTGCAGTAACTGGGGTTTGTTGATATAGTTGGCTTTTCAGAAAGTGCCTTTGTTGTGCTTATCTTTTAGTCCGCATCTCTGGTGGTGTGTAAGGTGGACCTAGGCTCTCCCTGTCTTTCCCAACCCCTCTGCCTTTTCTAACAAAACCCCCCAGGGACAGAAATAGAGGGACTCATAATTTTCAAGCTTAGGGATCTCCATAAGGCCCCTTCCCTGAGATACATAACAAACTTATCATATCGAGATACCATCTGCTGTGGGTTGCCTTAGTTCAGTATGTTTCTCCAGTCCATTTGCAGACCACAAATGGCCCCTACTGCTCTCGTAGGCAGCATAAAGTGGTTTCAAGATTGCACTACACCCACACAGGGCTGGTGCTTGCTGTTTTACACCAAAGCTGCAGCAAAGCACTGTGGCCTCTTCTTCATCATGTAACCCTTTATAACAACCCACATGACACATTTGCACTGAAGTGGAAGCCAGCTGGTGTAGTAGCCTCATGTCTTCCTAGAGTCTAGACACTGCACACATGCTCCCCCCCCCGAGAGACACCGTATGAACATAGGACAAACTATGGGAGCACTTTGGAGCAGAGACCAGTCTATAGTGAATTCACTTAAATGAGAAAAATCAGGCTTTCGGTTCGTGTGTTAAGTACTGAACCAGCAGCAGTGTAGGTGTGGAAACCAAGAGGAGATTTTCTCTCTGGTGTCAGGGAAGCATTAAGCTAGCCTTGTGTGACAGATTCATCATAAAATCATCCCAACTTGGCCCAAGGGAAGCATTTTTCAGGGGCTGGATTGTCCCAGAAAAGTCTTCGGTTTGGAAATAAAAACCCAGAGGTGAATCAAGAGTCACAGGTCTCAGACTTTGCTCTGAACCAGTCTGTAGATCAGCCCTCAGGACCAAATGTGCTATGCAAGTCTGCATGATGCTTCAGAGTAGAGTTTGGCACATGCGTTGTTCATGCTCAAGACTAAATTCAGGTTGCTATCTTGTTAGGGTGGCTGCTAAGGTAAAGATTCAGAGGGCCAGGAAACTCACCGACCAGTTCACCAAGTGTTCTGAGTTCTTCAGCTAAAAGCTTCTGCTATAAATAATTTTTTGCATGGAGGGGAGAATACATAAGCATTCAGATTGCTCTTACTTATCGTTTTTGTTTTCTCCTAGAAACATGTCAACAGTAAAGCAAAAGGGGCAGAGCACTTTGTCATGTGGCCATAAAGAATAGCAGTAAAATGTTGTTTGCTGACCAGGAGGGAAATGTGACTTCAAACCCCAAATAAGAGAATATATGATCTGTAGATTTGTGCTAAGATAACTGAACAGTGCTTGACATCTGTGGGAACCTAGTAGATAAATATGCCATCTCACAGATACCCAAGCCAATTTCATCTGATATTCAACTTTCCATTTCCAGTTGATTTCCTACATTAGGAATCTTTTATGTAAATCTATCTGTGCATGCTGCAGAACATGGCGGAACAGAGCTCTTAGCTGGGGGAGGAGAATAGCCTGTTTTTTAATGCCTGCACAGTACAAACTGGAAGCATCCTTGGCCTGTCCAGCCTAGATGAGGTGTGAGGGCTCCTTTGGTCAGTCCAGGAATGGCCAGGTGAGTCTGTCCCATGGGCCAGAAGTGTGCCAGTGCTCAGTCCTACATGCAGGAGCCAGCAGCAGGCATGGAGATGCAGTCAGGCTCTGCAGGACAGAGCATGTTCCACACTCCAGAAAAAGCCAGGTTGGAGTCCAGCAGCTCAGCATCAAGGAAGATTTTATCCAAAGGTGCTGTTTGATTATTCATTGGTGTCCTGGGTTCAGCTGTAGCAGTCATTTTTTTCCTTCTTAGTAGCTGGTGCAATGCTGTGATTTCAACTTTTAGCCTGAGAACAATGCTGATAACACACCGATGGTTTTAGTTGTTGCTAAGTAATGCTTACTCTGGTCAAGGACTTTTCAGTTTCATGCTCTACCAGTGAGGAGGGGCATGGGAAGCCGTGAGGAAGCAAACAGGACACCTGACCCAAACTAGCCAAAGGGGTATTTATTCCATACCACAGCATGTCATACCCAGTATATAAACTGGGGGGAGTTACCCGGAAGGCCCAGATCGCTGCTTGGGTCGGGCTGGGTATCGGTCGGCAGGTGGTGAACAATTGTATTGTGCATCACTTGGGTTTATTGGTTTTTTTCCTTTCCCCCTTTTAGTTTTATATTCTCTCCCCTTGTTATTTCCTGTATTGTTATTATTACTGGTAGGTAGTATTAGTGGGTTTGTATTATACCTTAGTTACTGGACTGTTCTTATCTCAACCTGTGGGTTTTACATTCTTTCTATTCTCTTCCCCATCCCTCCAGGTGTTGGGGGGAAGAAGGGGGGAGTGAGTGAGAGGCTGCATGGTTCTGAGTTACCAGCTGGGCTTAAACCACAACAGTTGGCATTTCTCTGGTCAAATTTGCTTTGTTGCCATAATGAATATGGTACATGTGGAACTTGGGGCCCTGAGCCAGTGTAAAGGGATAAGATAATGGGTGTTGCTTGAGTCCTTGTATTCAGAGCAGTTATTGGAAGGCACTAATCCCTCTCTGCTGATTACTGACTTTTGAATGAATCCTCATACACTCTCCAGCAGCCAAACTTGTGGGTTTTCAGGCTCAGTAAAGCTCAATAACACCAAGACCTTGCGATTTGTTTTCGCTGTTACTATGATTTTTCTCTTTCAAAGCAAAGTTTTCTGCTGTGAATTCCCCACTGTTTGACCACAAAAGCAAGCAAAGGAAATTGTTATTTTTCATCCTGAACCTTTTGTTGTTTTTATTTTCCTAATTCACATGAGGTGACTGTGTTGGTCATTAGCTGAGTTAGTAAAGCAAGCTCTCTTTGTTGGGCGATAGCAGGGAAACATCAAGTGTCTGGTTCCATGGTGGCAATTTGCTCTTGAAATAAAGCAAGAATTGATAAGTTGCTACCCTCAGCTATATTTTACCAGTAAATGTCAGCAGGATTTGAGCACAAATACATGTTGTTTTGCCGTTTAACTATTCTAAGACTGTTCCCCTGCAGCAGATAGAGTTGTTCTGCTGTGCTCCCATTCTGCAGATGATGTGTTTCTGCACACTGAGCCAAGGATGTGTTTTTTTTAAGCACTGATCAGAACAGCAAATACATCCCATTAATGCAAAGTGGTGCATGCTTTTTGATGCCTTTTAGAGGCCAAGGTTTCTATCAATGGAATGATTTGCCTCTGTGGTGCCTTTGAATAGCAGATTTGCTTACAGGGAACTATGGTTTGACAGCACAGGGCATGGTGGGGACATCACACCCTCGGTGCCCACGCTGACTAGCTGACTTGAGGACAGCAATCAATACGTGCTGGCTTAAGCAGGGCAGAAAAATCCCTGAAGATCTGTCTTTGAGAGGAAGATTCAGTTTTCGAAGATATACATAAAAAAGTCATTAACCATTTTAAGCTGTTCAGCTTAAAAGTGAAATTCTTCATTTGAACCTCACAAAATCAGGATCACGCTTCTTCCCTGACAGGCAGCAGGATCCAAAATAAAACAAAGCAGCATCAGGAGACCAAGGAAAACACAACAGTGACATTTGCTCCACTTGGAGCAGCAGAGGCCCTGCTAATTTGGGCTGGAAGATCTGAGCACATGGCAAGAAGGCAGTCTGATGGATTGAGATAAACATACTGGGTCAGTCCTGAGCTGCAGGTGCTGTGCTCTCTGTATCAAGGCGAATCACAGCAGAAATAGGCAAATTCCACACCTTCACCATTACTACATTTCCCATAGCTCTTTCTAGAAAATTCAAAAGGATTACACAGCTTCCAGATGGAACCTCAGCTTTTACTGGGGTTTCAGCTGTTTGACATGCTGTAGGATTTGCAGTGTGCATTACTCTCCCTGCTCACTTCACCAAAAGGTCTGTACTTGACAAGTTGGCTGCCCCACCTGCTGTGCACCTGAGACCCAGAGAAAATGCTCTTCTTCACACTTCTGACTAGAAGTAGTTAGATTGGAACAAGTCCAAAGGAGGGCCACAAGGATGATCAGGGGACTGGAGCACCTCCTGTATGAAGATAGGCTGAGAAAGTTGGGGCTGTTCAGCCTGGAGAAGAGAAGGCTGCATGGAGACCTCATAGCAGCCTTCCAGTATCTGAAGGGGGCCTATAGGGATGCTGGGGAGGGACTCTTCATGAGGGACTGTAGTGATAGGACAAGGGGTAACGGGTTCAAACTTAAACAGGGGAAGTTTAGATTGGATATAAGGAAGAAATTCTTTACTGTGAGGATAGTGAGGCACTGGAATGGGTTGCCCAGGGAAGTGGTGAATGCTCCATCGCTGGCGGTGTTCAAGGTTGGGTTGGACAGAGCCTTGGGTGGCATGGTTTAGTGTTAGGTGTCCTTGCCCATGGCAGGGGTGTTGGAAGTATATGATCTTAAGGTCCTTTCCAATCCTAACTATTCTAAGATTCTATGATTCTATGATTATGGAAGTTCATAGTGATGGAGGAAGTCTGTCCTCCATGGAGAACCATTAGGTGGAAGTTAGTAAGGAATCAGGACGGCTCTATTACAGTGATTATTAACTCAGAGTTCTGCCAGAGCATGCACAAGCTGTAACCTGAGCAAGATCCCATTGTGATACAACTCTACATCCAGCACGGAAAGATGGTGCCTGCTACACAGAGGTTTGAGCCCAGCCGGCAACCCAGAACCACGCACCTGCTCGCTTACTACCCTATCTTCCTCCTTCCGCTCCAGCACGAATGGGTAAGAGAATGGAAAGAATGTAACTCCCACGGGTTGAGGTAAGAAAAGTCCAGTAAATAAGGTATAACACAGAACCACTACTGCTACCACCAATAATAATAATAATGATGATAAGGGAAATAACAAGGGAAGAGAATACAACCGCTCACCACCTGACAACTGATACCCACCCCAACCCGAGCAGTAATCTAGCCCTTCTGGGTAACTGCCCCCAGTTTATATACTGGGCATGATGTGCTGTGGTATGGAAAACCACTTTGGCAAGTTTGGGTCAGTTGTCGTGTCTCTGCTTCCTCCTGGCTTCCTCTCCTCCCTGGCAGAGCATGAGACTCAGAAGTTAAGCAGTCAGGTTTGGGTCTTGTCTAGGGTTAGACGACAATATAGGAGGACCAAGAGATTTTCCCCGAGGCTGGACAGTCATGAGTGACAGGGTGTGTGAGATAGTATGGGCAAGTATCTTGGCCAGTGGGCCCCTCCAGTGCTTTGGAACTTCACCACTGAACAAGTGCAATATCCAGAAAAACTAGTAAAAAAAGCGTGTTGTCATTCTGGTCATACCAGAGAGGGACAAATCATGGCAACGTGCTGGGGCTTGGCCTATGCTTACAGAGCCCAGTTCAACACTATCCAGCACCTTCAAAAGGAAAAAACTGTCCCTGGATCTGAGGGCAAAGGAACAGACAGAGCAGCTACTCCAGCTCCAAGCACAGCAGCTACACCACCCCAGCGGTAAGTACAGAAGCTACTCAAACTTCAACAGTGACACAGTGCAGCTACTCCAGCTCCAAGCACAGCAGTTACACCATCCCCAGTGACAAGTACAGTAGCTACTCAAACTTCGACTGCAACAGACAGTGCAGATACTCCAGCTCCGAGCACAGCAGCTACACCACCCCAGCGGTAAGTACAGAAGCTACTCAAACTTCAACAGTGACACAGTGCAGCTACTCCAGCTCCAAGCACAGCAGTTACACCAGCCCCAGTGACAAGTACAGTAGCTACTCAAACTTCGACTGCAACAGACAGTGCAGATACTCCAGCTCCGAGCACAGCAGCTACACCACCCCAGCGGTAAGTACAGAAGCTACTCAAACTTCAACAGTGACACAGTGCAGCTACTCCAGCTCCAAGCACAGCAGTTACACCAGCCCCAGTGACAAGTACAGTAGCTACTCAAACTTCGACTGCAACAGACAGTGCAGATACTCCAGCTCCGAGCACAGCAACTACGCCACCACCACCAGCGACAAGTACAGTAGCTACCCAAACCCTGACAACAGATACTGCAGCCACTCCAACCACAGTGATAATCACTGCAGCTAAACCAAAGGACCAATTTGTACCAATATTGGTTGCACCTGTACGCAAGGGGAAAGCAAAAAAAAAGACAAGAAAGATGAAGAAACAAGATGAAGCAATGGCAATGCACTTACTACCTGGAACGGCATCTGATCAGGAGTCATTATCACATAAATCAGCAGAAGAAGAAGAGGTGACTTCTTGAACTTGGACCTCAACCAAACTACGGAATATGCTAAAAGATCTTACACATCAACCAGGGGAGCACATCATCACCTGGTTGCTCTGATGCTGGGACACTGGGGCATTGGTCACAAACTAGAATGTAGGGAAGCCAAGAATCTGGGACCATTTGATTGGGAAGGGGGAATTGACAGAGCAATTGCAAGAGAGAAATAGTCCCTAAACCTTTGGAAGCGGCTCTTGGCAGCTATGAAAGAACGGTTTCCATCCAAGGACGATGTTATGAGTCATTCGGCCAAGTGGACTGCTCTAGAGAAAGGCAACCAGTCTCTGAGGGAATCAGCCATTGTAGAGATGATCTATCACATCAAGCTGAATGCCGGGGATGCACCCATAGATTCAGATGTAGTTGAATGTACATGACCCATGTCGTGGAAATTTACACAGAATGGACCGTCATCATATGCCCATTCATTGGCAACAGTAACCTGGAATGGCATACTACCATTAAAAGTGGATTAAATGATTCATCAGCTCCGAGAGTCCAAAGACAATCTCACCCTTCCATCATTTCAGCTGTGGAAAAACTGTCCCAGGAGTTCAAACAATTGAGAGACAATCTATATGATCTATCCAGCTCCACATGTGTACCAGCCCATGTCTCAGCTATTAACAAAAGGCATCCTACTGCTCGAGAGAGAAGATACAGGAGGTACACACCACGGGCCACCCTAAGGTATTACCTGCGGGATCATGGAGAAGTGTCGTGGTTTAAGCTGTAAATCTCACTTCTCCCTCTCTTCTCCCCCCACTCCAATGGGGGGGGGGGGAATGGAGGGAAGAATCGAAAGAATGTAACTACCACGGGTTGAGATAAGAATAGTCCAGTAACTGAGGTATAATACAAATCACTAATGCTACCACCAATAATAATAATGACAAGGCAAATACAAGGGAAGAGGATACAACCGCTCACCACCCGACCGAGGCAAGAGAGAGAGAGACATCCGCTTTCCTGCCCCCAGTATTTTACATCCTGGGCATGACGTGCTCTGGCATGGAACCCAAAGGGTCAGTTTGGGTCAGGTGTCCTGTGTCTGCTTTCTTCCGACTTCCCCTCCTCCCTGGCAGAGCATGAGGCTCAGAAAGTCCTTGGTCAGACCAAAACATTACCAAGCAGTAACTGAAAACACTGGTGTTATCAGCGCTGCTCCCGGGCACGAAATCAAAAACACAGCGCTGCACCAGATACCAAGAAGGAGAAAAATGACTGCTACTGCTGAACCCATGACAATCCACCCCTTATTCCATACCATTCACGTCATGCTCAGACCCCTCATTTTTAATATACCATCACATATATATATGTATATATACATACACACACACACAGAGGGAGAGATATCATCCCTTACTGCATGGACCAATCCCTACAAACCTGCTGAGTCCATCCAGTCCATGATATCGGGCTCCATCTTTTGTAACAGTCTTTCAGAGCAGGGGAGGCTGTGTGCAGTGTTGGATTCTTGCCTGCTGATGCTGATTGTTCCTTTACTGCAGAACTCATCTGGTTTCATCAAAGTTTGTTCTTTGTTGGAATGATGGTCTGAGAGCCAGTCGCTAATGACTTGAAGTCATCTAGTTGTTGGGCTATAAAAATATTACATAGCAAGTAACAGCATGCAATTGAGTTCATTGGCTGTTTTCTCCTAAAATCAAATCTCCTTGAGGTACACATCAGACTTCCCCGTCTTCCTGCATTACCCACCAAGTATATCCGGGTCCCTGAGCAAAAGCAATCCCACGAGTGGGTTTGCCTTTACCTGAAGCAGGAATAACCCAGACTGTCTTCCCCAGCAAATTCTTTATGTGCACCACAGGAATGTTGTCCCCCTCCACAGTATGTAGAAGTTCTGACTGGGCTGGACCAGCTCTGTTGGCAGATCCTCTGGTGTTGACCAACCAGGTGGCCTTTGGTAAATGTGTATCCCAATGTTTGAAAGTCCCACCACCCATTGCTCTCAGTGTAGTTTTTAATAGCCCATTGTATCGTTTGATTTTCCCAGAGGCTGGTGCATGGTAGGGGATGTGATATACCCATTCAGTGCCATGCTCTTTGGCCCAAGTATCTATCAGGCTGTTCTGGAAATGAGTCCCATTGTCTGACTCAATTCTCTCTGGGGTGCCATGTTGCCACAAAATCTGTTTCTCTGGACCCAGGGTAGTGTTTCGGGCAGTGGAGTGGGGCACAGCGTATGTTTCCAACCATCTGGTGGTTGCTTCCACCATGGTAAGCACATGACGCTTGCCTTGGCGGGTTGGTGGGAGTGTGATATAATCAATCTGCCAAGCCTCCCCATATTTGTACTTCAGCCATCATCCTCCATACCAAAGAGGCTTTAACCGTTTAGGCTGCTTAATTGCAGCACATGTTTCACAGTCATGAATAACCTGGGCAATAGTATCCATTGTTAAGTCCACCCCTCGATTAGGAGCCCATCTGTATGTTGCATCTCTGCCCTGATGGCCTGAAGTGTCGTAGGCCCACCGGGCAAAAAGTAATTCACCCTTATGTTGCCAATCTAAGTCCATCTGAGCCACTTCAATTTTAGCAGCTTGATCCACTTGTTGGTTGTTCTGGTGTTCCTCAGTAGCCCGACTCTTGGGTACATGAGCATCTACGTGGCGTACCTTGACCACCAGGTTTTGCACCCGGGCAGCGATATCTTGCCACAGTGCAGCAGCCCAGATGGGTTTACCTGTGCGTTGCCAGTTGCTCTGCTTCCATTGCTGCAACCACCCCCACAGGGCATTTGCCACCATCCATGAGTCATTATAGAGATAAAGTACTGGCCACTTTTCTCGTTCAGCAATGTCCAAGGCAAGCTGGATGGTTTTCACCTCTGCAAACTGACTCGATTTACCCTCCCCTTCAGCAGTTTCTTCAACTTGTCGTTGAGGACTCCATACTGCTGCCTTCCATCTACGGTGCTTTCCCACAATGTGACAAGACCCATCAGTAAAAAAGGCATATTGCTTTTCACTTTCTGACTGTTCATTATATGGTGGGGCCTCTTCAGCACGCATCACTCCTTCCTCC
The DNA here is from genome assembly GCA_017639245.1 of Myiopsitta monachus. Taxonomy (NCBI): domain Eukaryota; kingdom Metazoa; phylum Chordata; class Aves; order Psittaciformes; family Psittacidae; genus Myiopsitta; species Myiopsitta monachus. Next base: position 10,177,789 of record CM029940.1, read on the forward strand.
TCTGGTGACCTTCCAAAATCTTTGCCCTCTGGCCAGTCCATGATGAATTCCCGGGCGACTGGGATTTCCTATTCGAGCTCGTTGTGTAATTAATGTGGCCCACTTACTCCATGTAGCATCAGTTGCATGATGTGTAGAGGAGACCCTGCCTTTGAACATCCAGCCCAGCACGGGCAACCGGGGTGCCAGGAGGAGTAGGACCGTTCTCCCCGGCTGCGATGTACAGTACATTTTTAACGTCTGGCCCGTTCCGGACTGGTCCGAGGGCTACTGCATGAACTGTCTCGCGTTTTATTTGCTCAAAGGCTTGTTGTTGCTCAGGGCCCCATTTAAAGTCGTACTTCTTCCGGGTCACATAATAGAGAGGGCTTACAATCAAACTGTAATTCGGGATGTGCATCCTCCAGAACCCCACAGCACCCAAGAAAGCTTGTGTTTCTTTCTTATTAGTTGGTGGAGACATTACTGTTATCTTGTTGTTCACATCTGTGGGGATCTGGCGGCATCCATCTTGCCATTTTATTCCCAAAAATTGAATCTCCTGTGCAGGTCCCTTGACCTTACTCTGTTTTATGGCAAAACCGGCTGTCAGCAGGATTTGGATTATTTTCCTCCCTTTCTCAAAGACTTCTTCTGCTGTATCACCCCACACAATAATGTCATAAATGTATTGCAGGTGTTCTGGAGCTTGCCCCTGTTCCAGTGCAGTCTGGATCAGTCCATGGCAGATGGTAGGGCTGTGTTTCCACCCCTGGGGCAGTCGGTTCCAAGTGTACTGGACGCCCCTCCAAGTAAAAGCGAACTGTGGCCTGCACTCTGCTGCCAGAGGAATTGAGAAAAGAGCTTTGGCAATGTCAATCGTGGCATACCACTTGGCTGCCTTTGACTCCAGTTCATACTGAAGCTCTAGCATGTCTGGTACGGCAGCACTCAAGGATGGTGTAACTTCGTTCAGGCCATGATAGTCTACTGTTAGTCTCCATTCTCCGTTAGACTTTTGCACTGGCCATATGGGGCTATTAAAGGGTGAGTGGGTCCTACTGATCACTCCTTGGCTCTCCAGTTTTAAGCTGTAAATCTCACTTCTCCCTCTTTCTTCCCCCCCCACTCCGATGGAGGGGAGGGGGGATGGAGTGAAGAACCGAAAGAATGCAACTCGCACGGGTTGAGATAAGAACAGTCCAGTAACTGAGGTATAATAGAAATCTCTACTGCTACCACCAATAATAATAATGACAAGGCAAATACAAGGGAAGAGGATACCGCTCACCGCCTGACCGAGCCGAGACAGAGAGCGACTTCCGGGTTCCTGCCCCCAGTATTTTACATCCTGGGCATGACGTCCTGTGGCATGGAATAGCCTCTTTGGTCAGTTTGGGTCAGGTGTCCTGCCTCTGCTTCCTCCCTACTTTCCCTCCTCCCCGGCAGTGCATGAGACTCAGAAAGTCCTTGGCCAGACCAAAACATTACCAAGCAGTAACTAAAAACACTGGTGTTATCAGCGCTGCTCCAGCTTCCAAGGAGAAAAATGACTGTTGCTGCTGAACACAGGACAAGAAGACATGAACAAGTGCGCTGCAAAACCTACCTCAGCTCTAGAGGAATGGGTGCATGAATATTAGAGGAGAACATAGGTCAAGGAGGATCATCCCATGCAGGCTGTGGCTTCAGTCTCTGGTGAGCAGGTTCCTAGATGGAGTAGAAGAGCTGATTTTACTTCAGCTCCTGTGGTAAAGAAGAATAATCCCTGTCAACAAGACTTAAGTGTCCGATGTTGTGATGACTATTAGAGGGGCCCTGCCTCCAGCCAGGTGGAGGTAGGGGACAGTCGGATTTACTGGACTGTGTGGATCAGGTGGCCTGGCATATCAGTCCCACAGAAGTATAAGGTTCTAGTAGATACCGGTGCACAGTGTACTCTGATGCCATCAAGCTGTCAAGGGGTGGAACCTATTTCTATTTCTGGAGTGACAGGAGGATCCCAAGAGTTGACTGTACTGGAGGCTGAAATCAGCCTGACTGGGAGGGAATGGCAGAAACACCCCATTGTGACTGGTCCAGAGGCTCCATGCATCCTTGGCATAGACTACCTCAGGTGAGGGCACTTCAAAGACCCAAAAGGGTACCGATGGACTTTCGGTATTGCTGCTTTGGAGACAGAGGAAATGGAGCAGCTGTCCACCTTGCCTGGTCTCTCAGAGGATCTTTCTGTTGTGGGGTTGCTGGAGGTCGAAGAACAACAAGTGCCAATTGCAACCGCAACAGTGCAATGGCGGCAATATCGCACCAACCGAGACTCCCTGATTCCCATCCATAAGCTGATCCGTAGACTGGAGAGCCAAGGAGTGATCAGTAGGACCCACTCACCCTTTAATAGCCCCATATGGCCAGTGCCAAAGTCTAACAGCGAGGGGAGACTAACAGTATACTATCGTGGCCTGAAAAAAGTCACACCATTGAGTGCTGCCGTACTGGACATGCTAGAACTTCAATATGAACTGGAACTGGGGCAGCCAAGTGGTATGCCACGATTGATAATGCCAACGCATTTTTCTCATTCCCTTTGGCAGCGGAGTGCAGGCCACAGTTTGCTTTTGCTTGGTGGGGCGTCCAGTACACTTGGGACCGACTGCCCAAGGGGTGGAAACACAGCCCTACCATCTGCCATGGACTGATCCAGACTGCACTGAAACAGGGGCAAGCTCCAGAACACCTGCAATACATTGATGACATTATTGTGTGGGGCCATGCAGCAGCAGAAGTGTTTGAGAAAGGAAGAATCGGGGAACAAGTAACAAAAAAAAGGAGGAAGAGGACAATTAAAAGCAAGGGGCTGCCTCCCAAATCTGGTGTCCCCACCCAGAACTGCTTTCCAGTTCTGCATGGGGCTAATGAGGAAATACACACCTCGCAACATGAATGACTGGCTGATGCACTGGAGAAGGAGATCACTACTGGTGCTGCCAGGAAAAAGCAGCGGGCCGTAGTGGTGGGGGACTCTACTCTGAAAGGAACAGAGGCACCCATCTGTCGGCCTGACCAAGTCTCAAGGGAACTGTTTTGCCTACCGGGGGCTCTGATCAGGGATGTTGCAGAGAGGCTGCCTGGTCTAATAAGTCCCACTGACTATTACCCACTTCTAGTGATCCATGTGGGTTCTACTGATATAGATAGCAGTAGTCTGGAGAATATAAAAAAGGACTACCGAGCCCTGGGAGAGGTGGTTAGGGGCTCTGGAGCTCAGATGGCCTTTTCATCAATTCTCCAGGATACAGGGCAGGACCTTAAGAAGGCTAGGAGGATTGGCCAGGTTAATAAATGGTTAGAAGGGTGGTGCCATAGTCAGGGGTTTTGGATATCTAGTACATGGGACTCAATTTAGTAGGCCAGGTGTACTGGAGGCTGGTGGAGCTGGTCTGACAACAAAGGGGAAGAGTGGATTTGGTAGGAGGCTTGCCAGGCTGGTCAAAAAAGCTATAAACTAGATGTGTGGGGGGAGGGGGGCATCATTCCATCCCAACACACCCAGTCAGTTGCCAGCACCTATAATAAATGATCGGAGCTATGTAGAGATATTTCAGCCACTCCAGCCAATGAGCTGGCTTCATTTGGAGCTCGGCTCAGATGCCTCTGTGCAAACGCTTGTAGTATGAGGAACAAACGAGGAATTAGAGATGTGTGCACATCTACAGGGGTATGATATAATAGGCATCACAGAAACATGGTGGTATGGCTCTTATGACTGGAATGTTGGAATGGAAGGCTACAGGCTCTTTAGAAAAGACAGGCCTGACAGAGGAGGAGGGGCAGTTGCTATTTATGTTAGGGATAGGTTGTAGAGTATGGAACTCTGTCTGGGGACAGGTGAGCAGTCAACAGAGAGTTTGTGGGTCAGGGTTAAAGGGAGAACAGCGATGGGAGACATTATTGTGGGGATCTGTCACAGACCGCCTGACCAAGAGGACTCTGTGGATGAAGCGCTCTATAGACAGATAGGAATAACCTCACACTCACAGGCCCTTGTTCTCATGGGGGACTTCAACCACCCTGATATCTGTTGGAGGGATGGTACGGCCTGGCACAAGCAATCCAGGAGGTTCCTCAATTGTGTGGAAGAAAACTTCCTCCTGCAAGTAATAGAGGTGCCATGCTTGACCTCGTGCTCACCAACAGGGAAGGGCTGCTTGGATATGTGCTGCTCCAGGGCAGCCTTCGTTTTAGCAATCATGAGATGGTCAAGTTTGATATCCTCAGGGCCGTGAGAAGAGGGTGCAGGAACCTCACTGCCCTGGACTTCAAGAGAGCAGACTTTGGCCTCTTCAGGAACCTGCTCAGTAAGGTTCCATGGGATATAGCCCTAGAGGGCAGGGGAGCCCAAGACTGTAGGTTGATATTCAAGAATCACCTGCTGCAAGCTCAGGAGTGTTCCATCCTAACTAGAAGGAAGTGCTGCAGGAGGACCAGGAGACCTCCTTGGGTGGATAAGGAGCTGCTGAGGAAACTTAGAGGGGAAAAAAGAGGCTTCTAAAAGGTGGAAGCAAGGACAGGCGGCCTGGGAAGAATACAGGGATGTTGCCTGGGAAGCTAGGGACCAGGTTAGGAAAGCTAAGGGCCAGTTAGAATTAAACTTGGCTAGGGATGTGAAAGAAAACAGGAAGGGATTCTATAGTTGCATTGCAAATCAAAGACAGACCAAGGACAGCGTGGGCCCTCTCTGGAAGCTGTCAGAAGGACTGGCTACCCTGGATTTGGAGAAGGCTGAGGTTCTTAATGACTTCTTTGCCTCAGTCTTCACCAGCAAATGCTCTGACCACACCACCTAAGTCTTGGAATTCCAATGCAGGGACTATGAGAATGAAGACCCTGGGCCCACTGTAGGAGAGGATCTGGTTTGAGACCATCTTAACAAGCTGAACGTGCACAAATCCATGGGACCTGATGAAATCCATCTGTGGGTCCTGAAGGAGCTGGCAAATGAAGTTGCTAAGCCACTGTCCATCATATTTGAAAAATCATGGCAATCAGGTAATGTTTTTGACAAATGGAAAAAGGGAAATATAACCCCCATTTTCAAGAAGGGGAGAATGGATGAGACAGGGAACTACAGACCAGTCAGCCTCACCTCTGTGCCTGGCAGAATCTTGGAGTGGATTCTACTGGGAGGCATGCTAAGGCACATGAAAAACAACGAGGTGGTTGGTGGCAGCCAGCATGGCTTCACTAAGGGGAAATCCTGCCTGACCAATTTGGTGGCCTTCTATGATGGGGCTACAGAACTAATGGACAGGGGTAGAGCAGTTGATGTCATCTACCTGGACTTGTGCAAAGCGTTCGACGCTGTCCCACATGACATCATTGTCTTTAAATTGGAGAGACATCAATTTGATAGGTGGACCACTCAGTGGATAAAGAACTAGCTGGATGGCCGCACACAAAGAGCTGTGCTCAATGGCTCAATGTCCAGCTAGAGACCAGTAACGAGTGGTGTCCCTCAGGGATCGGTGTTGGGACCGGTCTTGTTCAACATCTTTGTCAGTTACATGGACAGTGGGATTGAGTGTGCCCCTCTGCAAGTTTGCCAATGACACCACCTGTGTGGTTTGGTTGATAGGCTGGAGGGAAGGGATGTCATCCAGAGGGACCTTGACATGATTTAGAGGTGGGTCGATGCCAACCTGATGAAGTTTAACCATGCCAAGTGCAAGGTCCTACAGCTGGGTGGGAGCAACCCCAGGCACAGCTACAGGTTGGGAAGAGAAGAGATTCAGAGCAGCCCTGCAGAGAAAGACTAGGGGGTGTTGGTCAATGAGAAAATGAACATCAGCTGGCAGTGTGTGCTTGCAGCCCAGAAAGCCAACCATATCCTGGGCTGCCTCAAAAGGAGAGTGACCAGCAGGTCGAGGGAGGTGATCCTGCCCCTCTACTCTGCTCTCCTGAGACCTCACTTGGAGTATTGTGTACAGTTCTGGTGTCCTCAACATGAAAAGGACATGGAACTGTTGGAACAAGTGCAGAGGAGGGCCACGAGGATGATCAGGGGACTGGAGCACCTCCCATATGAAGACAGGCTTAGAAAGTTGGGGCTGTTCAGCCTGGAGAAGAGAAGGCTGTATGGAGGCCTCATAGCAGCCTTCCAGTATCTGAAGGGGGCCTATAAGGATGCTGGGGAGGGACTCTTCATGAGGGACTGTAGTGATAGGACAAGGGGTAACAGGTTAAAACTTAAAGAGGGGAAGTTTAGGTCAGATATAAGAAAAGTTCTTTACTGTGAGGTTGGTGAGGCACTGGAATGGGTTGCCCAAGGAAGCTGTGAATGCTCCATCGCTGGTGGTGTTGAAGGCTAGGCTGGATGAAGGCTTGTGTGGCATGGTTAATGGGAGGTGTCCCTACCCATGGCAGGTGGGTTGGAACTAGATGGTCTTAAGGTCCTTTCCAACCCTAACTATTCTATGATTCTGTGGTTCTATGATTTCAGCTCTGATGTAGCCTGTCTTCTTATAGCACTTGATGTCAACACCTCCTTCCCTTGAACCCAGCAGGATCCAAGGAAGCATGCTCAGCAAGGTGTTTGTGCATACTGCTCTTTTAGACTGGAAGCAAGCCAGGGATCATCAGGGTTGCAGGGGCCGGTGTGTTGCTGCTCTGTGTGGGATTTTTTTTCCCCTGCTCCCTCACTAGGGACACAAAAGGAAAAGACTTTTATTTGACAGCATTAGAGGCTGCTGCGTTTGAAGTGCTCTTGTTCATTTGTAAGGAAGGGATGACTTGTTTATGGCAAAATAGCTCTGAAACAATTATTACCAGCACATGGAGAGGTACACCTTTTTCTTTTATGCATCATCCATGAAGGTCTCAATACAGGGGGAACAAGCAAGACCACTAGCTTAGGAAAACAAAGAGGGATTATGGAAGTTTATGATGCTGTACCTGAACTTATTAATGAGGAATGCCATCAAAAATTAACAAGCAGCTATATAAACAGCTCCATGTAAGACATGGTGTTGAACACTGAGTGCCCACATTGTTTTCTTCAGCTTTCAAACTTAGAGGATGTTTTTTCTAAGATGATCTGATCCTGCTCCCAGTGCTATTCAGTATTCCTCTTTGTGTTTGGGGTAGTAGTATAAGAAGAGTACACCTCAGAAGAAGATATGGATCGAAAATACTGGGGAGGAACTGCAAAAGCTGAGGAAGACAGCATCAGAAATTTTGCTGCTGAAATGGCCTATGAAAAACAATGAGGTAAAACTCAGTAACAAAGGTACTTAATTTAAGAGGGAGAAGCTAGATTGTCCCAGAGCTGCAGCTGTCCTGTATGTGTTTTACTCAAACAAAGTTCTTGTGTAGGTACACTCTGTACCAATCAGGTACCCTGCAGGAAGATGCCAGATCCAAGTGAATATAGCAAAGTAAACCTGGCCTTTGTGGCTACAATAGCTGTAGCATTCCTTCTCTGTGAAATACCCTTTATCCACTGTTCTGCACAGGCATGGAGCAGACATCCTTTCCCAATCATAGTCTGCTTTAAGAGGCCACAGCTGCATGTCCACTCAGGAGGAGGATGGAAACCATGTCTACTGGTTACAGGCAGGCTGCTGGGAAGGGCTATTCTCTCCAAACTATCTTTTCTGCTAGCAGGGCTTTTTCTGTTCCTCGGGCAGTTCCATCTGGATATGGAAAATCCAGCCCAGCTGCAGACTTAAAGACATTGTTTTAGGACAAGACCTGTCAGGAGGAATGAGGCATTTTGATGGCCAGTTGCTTCTACAACTTTTTGTGCTGGATTCATTACTAGCAGGGCTATAACATGAATTTATTTGCCTGAAGCACACTTCCACTCTTACCTCTTCCCAGCGATGCTGCTGTTCTCACAGATAAACATGTCCTCACTGAATGGATTATAGCTCTCAGCCAAAGGCGAGCTGATGACAAGGGAAAAACAAGCAAATGCATTCCCAGGGCCTGATCCAACTCTTCGGGAAGAAAACAAACCCTTATGGACTTCAGTAGAGATTCTACCCCACCCTTAACAGTCCCTTTGCTGATGGCTAATTGCACAGGGCCCAGGAAGTCTGGGTTGTAAGGACTTGGTATAGAGTATATTGTGTCTTTCCATGTAGCAGGTAGCTCAGGGGCTCGATCCCATGGTTCCCTCCGCAGCCGCACTGCCAGCCACCTTCATTTGTGCTCAGACATGTTTGCATTCCATGTGATGTGATCCCTTCAGCTGCCACCACAGGTTTGCTAAGTTCTGTGGAACTGTGAGTGCCTGGGTGGACAGACTGATGGAAAGAGGGATCCAAACTGCCAAAGGCAGTAACTGAAGGGAGCAGGGTAGCGAGGAGTGACACTGAATGAACCAAGACTGACATTAATATTCACACTCCGAGAAAAGATGAATGAGTGAAATAATGGTATGAGGGGCAATTGAAATAAAAGTAAGTCAGAAATACTTATGTTGTGATAGGCAGATGCTAGGGAGGAGACAAGAGGGGTGTGAATTGAATGATCAGGAAATCTTGTTGATTTTGAGGTGTAAACAATCCTCTAAGATGAGGCTGATCCCCCCAGCCCTGGCTGTAGAGCCTGCCTGCCTCCAGCTCATACCCACTAATCTGTGTCTGTTCTGCTGCTACCACTGGTACATCTTTCCATCCTGGCTATTTAAACGGCTAGTTTCTTTTTCTTTTTCCCACTCACTTCTTGTGTGCTTCTACAGATGGGGACCAGTTCTTTCAGTAGTAATAGGTTCACTATGAAGCTTAATTGGGCATGAGCTGCTGCAGAGACCAATCAGATAACTTGTCCTGCCTGTGAGATGCACTCCTGGCTGGCCTGGAGGTGTCTGGACAGATACATCTGCCATCCTAACCCCGAAAGGGATGGCATCTCCATGCTGAGGTCCTGTGTGGCTCAGGTTCCAGGGTGTGAGGCGTGGGAGGGGGACCCCTCAGGACATCATAGCCCGCACCTTCTAGACGTCCCTCATGCTGTGGTTTGGTCCCTGGAGGGAATGTTGGAGCAGTTTCAGCATGTGTCACCTTGTAGAAGTCCCCTCAAGAAGCCAGGAGACTGAGGGAAGAGAGCAGCTGTGCTCCAGCCATACCCAGTCCTTGGAGATGCTTGCAGAACATTTTTCCCAGGGGACCCCTGCTTGTTTCATCAGTCTCATTCCCATCTTCCCCATTCCCTTGCCCCTTTCTCAGGCTCTTGGTTTGGCATTACTTGGGATAGATGTGATTTCCAGTTCCCAAGCAGAGGCGGCTGTGGCAGTCCTGCTGGAGCAGGGATGGCCTGGGACACCCAGCCTGCCTTCCCAGCCCTGCCTTCACCCTGCCAGGGCAGCCAAGCAGCATTTAGCATGAGTTACTTCCTTTAATTTTGTCAATTGGCTGGTTAATGAGCTACTGTTTGCCTGATGTTAGCACTATTGCGTCTGCTTATGGGAGTAGGTGTTGCTTTTTATCACACATTTCCCCATATCCTGTAGGTTTTAAATCTGTTATATAGATATTAGTAAGCTACAGTCATCACTGTTTAAAGGGGGCACTGGCAGTGCTACTGAATGCTAAGTCAGCACTCCCTTAGATAAGAAGCTCATCATGACCTGGCAGTGTGCGCTTGAGCCTAGAAACCCTCTGTGTGCTGGGCTGCATCCCCAGCAGTGTGAGCAGCAGGTCAAGGGAGGGGATTCTCCCCCTCTACTGCACTCTGAGGAACCCCCCCTGCAGTCCTGTGTCCAGCTCTGAGGGCAACAACACAAGAGGGACGTGGAACTGTTGGAGTGAGTCCGGAAGAGGCCACAGAGATGCTTTGAGGGCTGGTGCACCTCTGCTCTGGAGATAGGCTGAGAGAGCTGGGCTTGTTCAGCCTGGAGAAGAGAGGGCTAGGGGGAGACCTTAGAGCAGCTCCCAGTGCCTAAAGGGGCTGACAAGAAACCTGGAGAGGGGCTTTTGACAAGGGCCTGTAGGGACAGGACAAGGGGAAATGGCTTTAAATTGACAGAGGGGAGATTGAGATTAGACATTAGGAAGATCTTCCCTGTGAGGGTGGTGAGGCCTTGGAACAGGCTCCCCAGAGAAGCTGTGGCTGCCCCATTCCTGGCAGTGTTCAAGTCCAGGTTGGATGGGGCTTGGAGCAAACTGGTCTAGTGGAAGGTGTCCCTGCCTGTGGCAGGGGGTTGGAATTAGATGAGCTTTAAGGTTCCTTCCAACTCAAACCAGTCTGTGATTCTATGATTCTATGTTTCCCCAGTTTAGATCATCTTTGTATTTGTTTTCTTCTCACCAGCATGCCTGAAAGGACAGAGGTGCTCCCAGCTGACCTCCCCAGACCTCAGGGTCACAAACTCTGACAATCAGATATGGAGTAAATTTATTAAGAGGCAGATTTACCAAATCTAGCTGGATGCTTTATAATGTGGTTCAGACAATCACTTGGAACTGTGATGTGCTGTCTTCTCAGATACTCTTGGGAAAGAGTTATAAGCATTTGCAAATGAAATCAATAAGGAATTTCTCAACAGAAAATGAGGACATGGGTGTCATGGGTTCAGCAGCAGCAGTCATTTTTCTCCTTGGTAGCTGGTGCAGTGCTGTGGTTTTGATTTTGGGCCTGGGAGCAGCGCTGATAACACCAGTGTTTTCAGTTACTGCTTGGTTATGTTTTGGTCTGGCCAAGGACTTTCTGAGTCTCATGCTATGCCAGGGAGGAGAGGGAGCCAGGAGGAAGCAGAGGCAGGACACCTGACCCAAACTGACCAAAGAGGTCAGTTTCACATGCCCAGGATGTGAAATCTGAGAGCAGAGACCCGGAAGGGTGAGGTGGTGGACTGGGGGTGCACGGCATGGCCAGGTTTTTGGTACTGGGGGGTTTGTTGCTGGGGGGTGCACTGGCTGGGTCGGGCTTGGTGAGCAGTTGTAGTGTCTTTCCTTGTATTTCTCTTGTATTATTACTGGTGGTAGCAGTAGTGATTTGTGTTATACTTTAGTTACTAATCTGTTCTTATCTCAACCCGTGCAAGTTGCTTTTTTTTTTTTTTTTTGATTCTCCTCCCCATCCCCCCGGGACTGGGGGAAGAAAGGGGAGTGAGTGAGTGAGTAAAACTGCGTGGGTGGGGGGCTTAAATCACGACAATGGGGGATGACAAAGACTGATGAAAGCAGTAGGAGGAACATGCTCATTTTTGGAGATGTTTGTCACAGCAGTCCCTTCCTAGCATAATGGTGTTCTGCTAACAGGCAGGGTATGCCACAAAATGGCCACACACTAGCTGTATAATATGCACAGTTTATTAAACAAGCATACTAAAGCAAACATGCACAGTAACATGAATCAGGTATATATCTCTATATGTATAGTAAATAAGTACAATAAAGCAAATCAGATATATGTATATAAGTAAAGTAGAGAGGAAAGTTAGCAATGCATGAAATTATTACTACATAGAGAGAACAGAGATCAAGAAGAAATACATCACCAAATGCCACTGGATCATCATCCAGGCCCACACCTCAAGGTGGGAAGCCCCATTGCAGCTGATGCCAGGAGTCTCAGGTAGTTGGGAAAATTCCTGTGTGGTGCGTCCACCCATAGGTGAAGCTTCCCTCTCAGCCACAAGAAGATCCTGCTTTTATACCCTTAGAAAACAACTGGCTTTATGCCAGATCTGCAATTGTTTACTCATGGGGCTGTGCAGTTTCTCATTATCTCACTGTTGTCCTCTCTGAGAGCATTGGCCAGGCACCCTGGTGCAGCCAAGTAGGTGCAGCAGGTCATAGAACAGCTGCACACCTATGTTTTCCTGCCTCTTTCTGACAGTCACGATGAACATAAACATATATACCAAATACACTGTGGCAAACAACATACTTCGTTATGTCTCTCAGTCATGAGAGGGAATCAACTCTCAGCTAGGTTCCCATTCATTACAAATAGGCAGACACATTTACACATACATTTAAATACAGCTTTGCTCTCAGTTGTTTCATCTATCTATCTGGAAAGTGGGTGGTGACTTGCTGAACCAGACCTAGTCCCTACACCCAGCAACAGCTACTTGCACCATGGCATCTGCTGCTGGGGCCTGGTGGCCACCAGGCATTGCCTGCAAATGGGGAGCAAAAAGAGAATGGGAGGAGGTGCCAGGCATGCTATCTGATGGCTGTCCTCCTTTCCCAGCACTCTCTATGTTGTTTCTTGGTAGTGCAGGGCTCCTGGGGCTCCCATTAACAGAATATGTGCCTGGGAAGGAGAACCTAAGTGCCAGCCTGGCTCTAGGCAAGGCTTTCAGTTGCAAGAGAGCATCTGTCCAGGGTGTTTACTTGATTCTTGATCACTCACTTTTCACTGGCAGGAGCTGCCATGCCAAAAGCTTGACATGAAGCTCTAGGGAAGCACAGGGATCTGTGGCTCACCCAGCAGGTATGGGAGAGCTGCCTCTAGTCCTCGGTGTGCCTGGGGGACAAGGGCACCCTAAGGATCCTATCAGGCTGGCTTAGTCACCCAGGGATGCAGGGGAGCTCCTCTGCTTTCTGCCAGTAGCCAGTCCTTGGTCCACTGATTTTATAGGAACGTTCCCAGTTAGAGCCTCATCCGTCTCTCCTACTGCCACCGAGAGATCATTGGACAGTTCTTGGATCTGGTTACAATGCTCTAGCTCACTCTGCAGAGCAAAGGCAAGTAATTATTTGTAGTCTTTTGGCAGTGAGTGCATTCATTGTGGCATATGTTTGTATTCTTCCACTATATGGAAATATTTGACAGCACACTGCCTCCTGGTTCCACCCAGTGCCCCAGCAGCCTCACAGGGAGGCACTAATTGGGTGTCCTGGCTCAGAGAGACAGGGGCACAGAGAGACCCCAGAGCAGAGCCCTTGGTGCCCTCTGTGCCAGGAAATGCCACGAGACACTGAGGATGCCTGAGGTCTTCAAATCCTTTTCAAACAATATTGCATTGGAATAGCTTGGCTGAGAAACTTGGTGAAGCACTGGGAAAAACTGTTCCTTCATCCTTCTCAGGGCAGTTGTAGGTGGGAGACTTGGAGCTGAGGCAGGGCCTTCTCCCACTGCCATGGGTAAGGTACCTCTCTCTGGATATGTGTGCCAAGTTAGACCAGTCAGGGTCTTGTTCCTCACTGGTATTTTCCAAACATCAGTTGCATTTGAGAATCCCTGAAGGGTTAACACTACTTGACTGAATCCTTGTGTCAGGTGTCAGGGAAAAGATGTGCCTTTCTCTTCGCTTCAGATAACCTGTTCTCTGAGTACAAGTGTAGAAGTTATGATTTAAATACATCCAAATGTATGTAATTAATCACAAGTGAAACATACCTTCTTCCTGCTGCAAAATCTAATTAACAGTGTGGGCAGAATCCTAAAATACTGTATGTGCCACGTTCCAGCTCAAATTCTAAATCTTGGAAAGCCTCAGTGCAGTGAGCAGACCTGAGCAGCCAGGCTGCAGGAGGTCAGACCCATCACCTTCTGTTACCAAGGTCAGGGGCCCAAAGCAAGCTTTTACCACCTTCTGGTTGGAGAGGTGTCTGCCTGTGCTCCATCGAGATGTGTTTCAGCTGTAGGCAGAGACTTCCATGAAGCTGCAGTAAGTACAGACAGCAGAAACTTTGCAGCCCCGCTGCAAGAAATAGCACAGTTAGGCAGGTATCCTGGGCTTAAAACATGACAGCAGGCAAGGTTTGGTTTTATGCTGTCTGCAGGAACTGCTGTTCCTCTGCCAGGACTTTTATCACATCTACACCGGACATCCCCATTTTGATTGCAAAATTTTCCATCAGTGGAGGATCCGTTGCAGTCTGGGGATTTTCTCTCATCAGCCAGTTGCTCTCCCTTGAACTGTGATCTGTGGGGTGTGGTGCTGGATTATATCCTCTAACGGAATGGCAGCAGGTTGCGGAACTGGGAACACCATGACTCAAAGATTTCTGAGCTGAGATTAGTAGAGGCTTGGCTTGTGGCAAGCACGCTGCTCGGAGATGGAGCCCCTGAGCTGTAATCATGCCAGGGAAAATAGACAGTATACGAGGAATGGCATAATTGCTCTTTCCAGAATTGATTCCTCCTCATCTTAAAGCATGTTAAAACATCAAAAGTACTGAAAAAAAAACCCATCTGCTACCAGACCTAATCAAACACATCACATCAATTATTGCTTCAGGAAGACAGTTGCTGCTAGATCTGATATGCAAAAAAAGCAAAGCTGCTTTAAAGCATCTTTTATTTTAGCTGACTGCTTTCATGACTCCTAATAAGTGCTGCTAAAGCTAGGACACACAGGAAAATATGTCAGCTGTGCACAGATCAGCTCTAGACACTGGGAAGGAATTCTAAATCCCAATGGATTTCAGTAGAATGGGGGGCTTTGGAAGCTGGGTTTGTCACATGAGGGCTAGGAACTGGGTGCATCCTATCAATGCCTTGTTTTGATGCACTGAGTCATGCACTTAGTATCTGCATAAAATACACAAGGTTGCTCTATTCTTACTGTAGGATTTGGTGGTGGTACTTGATTGTGAGGATGAAATACACAGGGTGATGAAGAGGCTGTGTATATCCCTTGTTTATTGTCCACAGAATATTTGGTTATGGAGAGCAACATCTGAAAAGGTTTTGAAAGGCAAAGTCACCTTCCAGCTATCAAAACACTTCAGATGAGGCAGATGGGAAACCAAAATTATTATTTAATTTGGGGCAGTAAAACTGACATTGGACCCATTTGTCTCATTTTTCAGGCTTTGATGATAGTTAATGACAGCTTACAGAAGTTGTAAGTGATCTAAAAAATCCATAAAAAGCTGCTTTGTGTCCTTGTTCAGATGATGATTTCAACAAAGCCATTACAGGGCTTTAAAACACTGTTTTGACTTTCTAGAACCAGTGGTGGGATGATCCAGCTGCAGTTGGATCCCCCTTGCATCTAAGAAAACATTTAAGAGGATTAATCCCAATAATTTTAATTCAGCAAAATGACCTTATGTAACATTACCAAGGAATTAACAAGAATTCTCTCATGTGGGTCATCACAGGCTGGTGGATTTCCCCCCCCAGGGGATCTCATTGGTCTCAGGCATTGCATGGACAACGTGGATTGTCTATGTAACACATTGCATGGGATCAGAAGATAAGTCACTCGGAGCAGGAACCCTTTTTCCTTTGCTGAATTATGATTTGGGAACTCACAAAAAGAATGCAGCTGTCAGCCTCCACTGGTGCTATTTGAAGCCCTTTTGGCTCTGAGGCTTTTTCCACAGAAAAATGCAATCTCATCTAATGCAAATGCTGCTGCAGGAATCTCTGTAGTCCAGCTGTCTTCTTTTAATAAAAAAAAAATAAATATTGATTTAATTGTTTTTGACTGTGTTCCTTTGGTGTACTTACTGAGCTGAGCAGGATGCATATTAAAGCTAATTAGGTGCATGTAGGGTATTCAATATTTGATCTTAATACTAAAGGCCCCAGGAGAGGGCACATTATTACACAATGGCAAATTCTAGTAAAACCAAACTATGCCAGCGGCCTGACATTGCATAAACCCCGTGTCTGCACTGCTCCTGCTTGGTGTGGGACATGTGGAGCTGGGGCAGCCTCTGCCTGTGTCCCTGCTCACATAGAATCATAGAATGGTTTGGGTGGGAAAGGACCTTAAGATCAACTAATTCCAACCTCCCTGCCACAGGCAGGGGCACCTTCCACTAGACCAGGTTGCTCCAAGCCCTGTCCAACCTGGCCCTGAAGCACTGCCAGGATGGGGTAGCTACAACTTGGGTAACCTGTTCCAGTGCCTCACCACCCTCACAGTAAAGAACTTCTTCCTTGTATCTAACCTAAATCTCCCCTGTTTAAGTTTAAACCCATTGGCCCATGTCCTATTGCTACAGTCCCTGATGAAGAGTCCTTCTCCAAATCCTTGTAGGCCCCCTTCAGATACTGGAAGGCTGCTATGAGGTCTCCATGCAACTTCTCCAGGATGAACAGCCCCAATTTTTTAGCCTGTCAAGAAAATTGCTTCCCATCTGGACAGATTTGGCTTTGGGGAGCTGTTGTGGTTTAAGCCCAACTAGTAACTCAGAACCATGTAGCCGCTCACTCACTCCCCCTTCTTCCTCCCCTTCTCCTGGCTTCCCGTGCCCATCCTCACTGGCAGAGCATGAGACTGAAGAGTCCTTGATCGGAGTAAACATTACTTAGCGACAACTAAAAACATCAGTGTGTTATCAATCAGCATTGTTCCCAGCACTGCACCAGCTACTAAGAAAGAGAAATATAACTTCTACAGCTACACTCAGTACAGGGGCATAAGAAACTGATTTGGGGCAGTAAGAAAGAGGGTCTATTTTATGGCTTCTGTATCAGCAAGTGTGATGGCTTTTTTTTCCTTGACTGCACCCATATAGCACCATCCCCTATCATTAGTGTGACTTGGGTGGGTAAAACCACTGCTATGATTGACTATGCACGATTAGGCTTGGTGTGGCTGATACTTATTGTCACAGGTAAGCCACAGGATGCTTCATTTTCCTTACTTTGTGGTGTTACATTTCAAAGGATGACTATGTCCCTATTGAGTTGGGTGGAGTTCAAGAACAATAACTGTATTTGCTCTGCCTGCTCTGCCTTGCCTTCTTTGAAATATCAGAACCAGTGTCTTCATTTATCAGCAGTAATTAATTACTTGCAGGATGCAGTAGTGTTTACACTCTTAAACTTGTTTTATACACACACTTAAAACCAGAGTATTTCACTCTGCTGCTTCCTGTTAGAAAATGTAAATGCTGAACAGTCTTCGCAGAGCAAAGATGGGAAGGGTCGTTGGTGTACCCCAAGTGCAGGGTACGAAAGCCAACCAATAACCCAGGCTGATGGACACATGGAACTGAGCATGCAGGACAGGAAATCATCTCTCAACTACAGTGTGCAACCAAAGTGGGGATCACCCCTCAAGACAGCCCAAAGACAAATTTAAGCATTGATGTAGAACTCAATGAATGTACATGTCATTCAAGCAGAGCTAGAGGGGAAGAAGAATGAGAGTTTGGAGAGATTTGCACCCTGTCACAGAGGTCTGGACTGTGCCTTTGCAGTCTCTGAAATATAAGGTCATGGGTATCTTTGTTGATTTTAGTTTAACATAATCCAGGAGTTTTTAATCGCATTTCAGGCTATTAAATTAGTAAGAAGGGAATCACTGGAATTTAGCTTCATACTCCACTGTAAACAGATTTTAAACCTCATATCTAGGTAAAAATAAATTTAGAAGTAACTGATTACCTCTAGCAGAAGATTTTCCATCAACATTTGTCAACCCCTTCCCTTCCCTACACATTAGGGATTTTTGCAGATTATTAAGTCAGTTTTTTGCATGATTATTTTTCCCATTTGGAAACAAAGTTTAGAGTTTTCTTCAAAATTAAGTTTTGGGTTTTTTTTTTGTTCAAACTCTATGCAACCTCACCAGAATAACTTGCTTGATTCTGGTATGAAACAGAGAAGATTATTTTTGAAAGAAAAAGAGGAGAAAGGAGAAAAAAAAATATCAGAAAAGTTTTCCAAGCAAGAATAAACTTGTACGTGTATTCGAAGCCTTCACATAAAATCCACCTTGGATCAGTCTGTACCCTAAATGTCCATGAATGAATGGGCTTCTTAACAGCCTGAGCAAAATACATTGGTGGGCAGATGCTCAGTTGTCCATTCCATGCCACCTCCCTTCTGTCATGGCCCAAGTGATCTCCTGCAGTTACATGCAGCACTTATACCCTGTAGCATCTCATGCTCTTTGCATCGGCTGGAAGGTTTCTCTGCACGTTGTCCGTGTGGACTTCAGAAACTCCTCATACAGAGCACTCAGGAGGTCTAAGCTTTACTGACATGGAAGGAGATGATGCAGAGTAGACCATCCAGGTGGAAACAGAGCTGTGGGTGCAGTGCAGGGTACCACTGCCACCAAACCCAGGGCAGCATCCTAGACCCCCCGAGTGCAATGACCTTGAAGTCCTTAATTTGCCCAGATGAAGGTGAGAAGCTCTTATAGGAACTGGACCATTCATTTTCAAGATACTGGCTTGTGCTACACTTTCAGTGTAATAACCCCCTAGTGATTTCCTAACTGGATTTATTTAAGCAAATGGCTGTAATTTTAGGGATGTGCATTGATATGGGAAAACTTCATTCATCTGGAAACATATTGCTGATCGAAAGTAATCATTTTAGGTAAAACAGAAGCAGTATGGGATTTACTTTCCCTGGTAGGCAATTGGAAGTCTCTGTATGTCTTTTACAGTGATGGAGACAGTTTGAAGCCACAGTGTTTCCTGAATTTAGCAGGAAACATTTCAGAGCCATTGGCTAGAGGTTTTGGAGTGATGGCAAAGTGCAGGAGACAAGGCAGGGCTGTGTCAGTCAGGAAGGGAGAACCTTCATGCAGAGCTGTGAAAGGGATCAAAGATACTGAGAGATGGAAGGAAGAGGGGGAGAAGGAATGTCCACAACAGGCCTCCGCTGCTGAGCACTTCTATCTCTCTCCCTCTGGCACAAGAAGGGCAAGTTGTGTAAGATTAAATGTCTTCAGACCAGCTGTGTTTAAGGAACTTCTTATTCTATACTTCAAGGCTCTGCTGGTGCCATCTCAGAAATACAAACACTTCTTGAGAGCTCTTGGAGGGCAGGTGAGGTACCAGAAGGACAAGGAAAAAATGTAACATGGTTTAAGCCGTAACTCACGCAGTTTAATCACTCACATCCATCCCCCTCTTTCTTCCCCCTCACTCCGGGGGGCGGATGGGGAGAAGAATCAAAGAATGTAACTCCCACGGGTTGAGATAGAACAGTCCCATAACTAAGGTATACACAATCACTACTGCTACCATCATAATAATAATGACCAGGGAAATACAAGGGAAGAGAATACAACTGCTCACCACCCACCGACTGAGCCGTGAACTATCTCTTCCGGGTTCCTGCCCCCAGTTTTTACATCCTGGGCATGACGTGCTGTGGTATGGAATACGTCTTTGGTCAGTTTGGGTCAGATGTCCTGTTTCTGCTTCCTCCCAGCTTCCTCTCCTCCCTGGCAGAGCATAAGACTCAGAAAGTCCTCAGCCAGACCATTACTAAGCAGGAACTGAAAACATCGGTGTTATCAGCACTGTTCCCAGGCTGGAGAAGTGGAGCTGGGAGAAGTGCTTCAGCACATCTCAACCCATGGGAGTTACATTCTTTTGATTCTCCTCCCCATCCCTCTGGGAGCAGGGGGAGGAAGGGGGGGGGGGGAGTGAGCAAGCGGCTGCGTGGTTCTGAGTTACCGGCTGGGCTTAAACCGCAAAAGTAATTAAGCAATAATCACTGAGGCACACTGGACACTTCTTCAGTATTAATGACTTGATGGGGGATGGCAGAAGATCTGATCTTCAGTGGAACCATTTTCCCCTGCAAATACTTGTCTGTTAATGCCATTCCAAAATGAGTATGACAATATAATGTGCAAGCATATGGGGTTTGCTCTTAGCAGCTGAAATTCATAGGTGCATTAGACAATCAGTTGCTTCAGTTGTCTTTCACTGTTCCATTCAGAGCAGGGTATTTCATTAGGCACTTGGTGAATGAAATGGCTTTTAAATTGCTTAGAATCACTTTTTAAAATTACAGCACTGTCTCCCCCCTCCACAGACCCCGGGGATCCTCTTATATCCCTTTTCTTCCTTTGCCCTGGAGAGAACCAGCTCCAGTGTGGCAAAGAGGAACCTGCCCACAGCAGTTCCCTTTGTATTTCAGAGAAAAATACAAGCCATTTAGAAACAGAGGATTCACATTTTTAGTGTTGAAAAGCTGCTGTTCCCATTAATTTGTGGGTTGCTTAAGAAGTAGCCCACCCTGTCTGAACCTTTAAAGATTTCCCAGTCTTGACACACTGCTCATTTCTCTTAGTTCCTACACCCTGTGCAGTTTTAACAGCCACAGCTCCCTACAGTATCCAAACCCCACTACTTGTCTCCTGCAGCACACAAGCTGGCTCCAGCCATGCCCCATAACAACATACCTCCCAAGAGTGTTGTTGGAGCTTTAGATGCCCTCAAGGCAGTAAAGAGCAACAGCAGGCAAGAAGAAAGGTGTCCCCCAAATGGTTAGCAGCAGCATGAACATTTCCAAAGGACTATGGAAAAAGCTGCCATGGGAGTTAAGCCATCAGTAAGCCAAGGCAAGCAAGAGGAGAAACATTTGCTAGAAGCATAGAATCATAGAATAGTTAGGGTTGGAAAGGACCTTAAGATAATAGAATCATAGAATAGTTAGGGTTGGAAAGGGCCTTAAGATCATCTACTTCCAACACCCCTGCCATGGGCAGGGACACCTCACACTAAACCATGCCACACAAGGCTCTGTCCAACCCAGCCTTGAACACCGCCAGCAATGGAGCATCACAACTTCCCTGGGCAAAACCATTCCAGTGCCTCATCACCCTTACAGTAAAGAATTTCTTCTCATATCCAATCTAAACTTCCCCTGTTTAAGATTTACAACATTACCCCTTGTCCTCTCACTACAGTCCCTCATGAAGAGTCCCTCCCAGTATCCGTATAGGCCCCCTTCAGATACTGGAAGGCTGCTACGAGGTCTCCACGAACCCTCCTCTTCCCCAGGCTGAACAGCCACAACTTTCTCATCCTATCTTCATACGGGAGGTGCTCCAGTCCCCTGATCATCCTCATGGCCCTCCTCTGCACTTGTTCCAACAGTTCCATGACCTTTTCATGTTGAGGACACCAGAACTGTACACAATACTCCAAGTGAGGTCTCAGGAGAGCAGAGTAGAGGGGCAGGATCACCTCCCTCGACCTGCTGGTCACGCTCTTTTTGATGCAGCCCAGGATATGGTTGGCTTTCTGGGCTGCAAGCACACACTGCTACCTCATGTTCATTTTTTCATCGACCAACACCCCCAAGTCCTTCTCTGCAGGGCTTCTCTGAATCTCTTCTCTTCCCAACCTGTAGCTGTGCCTGGGATTGCTCCCACCCAGCTGTAGGACCTTGCACTTGTCATGGTTAAACTTCATCAGGTTGGCATCAGCCCACCTCACAAGTGTGTCAAGGTCCCTCTGGATGGCATTCCTTCTCTGCAGCCTATCAACCGAACCACACAGGTTGGTGTCATCACCAAACTTGCTGAGGGTGCACTCAATCCCACTGTCCATGTCACCAACAAAGATGTTGAACAAGACCGGTCCCAACACTGATCCCTGAGGGACACCACTCGTTACTGGTCTCCAGCTGGACATTGAGCCATTGAGCACAGCTCTTTGTGTGCGGCCATCCAGTCAGTTCTTTATCCACCGAGTGGTCCACCTATCAAATTGATATCTCTCCAACTTAGAGACAAGGATGTCATGTGGGACAGTGTTGAATGCTTTGCACAAATCCAGGTAGATGACATCAAGTGCTCTACCCCTGTCCATCAGTTCCGTAGCTCCATCATAGAAGGCCACCAGATTGGTCTGGCAGGATTTCCCATATAGGACAATGAACCAGTTCAGAGTGTTACTGCAAAAGGGTGTCCTAGCAGGCTTTGGAACAGCACTAGTCAGTGGGGTTTTGCTTGCTCACATATTAAGTAAGTAATGTGCTAACTGCATGATTGATTAATCAATAGGTACTTCCTACAGTAAAACTTCAATCCTGGCATCAGCAGTGCCGCTCCAAGTTGCTGTGGCTTCCTTCCCAGAGAGATTTCACAGAAGAACAATCGGGATGTTTTTTCTCCATGCATTTTTATGCCCCCTTGAAAAGTAATGCCTTTATGGCTGTGCTTTGAAGGATGTCAGCATGCTGCCCAGTCAGCAGTATGGTCACTGAGGGATCCCTGAGCCACTCTCCATCACTTAATTCTGCCCCTTCAGCACAAAGAAAGAGCCCTGTTACTTGATAGGGAGCTTACTGGCTGGGAGTATTTATAAACACTGTTTATAAGTAAAAATGTCAGGCATCAGGCAAGAACTTCACAGCACGAGGCCAGAGATGGTTTAAACTCTGAAGAAGACTGTTCAGCCCTCTTTCTGTCATATCAAGACCCTAGTTAATGCCTGTCAATGAAGGGCCAAAAAGCCAGTTCGAGGTGCAGACACCACTCCAGTCTCCACCAGCATGTTCAGTGGCCTGACCAAACAGATTTCAGCTGCATCCTCTTGTGGCCCTTACATTGCCCCTCATGCCTGTCCTCTTCTCACCCCTTTCTTCACTCAGGTTGCCCAGAGAAGCTGTGGCTGCCCCATCCCCAGTAGTGTTCAAGGCCAGTTTGGACAGGGCTTGGAGCAACCTGGTCTAGTGGGAGGTTTCCCTGCCTGTGGCAGGGATTTGGAACTAGATGAACTTCGAGGTCCCTTCCAACTCAAAACATTCTATAATCCTACGATTCTTACCCCCCTCTTACATTTCCTTCTCTTAGTTGCCCCAGAACCAACATTCAGTCCCCCCTACCCCAAATCCCAACTCCAAGCCAACCAACCAGAAAGAATGAATTATTTCTGGCGATGCTTTTGCTAATTGCCTGCCTCCCTCCCATGGCATCCCTGCTCTGCTGAGCTCATTGCTGTCATGCTCAGAGCTGGGAGGAATCAGTGCTGTACAGTCTCCCTTGAATGTGAACAGGATTGATGCACATCCTTGTGCTTTGTGCCAGCCATAATTCTTCAGGTTTGACTGCAACTTTTGACAAAGAGCACATTTCCAAGATCTGCAACTTATCTGAGTAACAGTAAATGATCCATGATATCCAGTGCTGACACACAGCTCTGCTGGCTCCCCTCCTTCCCCTCAAATGCTGCTATTCCAAACCTTGGCACAAGCACTGGATTCACACAAAATGAAAGCTAGAGAATACAAAGTCTACTGTTGCCATAACTCTTCATCAAAATCAAAACTAGCTATAGAAGAAGTTTTGACACATTGACATGTTGAATTTACTAAATCAGAAAGGTTTCACTCAGCTCCCCTCTCCCTGTTCTTCTCAAATCAACAGCTCCTTGTGCTGTTTCCAGCATGCCAGCACCATTTCCCCTTCCTGGAGCTGGGGTACCTGAGCAGGGGGCTCTGCCCAGTTCCTCAGATCAGTAGCTTAAAAATTTCCTGGACACCAATTCATTTGAACTACTACCTGTCTTGGGCTGTCTTTACTTGTAGTCGTATTTCCCCAGGACTTGGAGAGTGTTGGAGCAGCTCCTCCCAAGAGCTCAGTGTTTAGTGACATGTGAGCAAAGATTGTGGCGGGGAGAGCAGAGAGTTGGCCGCTTGTGTTAGAAAACCTTTTGTGAGCTGCACATCAGGGGGAGTAGATCTGTGTCTTTGTCAGCATGTTTCTATCAATCAATCAATCGGTCAGCCTTGTTCTTCATGTAGCCATCTGTTAACAACACAGGGCTGGCATCCAGCCCTGTTCTCCACCACTACCCCAGCACTGTATCTATTGCAACCTCACTGTGATCCCTGCTAGTGCTGCCTCTCCCCAGGGGGGCGCCAGCACTGGTTAGGATCTTGGCTGGTGTGCATCTGATTTAGAAAAAAGGGAAACAAAGCCCCATGTTATAGACGGGATGAGAGTTTTACCAGTGACCAGAACTGTTACTGAAGGACTCTTCTTTTGTCCAGCGAGATCTGAGGATGAGCAAGCAAGGATTTCATTTTGCCTAAGCAGATCATCCTCCCTGCTTGTATTTAAGAGACAGGATCATAACTTATGCCTTCACTGAGAAGAATTATTGCCAAACACACTTAGCTCTGCAAATCCAAGCTGCCTTCTAGACACACCGGGATTAGTTCTGCTTAGTTCCTGAGTTACTTAGGGTTGAAGAAATTATAGGGTCAGTCTTCCAACCTGAGCAAAGGACTGCAAGAATTTGTCCATCATTCCTTTTGTGGAGTTTAATACAGACTAACACACAGAGCATCCAGTGTGCGGAGCTGATTGATAGGATGTGGGTCTCATTCCCACCAGGATTTGGGTCTCATTCCCACCTGGCTTCGGGAGGGGATAACATAACATGCCTTGAAGCAACAAAACTCCCAGCACTGTTCTTAAAGTAGAAGGAAGGAGGGAGGAGGCGTGAGGGGTTGTAAATACTTTAAGTGCTACACAGCTAAGTCACTTCCCCTATTCATGCCTGTGTCCCCATGTGTTCAGGGCTATTTCAATTCTGGTTCCTTTTGTAAGGCAGCCCAGGTGTCTTTCTATCACTTGTTTCAGTGGTTAAGATCTGATCTGATGGTCATTGCAAGCACTGAACATATTTCCACAGACCTTGACAAGGAAGGTAATGTAGGGCCTGGCACACCCATTCTGTGACCGGTCAGCATGCGAACATGAGGATCTCCGGGCTTCGGTGTTTGCAGTTTGGTTGGGAGGGAGGTACCGTATGCACCGACCCTGCACAAAGCCTCCTTGAGAGAGAGCAAAAGGTGTGCTAAATCCAGGCACTGGGCTCAGACACACAACTGATGAACAACCAGAAAGGTTTAAAATGAATGCTGACTGAATTAAGTGAATTGAGCTGGAAGATGTGCTCTTCAAAAGAGCACAGCTCTCTTTTAAATGTCTCCCCCACTGAAATGACATTCTCAAGAGGTTTTTGTCCTTTGCATTTTCTTCAGGATCATCCATGAGGATGGCTTCTCTGGAGAAGACGTAAAGCAGTACAAGCCAGTGGTCTACAGCAACACTATACAGTCACTGGCAGCGATTGTACGTGCCATGGATACCTTGGGCATCGAATATGGGGATAAGGAGCGACGGGTAAGTTAAAATCACCACTGCTTGGGTACAGAGAGCTGAGCACTTGGAGACTTGAGCACAAACAAGAGGCATTTGCACAATCTGAATACCTTGGAGGCAAAAGGAGGGAGGGGGGAAGATCTATCTCACTGTTGTATGCCTATCGCACATGTAGGTTGTGCAACCAACAGAGGTACAGGCACAATTGCATATGACATGCCATTTGTACATCTATGCTAGGAAGTGTAGCCTTGGGGACCTCTGTATCACAACAGCCACAATCTCTCGTGCTAGCCAGGCCAGTACAAAACAATTCTGTTACCTAGGGACAGCCTAGAGAGAGGTATTGACAGACTTGGGGAAATGGAGAATGTGTGTCCCGTCTACTGTGCACATGCTGGATCCACAGGCTGCAAGAAGAGGTGTCTTGGGGAGAACTCTTGATGCTGTTCAGATCCCTTCCACCAACCTGCTCATGCAGGAAAGTTTTTAGAATTAACTTGACTTTTTGGGGGGCTGGACTGGCTCTTACATACCCTCAACAGCAATTTCACTTGCAAGCAAGGGGATGTATTACTTCAGTGAGGTTTGTATGGACAGGTCTTGGGCAGCAGTGTTAGCATGTCTTATCAAAATAACTGTGATGTCTAGCAGCCTCCTCATGCCACACACCTAGGCCAGCCTGACCTTTTACAGATGTCACTCTGTTGTTACTTTAACCAGCATCCTATTTTTAAACAATGGCTCCTCTGCGAGGTGCCCTGCCAGCCTCTGCCTTTCCTTTTTGCATTTCTTGCTCAGACCAAGCCCACGCAGAGAAAGACAGATCTCTAGAGAAGTCAAGACCACCCTTTCTGCATGCTGCCATCCCAGAGAAAGTAAAATTACTTGGTTTAAATAGAAATAAAATAATTTCAGATTAAAGACCTGGTAAAGGCAAAGTCCTATATGCCACTGAGTTAGTCATGATTATTTTTAGGTAACTATCAAATGACAGATGTATGACATACCCCGAACTCCTTAACTGAGGGTTGATAATAAAAGCATTCACTAGAAAGGATGTCAAAATCCTGCTGTGGTGTTACTGTATGAAGTGGTACCTTATTTCTCCCAGTCACAAAGGGGTATTTTGATTTCTTTTTATCTAGGGATTTTTCCCACAAGAACTCTAAATCCTGGAGATTTTTCCATCACAGACATAGAGATGATACCATAATGGAGTTCCTGTGAACTTGACAAGAACTAATGGTGATGGCTTTCGAACAGACTACATTAATCTGTTGATTACTCGGTGACTCAGCTCTCAGCAAGCTAAAAACCCATGCCCAGTAAAACAGAAACAAATCATTCTCCATGTCTGATAAATAGTCTGTGGCAGACAGCTTTAAAATGTAAAGTTTCTTTTTTTTTTTTTTTGTTTTTAAATGACTGAAGTCCTACTTTGAGGAGGGAGGCTCAACACCGTTTTACTGTAAGGCCTGGAAAAGTATAGGGTGTGGAGGGTGAAGAGCTGTTATCAGGACTGCCAAGAATGAGAGATGGAGTACTGGGCTACACAAAATGTCATGTCTGTTCCTATTCCTATGGAAAAGATGCCAAGTGTTCCTTGGATCATACAATAACTGAGGCTGGAAAGGAGCTTGGGAGATATCTAGCCTATCTTTCTGCTCAAGCAAGGTCAGCTCTGAGGTCAAACCAGGTTGCTCAGGGCTTTATCCCATCAGGTCTGAAATCTTCCAAGGATGGGGACTGCACAGCCTCTTTGGGCAGTTTGGTCCACTGCTTTGCTGTCTTCATGATGAAAAGGTTTCTCCTTGTGTCGGTTGAACCATTCTTGTTTCAAATAATGCTTTTTGGCAGTAGGGACCCCGAGTTATGCTTTGCAAAGTAAAAAGTAAGTTAGATTTAAGTTCTCCCCAACATAGTTTCCCCTAAGGTATGAAGTCCTAGAGGAATTACTCCTTTCTTACAATGGTGTTATGCTGACTGTGTACAGACAAGCCTGCAACAAACCAATATACACCAAACAACAGTCTGGGAGGGATGATTCAGAGTATCTATCTTCAACCTTCATAGATGGAAGTTATATTCCTGCATCTAGCAGCAGATGAAGGGGAAAGAAACCAAGTCTTGCAGACTGTGGTCTTCCACTTGCTCCTTTCTCTTAGTCAACCTCCACAGAAAGTTGCTGGTATTAGTATGAAATAGTATTTATTTTAATCTTACAAAGAAGCATATGGCTTCTGCTCCCCCACTTTTGTTATTAGAATCATAGAATCATAGAATAGTTACGGTTGGAAAGGACCTTAAGATCATCTAGTTCCAACCCCCTGCCATGGGCAGGGACACCTCGCACTAAAACCTGTCACCCAAGACTCCATCCAACTTGGCCTTGAACACCTGAGAACAATGCTGATAACACACCGATGTTTTAGTTGTTGCTAAGAAATGCTTATTCCAATCAAGGACTTTTCAGTCTCATGCTCTGCCAGTGAGGAGGGGCACAAGAAGCCAGGAGGAAGCAGAGACAGGACACCTGACCCAAACTAGGCAAAGGGGTATTCCATACCACAGCATGTCATGCCAGGTATATAAACTGGGGGGAGTTACCCAGAAGGCCCAGATCGCTGCTCGGGTCAGGCTGGGTATCTGTCAGTGGGTGGTGAACAATTGTATTGTGCATCACTTTGGGTTTAATGTTTTCCTTTTCCCCTTTTAGTTTCATATTCTCTTCCCTTTTTATTTCCCTTATCATTAGTATTGGTGGTAGTAGTAGTAATTTTGTATTATACCTTAGTTACTGGACTGTTCTTATCTCAACCCATGGGATTTACATTCTTTTGATTCTCCTCCCCATCCCTCCAGGAGTGGGGGGAAAGAAGGAGGGGAGTGAGCGAGCGGATGTGTGGTTCTGAGTTATGGCTGGGCTTAAACCATTACACTGGCTCACAGAAGGTTCATGGCCTGAGGGTAGCACCTATGTCCTTGTTTGTATCCTTCAGGGCAGGGAGGCAGGAGCATGTCCTGACAAATCATGGCACGTTACCACCACGCACAACTCAGAAGGTCAGTCTGGAACTACAGAAAAGCTGTGCATGTGCTAAGTCACAAATCCTTTATATGTTGCAAGAGGGCAGGCAAAAAAGGGGCAATCAGTGAGGAGACAGGAGCTGGATGCAGGAGGAGAAGCATCAGTGTGTGTTCCTCATGTCCAGGGCCATCACTGCCCGAGGGCTGGATCACTCACTAACCAGAGCAAGGAGGTACGTAGAGGGAGAGGGGCAGAGGCTTGGTCTTTCCTGGCAGCTCAAGACCCTCCAGCTGGCCTGTAGGCCACTGCTTAGTCTTTACCGTTATAATCGGATTAACAGCAGGAAAGAGTCAGGCCATAACATGTAGCCTCTGGATTAAAATGGTTCTCTAAAGTGCAAATGTATTAATAAAGCAATCTCCTCACTGATTCCCTTCACTGCACCCAGGCAGACTAAATGGGAAATGGAAATGTAAAATGAGGAATCCAGAAGTTGGCACAAGTGTTTGGAACTGATCAAGCAGGAAGGGCAGGGAAGTGATGGATTTTCATCTTTCCATTTGAAGAGCCAGTTCCGTAGTCTGACTTTAGAAATTCCAACCAGAAGAAGCATAAAGTCTCTTCCTTGGTGGGTCAATGCTGACCTCAGAAGCTGCTTGGAAATGCAACACCTATGATCCCACTGCAGGCTGATATGGAAACTGATGTAGAACATGTTCATATTAGCACAAACCAGACAGAAACATGCTGAAATTGTTCAGAAATCACTCAACAGAGAATCCTAGTATCAGTCATGTGGCTCAGATGCAAGTGTCTGAGGTGTCAGGGTCACAGGTACAGTGCTTGGGGCTGGAGGTGGCAGGCAGTGACCTTCACATTGAACATTTTTCCAAGTGGAAATGTCTGGACATGTATCTGCTTGAGTTATGAAAGGGAAAGCTAAAAAGCTGCTAAAGCATTAAAAAATTTTGATAGGGAATCTTTTTCTTTCAGGCTTTGTAGCAAAATGTGTCTGTGGTGACCTTATGCTGTATACAGTGTGCAACTCCACAACTGGAGCTAAACAAATATGTACCTGGGAAATTTTAAATACTGGCTAGTAATATTAAAAATAAATCAGTTCAGTGTAATTGAGTAGCCCCTGAGGCAGCTGGCTGTCGTGGTTTAAGCCCAGATGGTAACTCAGAACCACACAGCCGCTCAATCACTATCCTGTCTTCTTCCCTCCCACTCCCGGAGGGATGGGGAGGAGAATCGAAAGAATGCAAATCACATGGGTTGAGATAAGAACAGTCCAGTAACTAAGATATAACACAAAACCACTACTACCACCACCAATAATAATAATGATAAGGGAAATAATAAAGGGGAGAGGATACAACTTCTCACCACCTGCTGACAGATACTCAGTCCAACCCGAGCAGTGATCTGGGCCTTCCGGGTAACTCCCCCAGTTAATATTACTGGGCATAGAATCATAGCATCATAGAATAGTTAGGATTGGAAAGGACCTTAAGACCATCTAGTTCCAACCCACCTGCCATGGGCAGGGACACCTAGCACTAGACCATGCCACACAAGGCTCTGTCCAACCCAGCCTTGAACACCGCCAGGGATTAAGCATTCACAACTTCCCTGGGCAAACCATTCCAGTGCCTCACCAACCTCACAGTAAAGAACTTTTCTTATATCTGACCTAAACTTCCCCTGTTTTAAGCTTGAACCTGTTACCCCTTGTCCTCTCAC
Organism: Myiopsitta monachus; assembly: GCA_017639245.1. Classification (NCBI taxonomy): domain Eukaryota; kingdom Metazoa; phylum Chordata; class Aves; order Psittaciformes; family Psittacidae; genus Myiopsitta; species Myiopsitta monachus. The sequence continues at coordinate 10,207,338 of CM029940.1, forward strand.
TACAGTCCCTCATGAAGAGTCCCTCCCCAGCATCCTTATAGGCCCCCTTCAGATACTGGAAGGCTGCTATGAGGCCTCCATACAGCCTTCTCTTCTCCAGGCTGAACAGCCCCAACTTTCTAAGCCTGTCTTCATATGGGAGGGTGCTCCAGTCCCCTGATCATCCTCGTGCCCTCCTCTGCACTTGTTCCACAGTTCCATGACCTTTTTATGCTGAGGACACCAGAACTTCACACAATACTCCAAGTGAGGTCTCAGGAGAGCAGAGTAGAGGGGCAGGATCACCTCCCTTGACCTGCTGGTCATGCTCCTTTTGATGCAGCCAGGATATGGTTGGCTTTCTGGGCTGCAAGCACACACTGCTGGCTCATGTTCATTTTTTCATTGACCAACACCCCCTAGTTCTTTCTCTGCAGGGCTGCTCTGAATCTCTTCTCTTCCCAACCTGTAGCTGTGCCTGGGATTGCTCCCACCCAGCTCTTAGGACCTTGCACTTGTCATGGTTAAAACTTCATCAGGTTGGCATCAGCCCCACCTCACAAGTGTGTCAAGGTCCCTCTGGATGGCATTCCTTCTCTGCAGCCTATCAACCGAACCACACAGGTTGGTGTCATCACCAAACTTGCTGAGCGTGCACTCAATCCCACTGTCCATGTCACCGACAAAGATGTTGAACAAGACAGTTGGTACAAAGGTGGCACAAAGATGTTGTGCCACCCCCATTGTAAAGAATTTATTTCAGACATCCATCCTGAATCTCCCCCTCTTTTAGTTTTTATACCATCACCCCTCATCCTGTTGCAATAGGCCCTGCTAAGAAGTGTCTACCCATCTTTCTTATAATCTCCTTTTATGTACTGAAAGGCTGCAATAATGTCTCCCTGGAGCCTTCTCCTCTCCTCAGTCTGTTTAGCCAAGCTGGTTCCTACTTTGTGTCCCTAACCCAAGCTCTCTGAGAAATGCCAAAAGCTATATAACTTTGAAAGGGCAGGTGAGGTTAATCAGGCCCACCATGCTGCTAGGAAGCCCCAGATTGATGACTGGTAGCTAATGGGGTGATCTGGGGCATGGACATGGGATTCCTGGGTTTTTTGCTACTGCACTGAGGATACAGCCAACCCTTGCTGGTCTGCTATGGTAAGGGATGGGTCCATAGTGAAGCATAACTTAGGGCTGTTTTGTGGAAGAGCAGAATGGAGTGGGAGGAAATGGGAAATGGAATAGGGGGGATTAGCCACCCTATTTTTGCCTGGTGTCAGCATTGGTCTGGAAGTCCAGCTGCAGCTGAAGTTTGCATGTAATCATTCCTGATGTATTGGGTCTGCTTGGCTTCATACTGTGACAGCGCTGGATGAATATTTCAGTTAGCCCTTCACTAAGGTGTAAAGACCTGTCACTCATTTCCATTAAAACCAATGCCCCCATTCTCACGTGCTACTCCCTCCTCTCTTCGTACCCCCCATGAGGTGCTGTTGTGGTTTAAGTCCAGCCGGCAACCCAGAACCATGCAGCCGCATGCTCACTCTCCCCCCCCACTCCCAGGGGGATGGGGAGGAGAATCGAAAGAATGTAACTCCCACAGGTTGAGATAAGAACAGTCCAGTATCTAAGGTATAGCACAAAACCACTAGTGCTACCACCAATAATAATAATGACCAGGGAAATAAAAGGGAAGAGAATACAAACTGCGTACCACCTGCCAACTGATACCCGCCTGACTCGAGCAGTGATCTAGCCCTTCCGGGTAACTGCCCCCAGTTTATATACTGGGCATGATTTGGTGTGGTATGGAAAACCACTTTGGCAAGTTTGGGTCAGATGTCGTGTCTCTGCTTCCTCCCAGCTTCCCCTCCTCCCTGGCAGAACATGAGACTCAGAAAGTCCTTGGTCAGAGTAAACATTACTAAGCAACAACTAAAAACATCGGTGTTATCAGCATTGTTCCCAGGATGAAAGTCAAAACCACAGCACTGCACCAGCTACTAAGAAGAAGAAAAAATGACTGCTACTGCTGAACCCAGGAGAAGAAGGGAGACAAAATAAGCTTGTGCCATGGCTACAAACAGATCATGGCTTTCTCTTGCAGACACACATTCTGTATGTGTGCCAACATGGTGATCCCCATCACAATCAGCAGGCAGGTCTCGAGGGCATTCAAAGGCTGTTCAAAACCTTCAGACTCAAATGATGCTGTAAACGGTCTGGTGGGGGGCTGTGAACGTTAAGGAATGTCTCCTTCATAGGCTGACCACCCAAGGAGGGGAAAAAGATGTGCAATTACTAAACACTTCTATTATATACCTCCCAAAGTGTGGAGGTGGTGACCACAATGGGAACACAAGCCAGATTAGTTTCATGATCAATGAGTCTATTTGTATTACAAGTCATTACCATAAAGTACAGAGAAACAAGAACCTTAGCCCAAGCCCCCAGCTGATAAACACTAAACAGCAAATACTGCCTGTAAGTAAGGTACGACATGCTGAAACTGAGATCAGGAGCAACAACTTTGAGAGCCAATAATCAGCATTGTGACGAGTAACTGTTAATGCAAAAACAATGAATGCTTATCACAAATATGTTTGGACACACTCTGGTCAGACCTGTCGTTATCTCAACCCTTCGTGCCCCACATTGGGCGCCACAAGAACTGTCATGTTTAAGCCAGCCGATAACTCAGAACCATGCATCTGCTCGCTCACTTCCCCCCCTCCCCCTTCCTCCCCCCACTCCCGGAGGGATGGGGAGAAGAATCAAAATTGTAACTCCCACGGGTTGAGATGAGAACAGTCCAGTAACTAAGGTATAACACAAAACCACTACTGCTGCCACAATAATAACAATGATAAGGAAAATAACAAGGTAAGAGAATACAAACTGCTCAACATCTGCCGACCGATACCCAGCCCGACTCGAGCAGTGATCTAGCCCTTCCGGGTAACTGCCCCAGTTTAATATACGGGCATGACATGCTGTGGCATGGAATACCCTTTAGCTAGTTTGGGTCAGGTGTCCTGTCTCTGCTTCCTCCTGGCTTCCCCTCCTCCCTGGCAGAGCATAAGACTCAGAAAGTCCTTGGTCAGAGTAAACATTACTTAGCAAAAACTAAAAACATGGGTGTTATCAGCAGTGTTCCCAGGATGAAAGTCAAAAACACAGCACTGCACCAGCTACTAAGAAGAATAAAAAATGACTGCTACTGCTGAACCCAGGAGAAGAAGGGAGACAAAATAAGCTTGTGCCATGGCTACAAACAGATCATGGCTTGCTCTTGCAGACAGGATTTTGCCTAGGAGAATCATCCAAGTAAATAAGCAGGTTGGAGGATGCCAAGTCTTCATGTAGAGTTTTACTTAGTCAAAGTTCGTCAATCTCCTCCTTTCCAACCAGGGTAACTGCAACAGACACCTGGCAATTCATTGAGGGCTAAATGCGATTTTAACTCTGGCACCACAAGCTATTTATAGGGCAGCAGTAGTGATGATGAAAAACAGTCAGAATCTCAGCCTTCTGCAAGTGTGTCACAGTGCTTGTGAGCAAGAAGAAATTTTGAGTTTGTGAGGGACAGAGATGATACAGCTCTAAGGAAAAGGGAGTGATGGGGTCCTCCAAATAGCCTAGAAAATGTACATAGCTGTGGAAACAGCTGGGTGGTCTAGGCAAGGACTGAATTGGCTGCACCCAGGAGCAGTATCAGCTCACCTTTCATCCAGGAGAAGACTATCAATCACTTCCCCAGGCTGGCCCGATGTATCCAGTTTTAGTTCAAATTCCTAAAGGATGAAGAAAGGCCATGTGAAACAGAGCCAAAAGGAGGTAGGGATTGTGGGCAGCAGGGCACGTAGTGAGTTGGAAACATGTTGTGTGGAAGGCTGCTCTGGAAGTTGCCACCTTGCTGAGTGGTTGATGTGCCAGTGTGACGTTTTTCACATTGGCCCTGCTTCAGGATGATAGCTATGGTGTTGGCATGGCAACACTTTAATCTTCACTCAGAAGTAAACCCTGGGTTTGGGTTTTGGGTTCTCCCAGACGCTGTGGACTGATGGTGCATGGGCAGCAGTTTGGGGGTGGGTGGGATGGAAGTTCTTCTGGTCTTCCAGACCCTCTGCACAGTCAAACCTGTTCCTAAGAAACACATTTCTAGAAAAAAAGAAAATGTTGCTGCACTTCAGCATCATTTCTAAGTGGGACAGATGAGAACGAATGATGCAATCAACATCCTAAATGCCATTCAGACATTTTTCTTTGGTGAGCACTTGCCATCAGCAGACAATGTAGATTGGTGACACTTCTGAAATTAGCTCTATAGCTAACTGTCCTACAAAATCACTGACCAGAACAGATGCCATCAATTATAAATCAGCCTTTTAATTTTCTTTTGAAGAAAAACAAGAAGGGAAAGTGATGTCTCAGGGGATCATTGATAGAAAGAGACCATGGTCATCTGCTCCAACTCCAAGCTCCAGGTTGAAATAATCACATCTTTCATCACCTAAAGAGGGCTTTAAAGAAGATGGTGCCTGAGTCTTCCCAGGGAGGCACAGTGAGAAGACAAGGCAGCAATTCACTGATGTCAGGAAAGAGAAGCCAAGGACTAGCTCAGGCTTAGTGCTTTCCCTCTTATCTCCATGCCATCAGGAGAGATCAGGACAACACAATCTTGAAGGGACACCCAGCCCTTTGGGTATTGAAAGTGTGGAGGGGAGGGGGGGTCTGAGACATTTGTGTATGGGACAATCAGTGAAAATAGGAAACACCCAAAAGGTGACTTTCAAATTACAGGTATTGCCTTCCTCTTCAGCTAGTCTCCAGGAGAAAAGCTCATCAGATGAATCCTCCTGGCGGTGTTTGCTTCCTGGCTGGTGGAAAGCTCAACCTCTTCAGGTTCAAATCCACCTTTAAGAGCTGCTTTTTTTTTTTCCTCTCTGCTTCCAGCTGCCATTTCAGGCTTGATTTCTCAGTAATGAACAGCACTAGTCCTACAAAGGATTCTTGAAAAGGATCCCTACCTCCCCCAAACTGTCCACACCCCTGTTCACCTGTGAAAATGCAGACCCTGTGCCATAGGGAGGTTAGTCTTCCCTGTTCCTTCCTTGCAAGCTCTCTCTTTCACTGAGAGAGGGATATATTTTCCTCCATGAGTTTTATGTGTTTGATACAGATTTTTTGGATGATACAGGGAGTATTTTTAGTTTGAAAAAAGAACACCCACCCCCACCCCCCAACTCTGTTCCCTGGGAAGAAGGTCTGCTTGCCTTCCCTCTGAGATTTTGTTATTCAAATGCAGCTGCAGCTAGGGCTGCCAGGCAGGTGGTGTGAGGGTGAAACACTGGGCACAGGGGGGAGAGGGAAGCAGTCATGGGACTGTGACATTAGCAGTGAATTAATGAGAGGTGGGATCCTGTTTTCATTCCCACAAGATACCAGTGGAAGATGACTGCTCTGGGAGCACCTGGAAAGCACCAGAGTGGGGCAACACAAAAGATGAGGGTTCAAAGATATTTGTCAGAAGAGCACAGCTGGAGCAGCGCCCCAAGAAGATGGAAACCTCCTTGCTGCCCACAAATGGGCTTCCTGGCAGCTCTGGATCCAGGGTGTGATGCAGGTCAGTGAGGGATGACTCCTGCCCTGGGTTCAGCTGTAACAGTTATTTTTCTCCTTCTTAGTAGCTAGTGCAGTGTTGTGTTTTTCAACTTTAGTCTGAGAACAGTGCTGATAACACACTGATGTTTTAGTTGTTGCTAAGTACCCTGCTGTCTTCAGTATGACTGCAAGTCAGCTCTTCCAGCTGCAATTGCAGATAGCTACAATTAGTCAGCACATTTCAAATGCATGTCAGTTATTAAGTGGATTTATTTCCACCTCTTCTGGGAGGTGTTGGAAAGTGCTGCTGAGTCATGCTGCTTACTCACGATTTTTAGGAGTGCCATTTAAAACACTTGTTTTCCGAATGCCGTTCATGATGTTTGTATTATTTGAATGTGTCCAGATGTAAAATGAAACCATTTATACAGGGCATCCTGGCCTTAAACACATCTCTGGTGTGTAACTTACAAAAAGGTATAAAACAATGTCTTGGGATGGGACCTCTCCCCTGGGTCTGTCATTTGATGTCTATTCACGGATGATGATGATGGATAGCGCACTCTTTGCTCCCAAACTGCAAGAGCACAGGCAGGCTGGGATTGGGACAGCTTGGGAGAGAGGAAGGAGAGCCAGGGCAGCTGTGCTTGGGCACATGGGAGAGGAGGGATGTGGAACACGATCCTTGTTTACACTGGGTGCTAATAAACTTAGGACACAACATTCTCTTGCAGTGGTCTGCTCTGGCCACAGACCCCAAAGCAATTCATTTCCCTGATATCAGGTGCCCTTGCAAAAGCACCATGTCCAAGGGCAGGGCTGAATTGCGGCTGCTTCCAGCTCTGTGCAGGACTGGTTTCCGGCCCTGGCAGGAGACTTGTGGAAGCCTTGCTGACAGCCCACTCCCTTCACACACCAAAATTCACCCAGACAGGGGAGCAGACATGAGCAGAGGAGCCATTTTATGGCCTGTGGATGTGAAGTCCCATCCTTCCAGAAGGAGAATTCTGCTGAGGTGGTGAGGCAAGGAGACAGAGCCCTTGAAGAAATTAAATTGTGCTGAGGCTGTGCCCAAACCCCACACCACCCTGCTCTTTCCCTCCAAAGCAAGTGGCTGCTCCTTGTAGCCCAGGTAAGTCAGCCAGAGAGGGAGCTCTTGCAGCCACTCTGGGAATGGCTGCTGTCCCCCAGGCAGAGGCACAGCAGGATGGCACCACCTCCACTGTGTCCCTCATACTGCATCAATCATGGAGATGGCAGAAGATCTGCCACATATGAAGACTTCATTACCTGAATCCAGGTCTTACTGAGGCTGTTAATCAGTATTGTGTACATTGGTAATAACTGATTGTCATGGGTTCAGCAGTAGCAGTCATTTTTCTCCTTCTTGGTAGCTGGTGCAGCGCTGTGTTTTTGACTTTCGGGCTGGGAACAGCGCTGATAACATCGATGTTTCGGTTACTGCTTAGTAATGTTTTGGTCTGACCAAGGCCTTTCTGAGCCTCATGCTCTGCCAGGGAGGAGGGAAAGCCGGGAGGGAGCAGAGACAGGACACCTGACCAAAGAGGTATTCCGTACCACAGCATGTCATACCCAGGATGTAAAAACGGAGGGCAGAGACCCGGAAGGGGGGTTCGCTTCTGGGTCAGGCTTGGTATCAGGTGGTGAGCAGTTGTATTCTCCTTCCTTGTATTTCCCTTGTCATTATTATTATTGGTGGTAGCAGTAGTGGTTTGTGTTATACCTTAGTTACTGGACTGTTCTTATCTCAACCTGTGGGAGTTGCATTCTTTCGATTCTCCTCCCCATCCCCCCAGGAGCTGGGGGGAAGAAAGAGGGGGGAGTGAGTGAGTGAACTGGGTGAGTTATAGTGGTTTAAACCACGACACTGATTAAAGATAGCATATGGGAACTCATTTAACAGCTACAATACTGCTTTGACCTCACCTCACCTATGGAATGGGGCAGGAGGATGTCTAGCTGTGCAGTAGGGACCAGCCTCACCCAGGGCAGGAGGAGCCCAATGATGCTGCTGACCCAGGTCAGGACTGCTGTGGTGGGAGGCCAGGCATTTCATTCAAAGGAAGGAAAGAATCAAGCTCCAGATGAAGATTAGAAACAACACAGCCTCAAGAGAAGCTGTAAAACAGTATAATTTTGCACTGTGGCAATGTTTAGCCTTGTGGTCAAAAGCAGAGAGAGAAAATATGCAGGGAAAAAAGCACAGGACATGAATCAACCTTTGTCTGGTTTATGGTTGCTGATAGATAGTTACTGGGGGCCCCAGAATACCTCACCCTTCCCCAGCAGAGATCCACATCTGCAGCACATCTCCCCAGAATAGCTACAGGCAGCACAGCATATCCCTCCCAAGTGTCAAAACCCATTCAGGAGCCAAAGAAAAACTCATCCACAGGCTTTGAACAAATTTCCTCATTCCTTTCTGCTATGTGCTTTGTTTTCCAGGGCTGTAGGAGTTTCTGGTTTGAAGCATATTATATCTGTGTTGATGGCATGACTGTTGCTACATAGTTTCTCCTTGATAAGAAATAATTCCCCTAGTTGGCTATTTGCAATTAAGTCCTCATTTTTCTTTAGATGGTTTAAGACTAGATTAAATCCATTGATTAGAGGGTAATTACTCTTGATTTAATCTTGATTTACACTGAGATCATGAGAATGGACACATAGGAACAGTCCCACAGTAACATGTTCTGGTTAGCTATAAGGTTGCCATCTGCTTGTGAGCCCATCTTTCTGCATTTTGAAACTGTCCCTGAGCAGATGTTTGCTCCTTTATGGGAAGGGGGTTACTAATCCAATTTATCTGCTGGATATACATTACAGATGTTCACTCAGTTATCTAGGCTGTTGGGTCATGTGTTGAATACAACCAGTTGCTTTTAGTTAGGCTGACAGCAAAACAGGAGTAAGACTGTCTTCCAGAGGAACTGTTTGAAGAGGTTTTACACATAGAGATGGGAGGGGAATGTACTTGGCGTGGTTTAAGCCCAGCCATAATCAGCCACACAGTTCGCTCACCTTGATCATGAGTCAATCTATATGTTGCATCTCTGCCCTGTTGGCCTGAGGTGTCATGGGCCCACCAGGCTCAAAATAATTCACCCTCCCTTCAGCAGTTTCTGCAGCTTGTCATCGGGGACTCCATACAGCTGCCTTCCATCTCCGATGCTTCCAAAGCGCTGGAGGGGCCCAGTGACTAGATACTTGCCCATACTGTCCCACACACTCTGCCACTCATGACTGTCCAGCCTTGGGGAAAATCTCTTGGTCATCCTGGATTGTAGTCCAACCCCAGACATGGCCCACACCCCACTCTGCTTAACTCTCAGGACCAGACGAAATGGTTGTGGGTAAAACACACTCTGTATGCATGCCAACATGGTGATCCCCATCACAATCAGCAGGCAGGTCTCAAGGGTGCTTAAAGGCCATTCAAAACCGTTGGAACTCTCAAATGAGGCTGCTGTACTTGTCACTGGGGCTGGTGTAGCTGCTGTGCTTGCCGGCTCTCTCACCACCAGCTGCTCTTTGTGTGAGTCTAGATCTTCCTCCTCTGCCTAGCTGGGAAGTGCTGCATGGTCTCCTGCGTCCTCCTGGGGCTCGGACTCGCGGGACTCTGCAGGCGGCTGCCAGGGAATGCTCTCGGCTGCCACAGGGCTGGGCTCGACCATGGGGCTCGGCACCTCCGCCGCCTCCTCCTGCTGTTTGGCAGCCGCCTCCTTCCTCTCATCGACTGCCCTGACCTCCTCCACCGGCAGCCACTCCCTCCCGGCCTCCTAGTCCCCAGGGCTGCTCTCCCAGGCCGGTTCAGCCACCAGGGCATCTCCTGGGGCCACTCCCCCTCAGCTCCCCGCAGCCTCACAAAGACGGAGGCAAGGATGAGGGCCAGGACGGTGAAGAGCAGCGGGACAACCAAGTAGCAGTCCACAGCCACGTCCATCCCGCCCTGCTGCCGGTGCCCACCCATATTACAAGTCATTACCATAAATTACAATGAAACAAGAACCGTAGCTCAAGCCCCCCAGCTGATAACACAAAGACAGCAAATACTGGCTGTAAGTAAGGTACGACATGCTGAAACTGTGAGATCAAGAGCAACAGCGTTGAGAGCCATAAATCAGCATTGTGACGAGTGACTATTAATCGGAAACAATGAATGCTTATCATGAATACGATTAGACACACTCTGGTCAGATCTGTCACTATCTCAACCCTTCGTGCCCCACGTTGGGCGCCAAAAAAGAACTGTTGTGGCTTAAGCCCAGCCGTAAATCAGCCACACAGTTTGCTCACTCACTCCCCCCCCTTTCTCCTCCCCCCCAGCTCCTGGAGGAATGGGGAGGAGAATCGAAAGAATGTAACTCCCACAGGTTGAGATAAGAACAGTCCAGTAACTAAGGTATATCACAAACCACTACTGCTCCCACCAATAATAATAATGATAAGGTAAATAACAGGGAAGAGAATAAAGCCGCTCACCACCCACCGACTGATACTCAGCCCAACTGAGCAGTGATCTAACTCTTCCGGGTGACTGCCCCAGTTTATATACTGAGCATGACGTGCTGTGGTATGGAATACCTCTTTGGCTAGTTTGGGTCAGGTGTCCTGTCTCTGCTTCCTCCCGGCTTCCCTCCTCCCTGGCAGAGCATGAGACTCAGAAAGTCCTTGATCAGACTAAACATTCTAAGCAGCAGCTAAAAACATCGGTGTTATCAGCACTGTTCCCAGGCCGAAAGTCAAAACACAGCACTGCACCAGCTACTAAGACTGAGAAAAATGACTGCTACTGCTGAACCCAGGACAGTACTGGTCAGAGGAAACAAGCAACCATTAATGAGAAGAGATGCAAGCAGACTTGCAGCTCCAAAATAACTCTTCACAGGTTTGGGAAGCCAAAAGGGTCACATCCTGTTCCTTCCTCCCTGCTGGCAGCTGCTGTGCCCCAGAGTAGGAAGCCTCCTTGCTGAGCCTTCCTTGGGAAGTGCACAGCAGGACACAGATGTACTCAGTCCCCTGGGAGTGCAGCTCAGCCTGGCTCCCACATGTGCCTGCCCTTCCAAGCAACAGGAGGCAGTGGCAGAGAAGTATAGAGTGTTTTCTGAGGCCAGGAGTATGCTTGGCTTGCCATTTATGTTGAGATTTTATTTAAAATTAAGAGAGCTTTTAAGTGCGGGTCAGTGATATTCCTGGCAACAAAGAAATTCTTCTGAGAAGAAAGAGATCCCAGTAGTGTAACCATCCAGTGAGTTTGAGTTCTGTAAAGTTATGAATTAGTTTCTTCCAAGTGAGAGGCAGATCTCATCTCCATCCTCCCTTCTACATGTCATCACACTTGTGTACTTTTTTTTCTTTTATGTAGGGCTGGTTTGGCAACACAGCCTATCTGGAGGTGCATTGTGTCATTTCTCTGGATGCCAAAGACGGGAATTTTAGGCTAGATTTTCCTCACCACATCACCAGCACCTTAGCCAAGATCTCAGAGCCATTTTTCTTCCAGCTTTTATTCTCTTTAATTACTATTATTGGTACTGTAAGCTTCGTAAAGGTTTTCTCTTGCTAAGTTCTACTGCTGTATCTATGAGGCATGCAAAGGTTTCGAACTGGTGATATTTGTGCTGTCCTTGTTCAAGTCCCTTATTTTTAAACAGACTTCTGTTTTACTACTGCTTCCCTTGATGTGCATTGCAGGCAACCTCTCCCAGTTGCACAGCTTTTTGCTAGTGATTTCAAGTTCTACTTCTCTTAGCTGCTGTGGCATGCGTCTTCCCATGCTTGCTTCTGCTGGTGAGATCCTTCACCCAGGAAATGGTGTGGGATTAAATCTGCTGTCTGTGGTTGGTGTGGGCCTGCCACTATTGCAGACTTATGCTTAATTTACTCCAGAGGCAAATACATGTCAAGGCTGAAAAGACCATATTCAGCATTACATTGGATCATGAGCCAAGTTCAGGCTGGTCTTGTGATGAATGAGTAGGCAATATTCCTTATGTCTTCAACTTTCTCTCCAAGAACAAACCTCATGGAAGGCTCTAGCAGTATTTGTAGCAGCACACAAGGTTCTGCAGGGCTGAGCCTTTGGCTCAGCTGTTCTTTATGCCGTTGCAGACTAATGTGAGCATCTTCTATTCCTTGTTGGTGATCCAAGCAAAAATTTGCATTCACAAAACAATCTCAACCCTAAATTGTGTACCAGGAGGAGGAAGCCTGTCCCCCAGCATGAAGACTCCAGGCAATTTCAGCATCAGGTTCTCAGACCATGAGGTTTCAGAAACTAAGAAGAGTCAGACCCAAACTACATCTCTGCTTATTTCAGTCATGGGCTGTGTACACAGATATTTTACCATACTGAATCAGCTTAAAAGCCACCTCTTGGGCTGATACCCCTTTCTGGCTCCCATCTTCCCATTCCTGAAGGAGCTTTAGGGTGCAAAGCCTGGCCTTGCTCAAGAAGTTGCTGCACTTAATGTGCCTTAGCAGCCTGCAACCACAACCCAGCATGCAGGCATCTTCAGAGGTCCTTCCCTGGGCACCACTGCATGACAAGGCCAAGTAGCAAGCCATGCCCACCACATTTCAAAACAGAAAGCATGATCAGCTGATACATTTAGTTGGAAAAAGAAGATGATGATGAGCATCCTGCTGATAGTCATTCACACAGGCAGCAGCTCTGAACTGCCTTTCACCACTAATAATCTGTCCCCTAAAATCCTGGGCAGGTGAGACCCCAGTTCTGGGGTCATGCTGCATGTCAGTATGAATTTTCATCTTCCTTTCTCTGGGCTGATTCAAGAGCACAAAGGGTGGAGGTAGTGGACGGCTATTGAACCATGTCCCCTTCTCCTTTGCCATCACTTTGCGAAGAAAGAATGGGCAGCAAATAAACAGTGAGGGCTGATGGGGAGGAGAAGCCTATCACTCCATACTATAACTATAACTTGCCTTGAAATCCTCCAAGAGATCACCAGGAATTAGTTTCCAGTGTTAGTGAGTCTTCTGTGACCCTTGAGAAAGAGAACCAAGCTCAGGATCCAAGTCCACCACGAAGCACCAACTTTCTGTGAATTAGATTCCAGATGTAAACAAATGCTTCCCAGCAGCCCTCACAAACCCTATTACTGCATTAGGCAGCACTAGCACACTGTGTGGCTATAAGTCCTTTTCCCTAAGAAGCTGTAGGGTATTGCCTGATATCAGGAAGAATTAGTCCAGCAAGTTTCTTGAGCCAGAAAAAACAGATTTCCCTTCGTACTGGTTAAGCAATTCCTAGTTCAGAACAGGAGTTACTGATCAGATTGTTACACTCAACACTGCAAAGGAGGTTTAATAGTGTCAGGACAGTTTCCAGTGAACTGTTTGTCCCTATCCCACCCACCAGCACCAAACTGGGCTCTTCTCTTGGCTGTTCTAGCAGAGAGGTGATCATCCACAGACTAAAGAGTGGGATCTTCTCAGGTGGGCAGGAGCAATGCTGACTTAGAATCATAGAATCATAGAATGGTTTGGGTTGGAAAGGACATTAAGATCATCTAGTTCCAACCCCTCGCCAAGGGCAGGGACACCTTCCACTAGACCAGGTTACTCCAAGCCCTGTCCAACCTGGCCTTGAACCCCCATCCAGGGATGGGGCAGCCACAGTTCCTTGGGCAACCTGTTCCAGTGCCTCACAATAGACTTTGCTCTATTTCTTCCTCACTGAACCAGACAGATCCTCTCTGTTGGCCAGGAGCTGGGGGAAGTATTGGCACTTCCTTCAAAGCAAAGGGCAGGATTCAGATAAGCTTCACTCAAGTACCCTAAGCAGAAGGCAGCCTGAGTTCAGGAACACCACAGGAAGACCCTGACTTCATTTCTGTTTCCTCTCAGTTGCCCTGGAAGGGGAGGCTGCTGAATGAAAAGTGTTCATTAACGCTTGTGGTAAAGGTGTTAGCTCGGAGAGATTAAATTCTTTGAAGCCACAGAGACTCTGCAGAGGGATTTGGACAGGCTGGATCAATGGCTGTGGCCAACGGCATGAGGTTCACAAGATAAAGTTCTGGGTCCTGCATTTGAGCCACAACAACCTCATGCATTGCTCCAGGCTTGGGGAAGAGTGGCCGGAAAGCTGCTCAGTGGAAAAGACCTGGGGGTGCTAACTGATGGAGCTGAACATGAGCCTGCAGTGTGCCCAGGCAGCCAAGAAGGTCAACAGCATCCTGGCTGTATCAGAAATAGCATAGTCAGCAGGGCCAGGGCAGTGATCATCCCCCTGTGCTCGGCAGTTATTGAGGCTGCACCTCAAATACTGTGTTCAGTTCTGGGACCCTCACAACAAGAAAGGCATTGAGGTGCTGGAATAGGTCCAGAGAAGGGCAACAAAGCTGGTGAAGGGTCTGGAGAACAAGTCTTACGAGGAACGGCTGAGGGAACAGGGGATTTAGTCTGGAGAAGACTTAGGGGGGACCTTATCAGTCTCTACAACTACCTGAAAGGAGGTTGTAGTGAGGTGGGGGTCAGTCTTTTCTCCCAAGTAACAAGTGATAGGACAAGAGGAAACGGCCTCAAGCTGCACCAGGGGATGTTTAGACTGGATATTAAGAAAATTTTCTTCACAGAGAGGTGGTAATTTATTGGAACAGGCTTCCCATGGAAGTGGTGGAATCACCATCCCTGGAAGTGTTCAAAAACCTTGTAGATGAGCCCTTAGTGACAGGGTTTAGTGGTGGTCTTGTCAGTCCTGGGATAATGATTAGACTTGATGTTCTTCAAGTATTTTCCAACCTAGTTTATTTATGAATCTGTGATTCTCTTCCAGTGCCTAAAGGGGACCTACAAGAAATCGGGAGAGGGACTTTTACAAGGGTTTATAGTGACAGGATGTCGTGGTTTAAACTGACAGAGGGATATTGAGATTAGACATTAGGAAGTTCTTCCCCGTGAGGGTGGTGAGGCACTGGCACAGGTTGCCAGAGAAGCTGTGGCTGCCCCATCTCTGGCAGTGTTCATGGTCAGATTGGATGGGCTTGGAGCAACCTGGTCTAGTGGAAGGTGTCCCTGTCCACAGCATGGGGTTGGAACTAGATGAATTTTAAGGTCCCTTCCAACACAAACCATTCTGTGATTCTATGATTCTGTGATATCTCAGTGAAAGCAGCTCATCTTCAACCAAAAACTTTTAAAACGTTGTCAATGACACCTTAGTCCTGTGCCCAGAAGAAAACATGATGAAAGACTTACATCTTGCTTGTGGAAGTAGAGAAACAAATCTTTGCTGTCCTGAGAAACAGCTGTCCAGGATTTGATCAGGAAGACTATAAAGTACTTTGGTTTCTGGTGGAAGAGCTGATCCTATAATACTCTTTTGAATCACCCAATTCCAAGAAGCAGCTTTCTGTTGGTCTATCCAGCTGTCCTATTTATTACCAGCCTATATATTATAAAAAGTGTATAATTCACAGTGCTTTCTAATTAGATGTTGTAACTACAATCCTATTTCATGCCACTCTTTATTTGCTCCATCAGAGGGCCTTGAGCAACCTGGTCTAGTGGAAGGTGCCCTGACCATTGCAGGGGTTAGAACTAGATGATCTTAAGGCCCTTTCCAACCCAAACCATTCTATGATTCTATGATTTTAAAGTTTTTATTAACTATATCATGCAGGGCAAACACTTCAAGGGTTTGAAGCCAACAGTTTGATTTGTACATAAAGCTGATGTGAGTTCACATGGCAACATCCCATCATGATATATGAAAACCTGAGATTAAAAGACACTGTTAAAGCTCTGTCTAAAGTCAGGGGTCACTTAGTCCAAAGCATGGCAACTCAGAGCAAGCTGGCCAGGCTAGCAAAGATTTTGCAATCCCAGTCACTTCTGACCTTTCTGAAAGAAGCCCATTTTCAGGAGTCCATATTGGTAGATCTCCAGAACAATCTACAGCTAAGTTTGTGGCTGACAATCAAATCTCTAAAAATGGAAATGGGCCTTGGCCACTTGAACTTAAGATTCATTGAACTGAAGATTATTCATTATAGAGGGAAAGATCTTGGGAGTAACTGGCCTAATGTGGTTAAGCAAACATGACTGGATTAGCAAAGGGCAGGATTAGACATTGCCCATTAACACTGTCATGTGCAATAGCAGAAGAGGTGTGGGCTGATTCTGTATGTTACTATGAGTGAGTGTGTGCATACAACTGCTCATCTCGTTTGTGCAGATCAGATAGCTGCTGTGACTTATTAGGAGACTCCTTAAGAGGTGTGAACACCAAAGATTTTTTAAATGCACTGGCAAAATGAGCCGTAGAAAGTTCTCCCATGCAGGTTTTAACCTTGGACCTCTGGTATGCTCTTTGCAAGTGTTTATTAAATAATAATAATAAAAAAGGCCCAAACACATTTCCCTGGTATTCATAGAGTGAAAAAACACAGTAAACTGTAGAGTATCTGTGATATTGTTAGGGGGATGTCCTCAGCTATCTGTTTAGCTTAATAGCTCCAATTTGGGAAGAAAAACATTTTCTGAAAGTGCTCTCTATCTGCCTTTGCCTCCACCTCTATCTTAAACATCAAAACCTTTGAAATCCTGCAGCTGTGTGTTAACACAGAAGAATGGGTCTTTCCAAGCTGTTCTACCTTCAGAGAGTAGCATCCCTAGGTTAGGGCCTTCCTTAGCTGAGGTGTTGGAAGAAAACAGTGAGAAGCTGCCAGTGGACAGTCTTTTCTCCCACCACACCAGGCACAAGCATCCCCAAGGTCCTCAGCCTGGGCACATCCAGATTGGCTGAAGTCACTCTGGCCCTAGGGCTTGTTTTGCTGTTTTACAACAGAACAAATAGAGCAACATTTCATAACATCCTAATGAGGCACACTGAATAATGCCCAGGAGACAGAGACAATATCAGTGTTCCTTGGCACAGAGGAAAAATCAAAGGCATTTATTTGTTATCTGAAATGTTGATCTCTGTTCCCCTCAGTGGTGGGCAGACATTTTTATAGTGTAGGTTCCTGGAAATACTCAGATGTCACTGTTAGTGCATTCTAAGAGAATTATTTATTTCAGATGTACTTATAAAAGCTGAGACTGAAGCAAGGAGGTATTCAATGCCATTATGGGGTTATTAATCTTTAAGTAGTGTTTTGCACCCTTATGTCCCCAAAAGACCTTACACTCGTGGACCCATTCAACTTCTCATTGAATGGAAATTATATCACCGCAGAGAAAGCAGTGGTACCTCTGTCGTGAAGGCTGCTAAAGTCTCATCTACAATCCTGATGGTGCCTTAAGAGAACATGCTGTTCATTCTGTCAAGCTTGCTGCTTTTTTTAAAGTTTTAACACTTATTAAACATCTGCTTCTCCAGCCTTGGTTATCAGAAGACACAACCCAAAGGCTTAGGCTTGCGCTGGGACAGGGACCAGGACTAATACTGGATGCATTTGATGGGAGGAGCTTACAGCAGGTAACCTAAGATGAATCACTGAAAGTTTGGGCTCAGAAGACTCTTAGATCTGCCCTTAAGAAAGCAGCAGAGACAGACTAGGCTCCATCTCTTCACCTGCGCTGATGAAGGTGTAGCTGCAGTTACAGGTGGTAACAGGAGGGTTTGGTGCTGTGCAAGTCTCAAAGGAGATGTGCTGCAGGATGTACACTTCCAGGTGGGCTGATCAGAGGGAAGAGTCGAAGCCCAGGGAAGGTGAGCTGAGCTGACCTATTCTTCAGAACAACTGAAAACATCCTCTTTAAAGTCCTGAGCAGTAAAGGCTGCTGTATTATTAAGAAGCCAGGCAATTGGAAGGTATTATCCCATTAAATTATGTACATCTCCTGCAAAAAGTTTCCTAAGGAAGCAATGCTGTTCTGCAAAGCTTGGCCTTGACAGAGATTTCTCCATTCTCAGTTGGATCTAGGAAGCAAGCATGTTAATAAACCCACTGCCAGGCAATTTAATGTTATTCTGTATACTCTACTCAATCTGTAAGCCCAGCTAAGCATAAGAAAACAAGGAATTTTTGCTTATTTAATACATTCTTTCTGAATGTCACTATATTAAAAACCCAGCAGGTGAAATAGCCCCCCTCAATCCCCCTGCAAAGCCAAAATCATCTCAACTAGGTCAGGTATGTTCATTGTGGTTTCTCCAGTTAAAAAGCTATTGTCCATCAGGATTGTAATCACCCATCTATCTGGACTGTATCAGCCATCCAGCTTGTATAAACAAACACTCTTCTGTTATTACCGAGGACACACAGGCTTTTCCACAGGATCAGCTCGAGCCCGCTATTTCAGAATGCCTCTGCAAGATGTTGAAAACAGGAAAAGAGTGGTTAAAAAAAGCAGTTCATACATTAACAATGCCATGGCAACAGCAAAACAGAGCCTCAGAAGCAGAGCTCAGCTCAGTAAAGGTTTAGGGAGTCACAGCACTGCAGGACTGAATCAAATATTCAGCACGTAAAAGAAGTCCCCAAATGTTTTTTAATTTTGTGATTATGACACCAAGACAACAGCTATTTATGTATATTTTTGCCTAACCATGGATTTTTTTCTGCCTGCTGTCCTGGGTTCAGCTGTAGCAGTCATTTTTTCTCATGACAGTACTTTTTGGCATCCAACGTGGGGCATGAAGGGTTGATATAATGACAGATTTCAACAGTGTGTGTAATCGTATTTGTGATGAGCATTCATTGGTTCAGATTGATAGTCATTCATTACAATGCTGATTTATTTGCTCTTAGAGTTGTTGTGCTTGATCTCAGAGTATCAGCATGTCATACCTTACTGGTATTCAAGTAAGGGGTTCGAGCTGCTTCAGAAGTGATTGGCGCTGAAGCACAGCTCCTCCTGGCACCGCGGTTGCCAATGCTGGGTTGGATGTTCAAAGGCAGGGTCTCCTCTACACATCATACAATCAATGCTACATGGACTACGTGGGCCCCACTAATCACACAATGAGCTCAAATAGGAAATCCCAGTTGTCCAGGAGCTCTAGAAGTCATCATGGACTGGCCAAAGGGCAAAGATTTTGGAATGCCACCAGAGGAGGAGGTGATGCATGCTGAAGAGGCCCCAGATATAATAAGCTGTCAGAAAGTCAGAAGCAATATGTCTTGTTTACTGATGGGTTCTGCCTTATTGTGGGAAAGCACCGTAGATGGAAGGCAGCTGTATGGAGTCCCTGACAACAAGTTTCAGAAACTGCTGAAGGAGAGGGTTTGCTGAGGTGAAAGCCATCCAGCTGGCCTTGGACATTGCTGAATGATGAAAATGGCCAGTATTTTATCTCTATACTGACTCATGGATAGTGGCAAATGCCCTGTAGGGGTGGTTGCAGCAATGGAAGCAGAGCAACTGGCAACGCAGAGGTAAACCCATCTGGGCGGCTGCACTGTGGCAAGATATCGCTGCCCGGGTGCAGAACCTGGTGGTGAAGGTACGCCATGTAGATGCTCATGTACCCAAGAGTCTGGCCACTGAGGAACACCAGAACAGCCAACAAGTGGATAAAGCTGCTAAGATTTAAGTGGCTCAGATGGATTTAGACTGGCAACATAAGGGTGAATTAGTCTTAGCCCAGTGGGCCCATGACACTTAAGGCCATCAAGGCAGAGATGCAACATGGGCTCGTGATCGAGGGGTGGACTTAGCAATGGACACTATTGCCCAGGTTATTCATGACTGTGAAACATGTGCTGCAATTAAGGAAACCAAGTGGTTAAAGCCTCCTTGGTATGGAGAACGATGGCTGAAGTACAAATATGGGGAGGCCTGGCACATTGACTATATCACACTCCCACCAACCCACCAAGGCAAGTGCCATGTGCTTATAATGGTGGAAGTAACCACCGGATGGCTGGAAACATATGCTGTGCCCCACACCACTGCCCGGAACACTATCCTGGGCCTTGAAAAACAAGTCTTGTGGTGACATGGCACGCCAGAGAGAATTGAGTTAGACAATGGGACTCATTTACGGAACAACCTTACTGACACTTGGGCCAAAGAGCAGGGCACCAAGCAGGTATATCAATCACATCCCCTACCATGCACCAGACTCTGGTACAATGGGCTGTTAAAAACTACACTGAGAGCAATGGGTGGTAGGACTTTCAAACATTGGGATACACATTTACCAAAAGCCACTTGGTCAGTCAACACCAGAGGATCTGCCAATGGGGCTGGCCCAGCCCAGTCAGAACTTTTACATACTGTAGAAGGGAATAAAGTTCTTGTGGTGTACGCAAAGAATTTGCTGGGGAAGACAGTCTGGGTTATTCCTGCTTCAGGTAAAGGCAGAACCACTCATGGGACTGTTTTCACTCAGGGACCTGGATATACTTGGTGGGTAAGGCAGGAAGATGGGGAAGTCCAATGTGTAACTCAAGGGAATATAATTTTGGGGGAAATCAGCCAATGAACTGAATTATATGCCGTTGTCTGCTATAGAACACTTTTATAGCCCGTCAGCTAGATGCCCATCTCCACCACTCTAGGCTTTGAGAAGACGACATGTGCTATCATGATCATCAGTGGAGAACAAAGTCATGGGAAAAGCCAACAGCAGCAGAACTGTCTTCACGTCACCGGCAACTGACCCTGACTTCTCTCCCATCATCACCCCAACAAAGAATGAACTTTGATGAAACCAGACAAGATCAGCAGTGACCAGACGAGTTCAGCGGTGTCATCAGCAAGCAATAATCCAACACTACACACACTCTCTCCTGCCCTGGAAGAGAGTTAGAAGAGATGGAGCCTGACATCAAAGACTGGATGAATTGAGCAACATTATAGGGATTGGTCCATGGACTAAGCAATGATATCTCTGTGTGTGGATGTGTGTGTATATATATATGTATATATATGAGACAAAAAACAATGGTACATTTTAAAATATGGGATCTGGCATGAATGGTATGGAATAAGGGGTAGATACTGTCCTGGGTTCAGCTGTAGCAGTCATTTTTCTCCTTCTTAGTAGCTGGTGCAGTGCTTTGTTTTTTACTTTATCCTGAGAACAATGTGAGTGAGCGGCTGCGTGGTTCTGAGTTACTGGCTTGGCTTAAACAATGACAGCTGGGTTCTTTATCATCAGGGCAAGAGTACCTGAGATACTTGTTTATACTAAATGCATGCTATCAGCAAAAGATGCCTCATGGATCATTTAGCATGGACTTTCTGGTCTTTTATCCGAAGGAGCTATGACCTACAGATTTATGGGTCTGCAGATGAGTGTGTCCACAACTCTGTAGCCCTTTACCCTGATGTAGTGGTGTGTGTAGGGTAGAAATGACCACCTAGGCCAGCAGTGGCAAGTGGCACTTGCAGCTGGAGGTGGCAAGTCTCTTGGTCTTTTGTCACTGTTCAAGGATAAACTTCCCTTCATCTTGCTGTCTGACACAGACACGCTCTGAATGATGGACACGAGACTAATATTTTTGGACATTTTAATCATCAGAACAAATCAGAGCCATTTTTTCCCTGCACATCCATGTGGATGAATTTAAAAACAATTCCCCTTCCCCTAGATGGAGGGAGCTGAGTTGATGGCAGCGCATGCACTATATTAAACTTTATTTATTTTCCTGGAAGTAATTTTCTGTCTAAAAATGCAGCTTTCTCAAAATTCCATAGTTTTCAGGGAAAGTGGTTCTGCTGGTTTTTTAACAGTGAAAAGCTGAACAGAACAGTTTTAATATCTTAATTTTTGCTACATAGCAATAGCAACACTTAGCTGATATGGGGAAGTGAGAGGAAAATTAAAATTAAATGAAAAATTACAAGAGGATATTTTATGATTACTCTAATGTAAACATGTGATACTGCTTAAGTGAGAAAACTTAATACTATCTATGTTGCATGGAGAGAACCACCTGCCAAAATCTGTTGGCACATTTGCTTTGCAAAAACCAGTATAACTTCTTGCCATGTGTCGTGGTTTAGCCTCTCAGCCATGAAGTTTTTCTCACTCACTCACTTCCCTCTCTTTCTTCCCCCAGTCCTGGGAGAATGGGGAGGAGAATTGAAAGAATGCAGCTCCCACAGGTTGAGATAAGAACAGTTTAGTAACTAAGGTATAACACAAATCACTACTTCTACCACCAGTAATAATACAAGAGAAATACAAGGAAAGAGAATACAACTGCTCACCAAGCCCGACCCAGCCAGTGCACCCCCCAGCAGCAAACCCCCCAGTCCACCACCACCATACCCTTCTGGGTCTCTCCTTTCCGTTTTCACATCCTGGTCATGACATGCTGTGGTATGGAATAACCTCTTTGGTCAGTTTGGGTCAGGTGTCCTGTCTCTGCTTCCTCCTGGCTTCCCCTCCTCCCTGGCAGAGCATGAGGCTCAGAAAGTCCTTGGTCAGACCAAAACACTACCAAGCAGTAACTGAAAACACTGGTGTCATCAGTGCTGTTCCCAGGCCCAAAATCAAAACTCAGCGCTGCACCAGCTACCAAGAAGGAGAAAAATGACTGCTACTGCTGAACCCATGACACCATGGTACAGAGGAGAAACCCCAGCATCCAGTTGGCTCTGATGGACAGAGGACTGGCAATGCCAAATAGACATGTAGTGTCAAATGAGAAGAAAAAAGAAGTCTGAACTAGCATGAACATCATCTCTTCCTTGCACCCAAATTGATGAGTGATCACCTTCTTTGCAAGTGTTCACTACAGTTCCTTGAAGAGACTGGTTCCAGGCCAGGCACCCATGTAGGCAGTGTGAAAACAGCCCCTGCTCCCCTCTTCTGCAGGGGAGAGTTTTGGATGCAGGACGTGGTTGGCGCACACTCTCCTAGGAGAGCAGATCTTCCATCTGGCACCTGATCGTCTCAGAGTAGGCTGCAGGCATGCTTCCTACCAAGCATGTCTCCTAGTCCTGTCAATGGGCATGCTCCAAATTTCTTCTCCCACACTCCCGTTGCCTTGACTTGATGGAAGTATCACACAAACACAGGAGGAGAAGCCTCATGGTCTCTGCTTCTCTCTTGTATTTGAATGTGAACAGGAGCAATTTCACCAAAGCCACTGGAGGTGCGAACTGTGAGAGAGGAAACAGGACTTCTCCATCTATATACTTCTCAGGATTGGAAATGTTCACCTCCTATCAGAGAGGTGGAGAACAAGAGGGGAAAGTGGAAAGTGTCAGTGAAGAGACTAGAAACATACTTGGGAGGAAAGAGAAAATAATTAAACAAGGACTGAAAGCAGGCATTTATTGTACTTCTGGAAATGCTTCTGAGCTTAAAAGCATCTGAAGTAGGGGGAAAACTGAGTGTTGCTGTCACGGACCCAGGAGAGAGGGGCACAGTTCTTTAAGTATGGAACTTTAGAGGATGCAGTCATCTCTTATGGCTATGAGGGCTCTATTTTTGTTTTAAATAAAAGGATGTTTTGAGGTTTTCCTACTAGCTGTTTCATTTAATTCTCTGATCTAGTCAGAAATCAACTTCTAAGGACTGGACCTGGAGAATAATTCAGTGGGGAAACACTAATGAATCTCTGCTGGAGACAAGGGATATACATGGATATACCACATAAGGGGACTTCAGTGCTGTGGAGACACACCCGGCGGGGCACAAGGGATCTCTGCAATGGGCAAGTTACTCCTCACTCCCTACTTGGGTACTTGGAAGGCATTCTGAGTGTTTCTTTCAGGAGGGGAAACCTGGCATTTCTCTTCTGCCTGAAATGCCATCTGAGTGCAGCATGCCTATGCTGAGATGTCAGTAGCTTTCCACTTCAGCTCCATGAACACAATTACTGTGCATAACTGTCTGAGCATCTTTACTCTTTGAAGATCTCTGTGACTTCAATCACTTCCTTTGATGATATAAATAATGTGGTCTATTCTTAGCTCCACATCACTATATTCAAATCTTTATCTAAATTCTGCAGAATTTTCCATTTCAGATGTTTGGGCTTCCAGAGGCAGACTGCTGCTTATCCCATGCATGGTATTATTCCTTTGACACATCATCTAAAAAATTAATTATCAGAACAATTACTGATTTTTCTGAAAATTACAGGGAAAATATTAAAGTTTGATTAAGTGATAATTCCCATTGGACTTATCAGTAACGAGACCAAAATTAAATTGCATTTTTAATAGTTTTGCCATGTTGCAACCCATGAAGAGTAGCTGAATGTGAAAGCCTGCTGCCAAAAATCAAAACTCTGAACAGTGAGGAGTGAAAGATGTATCTAACTCATTGGAAAATTTAATATATGTGATGCTGTGGTGCCAGAG
The DNA here is from genome assembly GCA_017639245.1 of Myiopsitta monachus. Classification (NCBI taxonomy): domain Eukaryota; kingdom Metazoa; phylum Chordata; class Aves; order Psittaciformes; family Psittacidae; genus Myiopsitta; species Myiopsitta monachus. Next base: position 10,231,179 of record CM029940.1, read on the forward strand.
CAGTGACAGGCCAGGGGGTGTCAAAGGTGGCAGCACTGAGAGGGAGCACTTCACATTAATTCTACATGCAGCTGAGCTTCAGTGGCAACAAGATGGGATCCTAACCTTTGGTGTTACAAGGTGCTGAACAGCATCACCTGGAAGAACAAAGCAACAGGAAGATAACCACTTCTTATCTGGAACTGGATCTACAACAAAATGATACAGCATTGTCACCCTGTGGTAACCCAAGAGACATGGGCTGCTCCAGGCATCAGTCCTTGTACCAGAATGAGGAGAATGATGGTCATCTCTGAAACGTACGTCAGGATTACTGGTTGTAAGGCACATGCACCTAAAAGACACTTTTACAGGATGTAAAGGTTTATCCCTTATAGCTAACTGGAGTATGAACCCAACTCATTATAGACAGATAAACATCTGCCTAATTATGTCCTCCCAAAGATTGGACTCGCATCTTAAAACACAGCACTTGCACAGGCAGTTCCTTTGCTTCTGCAATTTCCAGGTGTAAAAAAAGCAAATTAATTTTAAACATTTGCTTGAGGAACAGGTGAATCAGTAAAGAGTAGAGGACAGAGATGCAGATATATACAGTTGCATCATCAATTACATGACTGAAAACAGCTTAGAAACCCAGTCAGCTGCTGGTTTACAAGCTTAGTAAGAAGGTGCAGTGCCTGTGCAAGGTCTCTCTTTGGGCCTTGTGCTTTCTCTGAGTCTGTGCAGTACTCAGAACTACATTTCTTAACAGGGTTGAAGATGAGCATTTGAGCGCTTTCATGTTCTGATGACACAAAACTGTTTAGAGAAGGTGCTAAAGGAGGGTTGAAATGTTTGAATTTGGTAAAAGATGTTCACATCAGGGAAACGCACATCCTTCAGCAACCATGAAGCTCTTTCCATTTGCACTGCACAGTTGGTGTCTGGGCACAGAAGCTGTAATTCCCCCTCCCCCACAATATCGCTTCATCTTCCAGCATGACACTGAGGAGTAAGAAAAAGCAAAGAAATGCCTTTTAACCTTCAGCCTCCATCAAATCAGGATTTTCTGATGCAGTGCACTAATGCATAATGCAGAAGCGCTTAGGGTGCTCCTGCCTCTTCCTCATGTTAATGAGTTAAATTAATTGTGTGGTGTCAGGGCTGGATTCCTTTGGAAAGCTCCTCTCCCAGAGCCTCTGGATTCATCTTTCTTAAGTAAACACACTCCAGAAATCTTTTGGAGTGTAAATAAGTCAGGACAGCAGCAAGAAAGCAATTGCCAGTGAATAATTTGTAGAGCTGCTTGAAGCTGGCCTGTCCTTCTGGGGCAAGACCTACTGGTTGGCGGTGGCCCGTTTATACAAATGATCTCTGCACATAAGCACCTTCACTTAAAGAGGCTTCCATGATCCCCACTCATTTTTTCCCTCCCATTTTTTGAGCTGTAATAGCCAAGACAGTGTTGACTGCAAGCACTTCAAACAGTAACTTTCTGAATGATTTAGCAATTCAGCTCCTTCAATAACAGCTTCCTCTCGGATGGAATACATTCATATTTATGTAGGACAGAGTTTTTGAAATGCTATTAAATTTACATGGCAAGCTGGCAGAGCAGCCGTCTTCATCTTCATTCCATAAAAAGGGAAAAAACAGCCTCTTCACAGCAGCAGGGAAATATTTATGAACACAAAATAACCCTGCCACTGTTCATTACCCCAGCTGGGGGATGAGCACAGTTCATTTAAAATGGAAAAGCTCCTTAAGCTGCAAGTCCATCAGGCTGGCCTAGTGGGATAGGATGGAGAGTTTTGTGGTGTAGGTTATGCATGGTTTTGTTTTTTTTTCACTCGTTTGACAAGCTCCTAATGTTGGAGGGGGTTTTGTACAGCTTCTCACAGAAATGAAGGAAGAAGAGGAAAAAAAAAACTTGCTGAGGAGCAGTGAGATATCACATCACACAAACTCTGGTTTGAGGATGGATGGGCAAGTGAAAGCAGCATGACTAAGGGTGAAAAGAGAATTAGCACTCCCACAGAGGAAGCAAAGCTTGGTCCAGTGCATGGAAGTTGGGCAAAGGGACCAGCACTTGACACCACAGCCTAGAAGGCTGCTCGTTCCAGAAAATGGTGCCTTAAGAGTGTTATCACTGATCTAGCAATGTGCAAAGCTTGCAGATGGATTTTGAAGGCAAGACTCACCAGACCCATCACAATAAACAGAAATTGGGTTGACACAACATCGCCTGCCATAAACCCTGATCTCTTCAGCTGAGACTCTAGAGGAAAGAGAGACTCATCTCTTGGGGCTTCAGCAGAACATTAACTACAGATGCAGCCAGATGATTCCTAGTCCAGTCAGAGAGCAGAATTGCTTTGTGTGGAGCTGAAGAATGAGCCAAAACACAGGCCAAGCCGGAATCAGTGCATGCAAGGACAGATTGCTTAGTCAGGCTTTCCAGGGAGAAAGAGCATTAGAGGAGGGATGCAGGGCTGTCAAGCACACAGCATCCTTCCCCAGCTCAGGGCTGGCTTACTTTTGTCTTCAGTGTGAGGAGCCTGGTGTTGGCTGGAGAAGAGCATCTGAGCATCCGTGACCTTTTAAGAGCCAGTGGCATTTTTTTGTGGGAGCAATGAAGCATTTACAGCAACACTGTGGCCAACCTCCAACATGTGCAGATTACTTTTTGCCTCCTTAAATATTCTTTGCACTGTCCATGAGCTCTAGAAATGCAAAAGTGCTGGAGCAGCTCCAGCTGAAACAGATAACTTGGTATTATTCATTTGGAGAAGCCATATTTTCACCTCCCATCCTAAATTGTTGCACGTGGTAACTGGGCTGTTCGATAGCCCCTGTGTTTAACCACAGTGGCAGCTGCATCCCAGCCCTTGGCACAATAGTGGCTCCAGGGTAAATAAGCAGTTTGCACCAAGTTAGAAGCACCAGGGAAACCTCCCATCTCTTCATCAAACTCACTGGGCTGTAGGTGGCAAATAACTTCATCAATTTCCAAATGGCTTCAGTGTAACAGCTGCTGAGACGCAAATTAGTCATTTTATGCTCTAAATACTTAATGTCAGTTCTAAAAAATGAAGAGATGGAAGGATGTATGGGAGAAGTGGATTGGGATGCAGCCAAAATCAAACGCCATCCTCATCTGGTATAAATTGGTGCAGAGCAGCAGTGGAGTGATGCTGATTTACACCCACTGCATTGCTGACTGAGCAGTGTTAGAGAAGAACAACTCATATGATGCTTGAAATATTTATACTGAAAGCCAACAGTCTCCTCTCATTCCTGACCAAACAGAATTTGAAATGGAGGCAAAAAAGATGACTTCAAACATGCTGCCCGCTGACAGAACAGGGGACATGAAAGGCACAGCATGAGGCTTTTCTCCTTGGTGTGGGAAATGAGGAGGGGGGAGATAGGAAGCTGGCATTGCAGAAAGGAATTGAACAACAAATCAAGGACTAACGAGCACAGGCCATGGTGTGCCTTGAGAGGGATCAGTGCGGCAGCTTTGTGACATGGGCTAACTGAGGCAGCAGTAATGTAGACCAGAAATGGTGGAGCTCACAGCTTTCACCCTGGGATGGGCACAGGAACCACTCAGAGCCAAGTGGTCCAGCCAGTGGGTATTGTATCTGCGGGCTTTGGCTGGGAATGGAGCCTGGCACCCCAGCTCTTTCACTTGTTTGATTAGCAACTTTTTCTTTGGCAGCTGAAAGGCCTCTTGGCAGCACCAGGGCTTCAAATCTTGTTGAGCTGAATAGGAGGGAGCAGGGTTTTGGCAGGGACAAAAGAACATACTACTCCAACAATGGCCTCATTATCGAATGCTATGGCTCGCAAGGAATAGCAAAAAGCGATGCAGAGCTTCTGGTAAGGAAACACGGACTGGAAATGCATTTCCAGCTTGACCTATTACTCTGAATATATCAGCTCAAAGGGAGGTTGAAAGCTTGACAATTTTTATCTGTGGAGATGTGAGCGTGTATTATCTATCCCTGAGCTGAGGATCTGGAAGCCAGCCTTTGTGTGTTTGTATCTGTCAAGAATGAGCAAGTGAGCTAAGCCATCTGAAGAAGAAGGGTGGCACAGAAAATTAAGGAGCAGGCAGGTTCTAGGAAATGGTTGGAGTGCCCCAGCCTGCTCAACAGGTGCTCAGCACCTCATCATGTTAGGACCAAGGGTAACAGCTATATTGCCTCCTGTTCATGCCTCTAGAAAAGCTAAAACAACATGAGAAATCAGCCAGGAAATACTCTGAAGAGGTAGCTGATGACACAGCTGGATGCATTTTACAGCTCTAATTTATTATATAAATTTATTATAGAATAAATAAATACTATTTATTCATTTGGATAGTGACAAGACTGTTCATGTGGATGCCATTGCCATGGTTTAAGCCCAGCCAGCAACTCAGAACCACACAGCTACTGGCTCACTCCCCCCCCTTCCTCTCCCTGCTCCCAGAGGGATGGGGAGGAGAATCGAAAGAATGTAACTCCCACAGGTTGAGATAAGAACTGTCCAGTAACTAAGGTACAACACAAAACCACTACTGCTACCACCAATAATAATAATGATAAAGGGAAATAACAAGGGAAGAGAATACAGCCGCTCACCACCCGCCGACCAATACCCAACCCGGCCAAGCAGTGATCTAACTCTTCCAGGTGACTGCCCCCAGTTTATATACTGGGCATGACGTGCTGTGGTATGGAATACCCCTTTGGCTAGTTTGGGTCAGGTGTCCTGTCTCTGCTTCCTCTCGGCTTCCCCTCCTCCCTGGGAGAGCATGAGACTCAGAAAGTCCTTGATCAGAGTAAGCATTACTTAGCAACAACTAAAAACATTGGTGTTATCAGTGCTGTTCCCAGGCTGAAAGTCAAAACCACAACACTGCACCAGCTACTAAGACTGAGAAAAATGACTGCTACTGCTGAACCCAGGACAGCCATTTAATGACCTGAGCAGATATATTTTTAAAGACATGCGGGGGAGAATTTTTAACAAGCCCATAATAATGTATCCTGCAAAGTCTATTTTCTCTATTGTCATGTCCAAGCGAGGGCATTTTCAGGAACATTCATTGTTCCCAGTTGATAACAATCTGCCACTGAGCCTGGAGTTAATCAGGTTAGGTCAATACCAAGTGATCTGGAAAAGCCCAACTCCTGTCTTAATATTATGAACTATTTTGAGAGCCAGTTCTACACAGGGTGGCACAAACCACGCAGTGTATGCCATATTGAAGTGTGGCTGAGTGCTTTGAAAGCAGCCCAAGAATATTTGTGAGTGAAAACTTGATGTCGTCTGTATGAATCATTTGACTTAGAAGTGTAGTTCAGCCACATACTTGTAAGAAGGAAGAACTGGAACAAAAGGATAAAATGGCTGTAGGGGTTTTGATGCAAATGTCCCAAGTCCCGTGCTTTCTTTATCCTTAAAATCAAGTCTTGTCCATGACTGGTCCATCCCCAAGCCCTAGCAGTTCCCAGTTATCTGGTCTTGCCCCCCTCTAAGTGTCCCCTGGGAAGAGGGGGAGCAGTGTGACACGTCAGCCTGGTTGTTCCCAGATTTTCCAACAGCCTCCCCACCCTGGGCTTTGCAGCCAGTGCCCGCAGGCAGGCTGCCTGTTCACCCCAGCAGCGTCCTCCCACAAGACCGGGGGTGACAAACTGGCACTGCCTGTCACATGCCCAGTTGGGCTGGGGCTGTGGGTAGGAAGATGTGGTGGCAGTAGACAGGGTGGCTATACTTCCCTGCAGGCAGGCTTCACGTGGCTGGAGGCAGCCCTTCATCATCCATTTGCGGACGTCACTAAGTTGGGTAGGAATGTTGATCTGCTGAAGGATAGGAAGGCTCTGCAGTGGGATCTGGACAAGCTGGATCAATGGGCTGTGGCCAGTGATATAATGTTCAACATGGCAAAGTGCCGGATACTGCATTTGGGCCACAAAGCCCCATTCAGTGCTCCAGGTTTGTGGAAGGGTGGTTAGAAAGCTGCTCAGTGGAAAAGGACCTGGGGGTGCTGATTGATGGAGCTGAACATGAGCCAGCTTGTCCCCAGGCAGCCAAGAAGGTCAACAGCATCCTGGCCTATATCAGAAATAGCATAGTCAGCAGGGCCAGGGCAGTGATCAACACTGGTGAGGCCACACCTCAAGTATTGTGTTCAGTTCTGGGACACTCACAAGAAGAAAGGCATTGAGGTGCTGGAATGGGTCCAGAGAAGGGCAACAAAGCTGGTGAAGGGTCTGGAGAACAAGTCTTATGAGGAACAGCTGAGAGAACTGGGGCTGTTTAGTCTGGAGAAGAGAAGGCTCAGGGGGATTTTATTGCTCTCTACAACTACCTGAAAGGAGGTTGTAGTGAGGTGGGGTCAGTCTTTTCTCCCAAGTAACAAGTGATAGGACAAGAGGAAATGGCCTCAAGGTGCATCAGGGGAGGTTTAGACTGGATATTAGGAAAAATTTCTTCACAGAGAGGGTGGTCAGGCATTGGAACAGGCTTCCCATGGAAGTTGTGGAATCACTGTCCCGGGAAATGTTCAAAAATCATGTAGTTGAGGCCCTTAGTGACATGGTTTAGTGGTGGTCTTGTCAGTCTTGGGGTAATGATCGGACTTGTTGATCTTCAAGGTGTTTTACAACCTAGTTGATTCTATGATTCTATGAAATTATATCATTTCTGGGCAGGGTGATGGCAGCCAAATCCCAGCCTTGCTCCGCCAGGAAATTCTGCAGGAATTCTCTGGGGTTAAGCTAAATTAAAACCATTTCAAGGAGGGGGAATGAGAAGCAACCTCATCATCTCAAAACTTGCTCAGATCTCTGCTTGCCATACTGAGATGAATAATAAATAACAGTTGTCCATCCATGTGGATGGATTCACTCTGCCCACAGAGGAGGGTGCAAAGAAAAAGTGTGAGGGGAGCATTTCCCAGCAGCTTTCCCTTTCAAAGCTCTTGCTCACATGGTATTGACTGAGAGAAGGTACAAAGGAAAGAAAGACATTAGTCAAATTAAATGTTTTAACATCAGGGAGATCAATGGCCGAGTTGTTCATCATCCCAAAGAGTCTCTAAGGAAAAGGAAAGGAAGACTGCAAGCCTGAGGCTGGCTCCAGCCCAGGGCATAGAACAGCACCAGCGCACATGGATGCCTTCCTGGCCACCCCAGGGAAATTCCCAAGCTTTCTTCTTCCCTCCTGTGCTGGGAGCCCACCCCTGGTATGGTGGAGCTCTGTGTGGGTTGTGCTGTTGAGGAGCTGGGAGCCATCTCCAGAGTAGCTCCTGACCCAGTACCTGTCATGTTCCCAGGGCATCTATGCTGCCTCCTGGGACATGGAGGAAAAGCTCCAGCAGCTCGCTTGGCATCATGATCCTAAGCTTTTAGGTGTTCCCATGGGACAGGAGGGAGAGGAAAGGCAAGAGCAGGGCATCTGCAGGCAAGCGTATTGGCTGGTGCTGGTGAGCTTCTCCCCTCCCAGGCTGATATCAATCCCATCAATTATCCTAGGGGCATTTTACTGGGGCAGTCACTTACAGAAGTGCAACATGCATGTTAAATAGAACCACAGTGGAGCCACAGACCTGCCCTCTTCAAGGTTGGGTGCTGTCAGACAGGGCCACAGGTGTCACCAGTGGGACATGGAGGGCAGAAGAGGGGTCTGTGCTCTCCCCATGCCTGAAGCCTCAGGACCACTAACCTGGGAAAGGACTAGCTCGAAAGGCCGTAAAAGCAAACCCACCCTTGCAGCCATAGTGATTCTGCAGCTTGGATTGCACATATATCCAAGTACTGCATAGCTCTGGGAACCTTAAAAATGGGTGAAAACATGTTTCTTTCCTAATGGGAAGAGCCGGAGGGATGCTCCAGTGCCCTGGCACCTTCAGCCTCACTGCCCTGGGCTGTGGAGGGGAGGAGGCAGCTCCAGTAGTAGGAACCTGGGGTGGTTAAAATCAGCCCTGGCTGAACAGCTCCTGGGACCCAGGAAGGCTCTGCCTCAATGGATTATTTTGAACTAGCTGGAATCTTTAAACACTGTAGCTTAAAAAAAAGGAGGAAAGAGAATAGTTGATTTGTGCAAGCTCCCCTGCTCCCATTAAGTCAGTGGAGGTGGTGCTATGCATTTCAATGGGAGCAGGACTGTGCTTCTCATGAAATAAATTGCACCCTGTCCCTTTGCATGCTCTGTGCAGCTAGTCCTGGCTTGCTCAGCTTTGCTCTTTTCTGGCCTCCCTACGAACACTCCTCCCTCCCTGATATGCTCCCCTGCAGATTTTTTTGTTGCTGTTGTCATTCAGGTATTCATTTTCCATAGGCTGTCTTCATTCCCCTGGCCTTTTGCAGGGAGGAGACAAGATGTTGCCTTGGAAACAAAGCCCCTTAGATGTTTGGATTCTCTGGGATTGCTCTGTCTGCTCCCTTAGTACTTTTAGGTTATTTTTATTAATCACACAAAGATGCAGCAAGCTCGTAGCCAAGGCAGAAAGTAGCCCTGGGAGGTGGAGGGAAGGTGAGGGTCTTACTAGCATTGCTCACTCCACTAGGGATATGTTTTTTTTTCAATACACCATAGGCTGAATGCTGCAAAAGAAATGGCATCTACAGAGTGCTGCGCACGCAGGGCTGGGGCTGGGGCTGGGGCTGGATGCAGGCAGAGCTGCAGGAGCACCAGGAGAGAAAAACAAAAGGAAGAGAAGGGAAAGAAAAGAGGAACTAAGAATGTCAGACATGGGGTTGTTGGGATTTATTACTATCCAACCAACTGTGCCATGGAGGGACCACTATGCACACTGCTGCTCAGGTGTACATGGTGGCTATAGGCCTGCTCTACTTATTTAAAGGAAATCAGATTTCCAGACCCATTAGAAAACTGTAAAAGTTTTTGCTCCAAGGTTTTACTGACCTGGACAATTCTGCTCTGTGCCACAGGGCGAGTCAGGGGCAGAAGAAACAGAGCCCAGCCTGAGCTTTGTTTCCAGACAGGTGGCTGGAGCATGCCAGCTCCGCCTGCCCAAATCCATCTGTGGGAGAGGTCTGACCCCTTCCTTGTACAGGGGAGCTTTGGGAGGTGGTGAGAGGCTGCACTGTTCCTGATTTCCCTTATCCAGAGGCATCACTGCCAGAATGACACTGCCAAATCCTGATCCCTCCATGGAGAACATTTTGGAGTAGGTTTTTACTCCTTCTGCAAAGATGTAAAAAAAGAAACTTTAGTCTGAGAACAATGCTGATAACACACCAATGTTTTAGTTGTTACTAAGTAATGCTTACTCTGGTCAAGGACTTTTCAGTCTCTCATGCTCTGCCAGTGAGGAGGGGCATGGGAAGCCAGGAGGAAGCAGAGACAGGACACCTGACCCAAAGTAGCCAAAGGGGTATTCCATACTACAGCATGTCATGTCCAGTATATAAATTAGGGGGAGTCACCCAGAAGGCCCAGATTGCTGCTTGGGTCAGGCTGGGTGTTGGTTGGTGAGTGGTGAGCAATTGTATTGGGCATCAATTGGGTTTATTGGTTTGGGTTTTTTTTCCCCTTTCCCCTTTTAGTTTTATATTCTCTCCCCTTGCTATTTCCCTTACCATTATTATTATTGGTTGTAGTAGTAGTGGTTTTGTATTATACTTTAGTTATTGGTCTGTTATCTCAGCCTGTGGGATTTACATTCTTTTGGTTCTCCTCCCCATCCCAGAAGGGTGGGGGGAAGAGAGAGGGGAGCAAGCAAGCAGCTGCATGGTTCTGAGTTACTGGCTGGGCTTAAACCGTCACCGACACCTTCCACTAGACCAGGTTGCTCCAATCCCCATCCAACCTGGCCTTGAACAGTGCCAGGGATGGGGCAGCCACAGCTTTTCTGGGCAACCTGTGCCAGTGCCTCACCACCCTCATAGTAAAAAATTTCTTCCTAATACCTAACCTAAATTTCCTCTCTTTCATCTTGAAGCCATTCATCCTTGTCCTGTTCCTCTCTAGCTTTCTGCTCAGCCCCTTTAGGTACTGGAAGCTGCTCTAAAGTCTCTCTGGATTCTTCCCTTCTCCAGGCTGAGGAGGTGAAGGACTTATGATAAGAAAGTTCTTGTATTTATTACTAGACCTGGGCAGAAATGAATTTGCTAAAAACAGAGTCTAAATGAAACCAAAACAATTTGTAAAATCCAGTCAAATGTACAGGTAGTCATGGCCAAGAGTAAATTATATGAAAATTTGGAGTATTTTTCAAAAGGATTTTGGATTCCTGAAAGGCCGAATTGATTTGGTTTTGTTCATTTTTCCAACTTTTCATTTGGAAACCAAATTTTTGCTTGAAAATTTACCTACATGTAAAATAATAATACTTGAGCCTACCAAAATACAAAATATTTTGGTAGGGGTCAAGGCCAGTGCTTTGGCTGGATGTGAAATGAAATTTTGTGTAAGATTTGGGGTCCACAGAAGAATGCAGGGAAACAGGTTGGATCCAAGATGATTTTTCACACCATCTAATTTTTTGGCTCCACCACCAAGCGAAAAATCCAGGATTATTTGGCTGCTGTGATACCTGCTCTCGCATCAGTAATGCAAGAAATAATTTGGAGACAATGGTCAGGCTTGGGTACAGACACCAAACCCACCAACTGCTGTAGCTGTTGCAGTGGAGAGCAGTAAGAAATCCCTACCCAGATATCCCAGTTATGAGTTACAAAGAAGAGAAGAGGCAATGGGGAACTGAAATGTAGCAGGATTGGGGTGGGCTGGGAGGGATTGCACCTCTTCACCTTGTCCTTTAAGTATATATCTTCAACACAGATCACCAATAAAATAGAAGCATAAAATGAAAAGAGGCTCTTCTGATTGAAACACTTTTCCTTCAGGATCAAATGACTGTAACCCACAGACTTAGTCCTTCATTGTAGGAGTCACTGATAAATCTGCTAGATTAGTTCTAGAGTGGAGATTAGCACCCAATGATCAGCATCAAGCTCTGAGCATTAAACTAATTACTGCGTTCCTGCACTGCACAGCTTCCCAGTATGGAATCATCATACATGAGCGGCATTGATCCAGAGATGTAAAATAATCCAGCTTTGTGCTGGGAATGCTCCCACCATAGGGGCTGCTTTCCCTTTCTGTTCCAAAGACAAAGACTATTTCCTGCTTTGTGGTGGGAAAGCTTAGCACAAAACCATGTCCCCTCTGCCTTGCCACCCTTACATACTCGCTCGGAGGGATTTTGGTGTGGAAAATCTTAGACATTTGAAGAGTGGAAGATGTGCAGGCTAGAGCTGTCAGGAATTCCCAAACCCAGAGCAGGTTCACAGAAAATCACCATCATTCCCACTCAGCTCATCCTCAGCCATCATTACGCGATGCATAAAAGACATTTATTTTACAGACCAGGAGTTGACGCAGCTTCCCCACTTTTACTCCCACTGTGGGATATCAGGCAGTTCATTGACACTCAAATACTCCAGTGCCACTACATTTTATGGACTTTTACCCAGTGGAGAGGACTGTACAGAGAAAAGGAGGGCAGTAAGCTGCAAGGATTTTGTTCTCTCATCTTTATGTGTTCCGAGCTCCTCAGCACTGTGGCAGAGCACTTCCTTGAAGAGCCTGGAGCCATGCAGCTAATGTCCCCCATCTGTCACTCTCTCCCTCATCCTGTCCCTGGTGGCTAGCGCTCTCTGTGCCTGCATGGCCGGAAAGTCACCAGCAAGGGATAACATTTGGTCTTTCAGGTACCATACCCAGTTATAATCACCTTTTTCTTGGTGCTTGTAGGACAGTGTCGTGGGTAGCAGTCATTTTTCTCCCTCTTGGTAGCTGGTGCAGCGCTGTGTTTTTGATTTTGGGCCTGGGAACAGCCCTGATAACACCAGTGTTTTCAGTTACTGCTTGGTAATGTTTTGGTTTGACCAAGGACTTTCTGAGTCTCATGCTCTGCCAGGGAGGAGGGGAAGCCAGGAGGAAGCAGAGACAGGACACCTGACCCAAACTGACCAAAGAGGTTATTCCATACCACAGCATGTCATGTCCAGGATGTGAAAACCAGAGGGAGAGACCCGAAGGGTGTGGTGGTGCAGTGGGGTGTTCGCTGCTGGGGGGTGCACCGGCTGGGTCGAGCTTGGTGAGCAGTTGTATTCTCTTTCCTTGTATTTCTCTTGTATTATTACTGGTGGTAGCAGTAGTGGTTTGTGTTATACCTTAGTTACTAAACTGTTCTTATCTCAACCAGTGGAAGATGCATACTTTTGATTCTCCTCCCCATTCCCCTGAGACTGGGGGAAGAAAGAGAGGGGATTGAGTGAGAAAACTTTGTGAGTTTTAGAGGCTTAAACCACGATAGTTCTTTTTCGCGCACAACATGGGGCACAAGGGGTTGAGATAATGGCAGGATTAATAGCCACTCGTCACAATGCTGATTTATTGGCTCTCAATTCTCTTGAGTTCATGGTTTCAGCCTGTTGCACCTTACTTACAGCTGGTATTTGTTATCTTAGCTTTCAGATATGGGTTTTGGGTTAAGGTTCGTGTTTCATTGTACTTTATTGGAATGGCTTGTAATACGGGTGAGCTCAGAAGGGAGGAGGGGAAGCTGAGGGGGGGTGGCCCCGGGAGCCGCTGGCTGAAATGGCCCAGGGAGAACAGCCCGGGGGATCAAGAGGCCGGGAAGGGGGCGGCAGAGGAGCTGATCCCTCCCACCGAGCCCAGCCCAGTGGCTGCCGAGCAGCAGGAGGAGAAGTCAAGCCCCGTGGCTACCGAGCCGGGGGCAGGTGGCAGCCAAGCCCAGCCCCATGGTGGCCAAGAGCACTCCCCAGCAGCCTCCCACAGAGACCTGCAAGCCCGAGCCCCAGGAGGATGCAGGAGACCACGCAGCACTTCCCAGAAAGGCAGAGGAGGAAGATCTGGACTCAGACAAAGAGAAGCCGGTGGTGAGAGAGCCGGTAAGCACAGCAGCTACACCAGCCCCAGTGACAAGTACAGCAGCCTCATTTGAGAGTTCTGAAGGGTTTGAATGGCTTTTGGGTGCCCTTGAGACCTGCCTGCTGACTGTGATGGGGATCACCATGTTGGCATGCATACAGAGTGTGTTTTACCCACAACCATTTTGTCTGGTCCCAAGAGTTAAGCAGAGTGGGGTGTGGGCCATGTCTGGGGTTGGACTACAATCCAGGATGACCAAGAGATTTTCCCCAAGGCTGGACACTCATGAGTAGCAGAGTGTGTGGAACAGTATGGGCAAGTATCTAGTCCACTGGGCCCCTCCAGTGCTTTGGAAGCATTGGAGATGGAAGGCAGCTGTATGGAGTCCCCGATGACAAGCTGCAGAAACTGCTGGAGGGGAGGGTGAATTACTTTGAGCCTGGTGGGCCCATGCCACTTCATGCCATCAGGGCAGAGATCCAACATACAGATGGACTCATGATTGAGGGGTGGACTTATGATCGAGGGGTGGACTTAGCAATGGACACTATTGCTCATGTTATTCACGAGTGTGAACACTGTACACAGCCTCTCATGCTCTGAAAGACTGTTGCAGGAGATGGAGCTTGACGTCACGGACCGAATGGACTCAGCAGTTTTATAGGGATTGGTCCATGCACTAAGGATGATCTCTCTCCCTTTCTGCAGTGCTGTGTGGATGTATACATATACATGTGATGGTATATTGCAAATGTTGGATCTGAGCATGACGTGAATGGTATGGAATAAGGGGTGGATACTGTCATGGTTCAGCAGTAGCAGTCATTTTTCTCCCTCTTGGTAGCTGATGCAACACTGAGTTTTTGATTTTGGGCCTGGGAACAGCCCTGATAACACCAGTGTTTTCTGTTACTGCTTGGTAGTGTTTTGGTTTGACCAAGGACTTTCTGAGTCTCATGCTACGCCAGGGAGGAGGGGAAGCCAGGTGGAAGCAGAGACAGGACACCTGACCCAAACTGACCAAAGAGATTATTCCATACCACAGCACGTCATGTCCAGGATGTGAAAACCAGAGGGAGAGACCCGGAAGGGTGTGGTGGTGCATTGGGGTGTTCGCTGCTGGGGGTGCACTAGCTGGGTCGGGCTTGGTGAGCAGTTGTATTCTCTTTCCTTGTATTTCTCTTGTATTATTACTGGTGGTAGCAGTAGTGATTTGTGTTATACCTTAGTTACTAAACTGTTCTTATCTCAACCAGTGGGAGTTGCATTCTTTCGATTCTCCTCCCCATTCCCCTGAGACTGGGGGAATAAAGAGAGGGATTGAGTGAGAAAACTTTGTGAGTTTTAGAGGCTTAAACCACGACAGACAGAGGACACACCAAGGCATCCTTCCCTCGGAAGGACACTGGTGGAGTTTGCTCTTGGTCTCTGAGGGATGCCATCTTCTTAAATTAGACATGACTGGGACAGACAGAGTGATCTTTTCTCTCCTTCCATTGCAGCTGGGGGGTCAAGTCCATTTTTGAGACCATTTAAGTCATGCTTCTAGTTTTCCCATCCTTGCTTGGAAAAATCAGGTCAGCTATGTTGTGTTTGTGCTCTTCAGAAACAGGGGAGGACCCTACGATTTCCTAGAACAAAGCAAATTTGGGAGCTGACTTGTCCTTTAGTTTCATCCGTCTTTCATGTTGAGTTCTGTGCTGATGGGTGGTGTGTTCTTCCACTTCTCTGCTGAGTGCAGTGCTATTTCCTACAGGAAGTAGGGCTGTAGGAACTCTTACAATGGTGGTAGCCATCTGGCAGCCCAAGAGCTTAATCTAGTCCATGTGTTATTGAGTCCCTGATTACCATATACTCAGTAGTCCAAGCAAACAGGGAATATTATTGTACATGTGTTGCAGGAGGGAAAAAGAAGTCTATATCTAAGAGCCAGCAAATTTTATTTGATCAACTGCAGTATCATACAGAATGGGTAGGAATAAAAGTAGTACCAAACACATAGTCATTGGCTTGCTTTTAAATCCGTAATAATCTATTATATCAGTCCTGCTCAACATCTCCCCAAATAGGAATCAGAGGACAGAAAAAAACAGCTGTAGCAAGGTTTCAGGATAGAGTGCCTAGACCGAGTACCAGACACACAACCAGAAGTTGTTTGGCCAAGACAGTCAGAGGTGGTGGTACCACCTTGACTCCAGAAGGATATGAAAACCAGGGCTTTACTAATTGCTACCCAGACAGCACAACCTCTGCACATCACTGTGGCTATTGGTTATGTTTTCCATACAGAATAGCCTGTCTGTTGACAGACAGACATCAGCCTTTTGGCGTGGTACCCAAGTCAGCCAACCTTTCTGTGAGCTGTTTTACACAAGCAGGACAGAAGATGGCTAGCATGATGCTGTGGAAATCCAACCATCTCTGAATTTCTTAGGCTCAGCTTTGCTGTGCAATGCAAATTGCTACAGTGCTATGCTGATCTTCATGTCAGCATAAGCCCATCTTTCCCAGACCACTGGGATCTGTGTTGGGAGCTTTCCAGATCTGTTTCTGACTAATGAGAGTGCAGAGGGGATGTAGTTTGGATGCCTACCTCAGGTTTTTCTTTAAAGGGATAGATTTTAATAAGCCACTGGATATTTTTTTACTAGCTCAGAGCCTTCCAGGGTCTCTCAGCAAACCAAATGCCAAGCAGAAGTGGGAGGCCTCGATTAAATGTTCTGAAGGTGTATGGAAGAGTGGAGGAGGAAGGGAGAAGGTTGTCCCTCCTGCAATTCACAGCGGCTGCCTCATGCCAGACAGATTTCCACAGATTGAGAGGTCAGCTATGAAACACAGATGTGTGAGAAAGAGTGAGTGGGAGTGAGGGGGAGAGTCATACATGCAGATATTTATTCAGCATCTACAAAACTCCTATAGACTTTGAGCTGGGCCCTGGATGTCTCTGGAAAAGGTGTGTTCACCAGCCCTGTTTTGTTTCCAGAATTCATTCAGGCTGCAAATGCTGTGAAAATAATTTACTTTAGCTGTGGTGCAGCCACACTTCAGCTGAGAAGCAGTGCCCACATTTCTGAGATGCTCTGTAAGGAGGAGGAGGAGGTTTTTGGTTAATGAGCCATGTTCTGTCCCCAAGTTATGGGACCTTGTTTCTCAGTGAAGTAGCAGAGGCTATACCACTGTGCCCTGAGGTCAGGATCTGGGCCTGTCCCCCTCCAGGGACATCCTTTGTGGATGCTGGATGCTTTCAAGATATCAGTTTGATTTCCCCCAGGTTCCTGACTGGTAATGGCCACTACTATTTTCACGAGATTGCTTACTGATAACTAGTACCATGCTTCTGATTTGTCCTGCACCACCAGCAAAATACAATGCTCATCTCTCCCCCTATGCATGGGTT